>CM038680.1:368332486-368805915 GCA_021605205.1 Aegilops longissima | reverse complement strand
GAGTGGTGTAGCACAGCCAACTGCATCCTCTGGACTGAGACCATGCCGGGTCGTCTTGCTTTTTCAATGACATGCGGGGATCGCATTTGAGCAAAGGGCATCTCCAACGTTGCCACGACCGCAGCTGACTACCCTGGCACACGAAAGCCCTCGTCCCTCGCGCCATCGCGCGGTGCGTTCCCAGCCGGCGCCAGCTGCCCGCATTCAAGCCGTCCGTTCGTATGTCGTCGTTAAGAGGCTCGGTGCCCGAGGAACCAACTCCAGCGACTTAATGATGCACCCAGACGCTTGGCCTCACCGGAATGCGCTACTTATAGCGGCAACGCCCAGCTAACCTCCACACCATAGCGCATCGTCCTCCTACCTGGCACCACATCCGCCATGACCGCAAGTGCGGATGCTCTGCGGGAGAGCTTGTCTTCGTGGATGAAGCTCGAGGTCGCCGCCCTCGCTCAAGTCGCCTCTCGCGACGCAATAGCGGCGTGGCCGAGACGCGACGCGACCGCTGGCGGTGGCCACGCTGGCGGCCGACGACGGAGCACCGTCGACCACGCGTCCTACTTGCCGCCGTCAATGTCCGGCACCGCCGAGGTCGGGACTCTTCGAGGATGAGTAGGGCATGGGGCGGCGGGGGGCATGGTGTGCCAACCGGCCGTTCCGTATCCGTGTTCTACTCTTCCTCGCCGGAGACCGCACCTTCACTTCACGGGTCTTGAACCCCACCCCGCACATAGAGATCGCAGATGGAGGACGTCGGTCGCCGCCGTAGAATAGGTTTAGGGTCGGGTTTCTTTTATTTTTCGGTCCTATAAAAGTTGTAAATGTAATGAAAATCTTCCGTGTTTGCATTAATCTCGGCCGGTGTATATGAACTCTCACAATAATATACATATTGTGGGAGTACTAGCAAGATGCCCGTGCGTTGCACGGAAGATCAAAATCTTGTGGGAGAAAAGGATGAACGAGGGAAAGCCTTATCTGCAAATGTGGAGAGAAGTGCGGGTAACTTGTCGTAGTTTCGTTCCTATCCGTTAGATATAGATCGGACGGCCTATATTGCAGGATGACAGGCACACAATCATCACCAACTCTGCTTTTTATTGAACCGAGACAAATCTAAAAAAACCAACTAAGCCAAGCTCCCAGCATATCGCGTGGGAAAAGACCTGGCCGCGCCATTTTAGTCGGGATTACCGGATTACTAGTAGTAGTATCGATGGATCGCACGATGTAACAAAATTTTTTTGAGGGGGCGAAGCACCTACTAGTTTAAAAGGAAAAAAGGCGGTACACTCACATCACTCCTGTCGCGGTAGCATTGCACCCCACACATGTTCGGTCCTGCACACGGCTCACGCGAACGGGCAGCGCTTGACTTGCCTCTTCACCGACACGTGGGACTGCACTTGGAGAAACCGACCATCGCGCAAACTCCCCGCCCACCGCGAAAATCCTCCCCCCCCCACATACAAAAATTCCCCAAATCCGATTCAACTGCCCTTTGGCCAAATATTCCCCAAACCCCCTCCCCGTCCCCCTCCACTCCATTCGCTCTGCCAAAGCCGCCATCCCTGCCGCGCTGATACGTCGGCGCCGCGGTTCGTCGAGGGGACGCACGGTGATCCTCTTGCTCCCACAGTACGCTCTCGTAGACTGCCGTCCTCTAGCCGCGCCGCCACCTCTGGCTACGTTCTTGTGGAGGCACACGGCGGTGCCACCGCTGGCGATGTTCGTGTGGAGACACACGGCGGTCAGCTTCTCCCACGGTACGCGCATTCTAGACCGAGGCCCCGTTCATGTCGGTGTAGCGCTGAATGTTAGCGATAGACGTTGTTAATCTCACTGCTTGTCAAGTAGTTTATCTTGTCAATATGCTCGCTTAAGAAGCTTCCTTGCCCTGCTCGCACTCAATCTGCTTAGCTGAGATGGCATGCCAAGGCCGATTAGTTGCTAAAATATCCTGCCATATATTTATTGTGATGTAGATTGCCATGGTCTAGTAGCCAATCTGTTAGGTGAAATAGCTCTGCACCGTTTTATACTCGATCTTTGTTGCTGCGATGGCCTTCGATAGTTCGATGGCTATGTGCTCGGCCTCATTGACTGCTGAAACAACCTGCCATAATTTAGCACTCAAGTCTGTTTGCTGAATTAGCTTTACATATATTTCGTTACTTAGATCTGCTCATCCAAATATCTTGCCATAACTTTAGACATCGACCTAGGTATTTTTTTCTAGACTTCATAAAAAAGCATATATGTTTTTCCTGTAATATCTAGTAGAAGAACTAATTTGTATGTCTAATAGATGGACAGGACTTGGATAACTTCTGCTCGAAGATTCTCTGCTGCATATGTCGAGGGGGTTGAAAACTTCATGAACTTTATCAGAGCTGAGTACGGTGGTCCGAAATCAGATGTGCTCTGCCAGTGTAGCAGTTGTATGAATTCAGTTACAAGACCCCAGTCAACTGTGCAAAATCATCTACACTTGTATGGTATGTCGGTCACATATACTAGGTGGGTTCATCATGGTGAAGCTGTGAACGTCAATGTTATTGACTACGTGGAAGCAGCAGATCGCCATCTTGATCTGCCTGATGCTCAGGTGGAAGAGGAGGAGGAGGTGGTGGTGGCGGAGCCAGTGAGTTTGACCAACATTGAAACAATGCTACGAAATGCTCGTGCATTCCGTGAACTTTCAGCTGCAGAAGAAAAATGGTGGGCCCGCATGTTGGAACAATGCAACGTTGTTGTCACCCGGAAATAAGCTGTCGGATTCTCAGCTATGGTCACCTTTCTTGGTGAAGACATCTGAGCGGATGACCAACAAATCATTCGATGCGATGTTGGCTGCTTTCCGCAAATCTTTCCCAGATCGTCGAGCTGCCACACACCTACCGTAAAATGAAGAATTTCCTTCGATGCAGTTGGAATTGGATATGATATGATCCATGTTTATAAGAATAATTGTGTTACATTCCTAAGGATTATGCCAACAAGTGAATGCCCAAAATGCAAATCATCAAGATGGAAAGATGGCCATGCTGTGAAGAGGATTCCTCATAATGTTACGAGACATTTTCCAATTACACCAAGATTGCAGAGGTTGTTTCATGATGCTGAAACAAGAGAGGATGTCTTGTGGCATTCTAGGAACCAGAGTACAGAGATCGAATGTAATGATCCATCCATCTCATGGTAGTGAGTGGAAAAGCTTCAATGATAAACACAACGAGTTTGTTCTGCTGACCGAGAAACATTAGACTTGGCTTAGCTTCGATGGATTTAACCCATTTGGCCACCAGGCGCCACATATAGCATGTGGCGAGTGCTTGTTATCCCAAAGAACATGCCTCCAAATGTCTCGCACCAAAGAATCAAACTACATGATGGCCTTGCTCATCCCAGTCCAAAATTCCTGGAAAGGATTTTGATTTGTTCATGGAGCCTCTTGTGGAGGAACTTCAACAACTATGGAAGGGTGTTCTCACTCGAGACCTATATAGCAGCCCACCAGCTGATTTCTTTCTGCGTCTTTGTTGTAATTTGGTGCATCCATGATTATCCGGCTTTGGGCACTATGTCGTGGTGAGCGACACATGGTTACAATGCATGTGTTCGCAGTGACAGAATCATTGTCATACACAATACTTAGCAAGATCTGTTACATTGGACACCGCCGCTTCTTCCCAAGGACAAGCCGCATCCTAGAAAATACCGAAGACATGTGTTCAATGCAAAGCATGAAAACCGTGATGCGCCAAAGAGGCTCACCACCGATGAGTTGCAAGTGGAATTAGAGAAGGTCAGGCATATTACACCAGGAAACCATCCTGGTAATGGTAGCGGGAAAAGGAAGCATGGCACGGTAGAAGAGAGATTATTGTTTACTCGCAGGTCCACTTTGTGGGACTTGGAGTATTGGAAAGATTTGGATCTGCGGCATAATCTTGATGTGATGCACAACGAGAAAAATATATGTGACAACATTATCGACACACTTCTTAACATTGAAGGCAAGACGAAAGATACCTTAAAATCTAGGATTGATTTGACACACCTGGGTATCAGAAAGGATTTGCAGGTGCAAGATGGAGGTAAACCACGGGATATGGCACCAGTTGTGTACGTCTTGGACAAGGTAAAAACAAAATAATTCTGCGAGTTCATGTCACGTGTGAGATTCCCACATGGATTTGCTTCCAACCCTGAAAGCAGAGTCAGTGCAGATGGAAACAAGGTACAAGGGTTGAAAACTCATAACTGCCACGTCCTACTTCAAAGGGTTTTACCAGTTATCCTTAGAGGATTGGGCATACGACTCATACAGAGCGATTGCGAGTTGGGACAATTCTTGAGGAACTCTGCGATAGAAATATCAGGATAGATGCTTTGGGCGTCTTAGAGACAAGATACCAACTATCCTATGCGACCTTGAGAAGATATATCCTCCAGCCTTCTTTGATGTGATGGTGCATTTGGCTGTTCATCTACGATGAGGCACTACTTAGAGGTCCATGACAGTATGGATGGATGTACCCTATTGAAAGGCGGCTAGGCACTTTCAAGGGCTATGTTAGGAACGAGCTAGACCCAAGGGTTCCATTGCAGAGGCCTACATTGCTCTGAAGCGTTGACATTCTGCTCAAAATACATTGAAACAACTGATCAGCTTAGCAAACAGGTGGGTGAAGACAATCCGGGCTCAATGTTTTCGATTATTCTGCTCGAAAGTTCTGAGGAAGAGTCGACAAGAGGACAAACCTAAAGATTTGGACAAAACGGTTTGGTATGTGTTGAATAACTGTCCCGAGATACTACCTTATATCAAGTAAGTGCAGTACTGCAGCTTATACATCGTAATCTACTAAACTTGCAACACATTCTTATATATTTACATGTTTGACGCGATCACTATGTTGTGCAGCATCTACAAAGAGGAGTTACTGCCGCAAAATCCAAGAAACATTGACAAACTGGTTATGGCAGGATTTGCGAAATGGTTCAAGAACCATGTAAGCTTTTCAAGTGCACTGTCAGTTTTTTAATATATTGAGTACATAAGATGATCAGCTTGTCTATTTTCTAACCAAAGGTTAAGAAGATGCGGGAGGATGGGCAAGCAGTTGATGATACCCTTTACTCACTAGCAATGGGTCCTGATACTCGGGTAAGACATTATGAATCTTGCGTTGTTGGAGATGTGCGCTACAACACCCTTGCACGAGACGAAGGCAGGAAGACACAAAACAGTGCCATCATGAGCACGGATACGTATGACAAAGAGACAACTGAAATGTATGCTAACATAACAGACATTGTTCAGTTGCAGTATATCTCCAGTTTCAAGGATCATCGGTGTGTGGTTCTGTTGTGCTATCGTTGGTATAACCTGTTTTCCAGGATCGCAAAACCCAGCTGATGATTATTTCAAATCCATCAATGTAAAGGCGGCGTACCAGACCAACGAGCCTTTTATTTTGGCAAATCAAGCAACACATATATTTTTCTTGGAAGACACATTTGCACGTAGCGATGACTGGAGAGTATTGCAAAGGTTTGAGCAGAGGAATTCGTTTAGTGAAGTTGCACAACAAGATGATGCTTACACTGCTCCTGATGTACAAGATAACACAGATGTTCCTAATATCTTTGAGAACCATCATGTCAATGACGCCGGTGAAAAGATTGCCTGTCGTGCTGTGGACATACAAGAGTTGATCAAGAAGAACCAACGTTCGAGGACGTTGAGGACGAAGAAGAAGATGACACCGTGGGGAATTACGATTCAGACTGATACACATGGCTAAGATGTTGACGCTGCTGCTGCGGATGATGATTACATTGCTTTTGTCGTATTTTCCTGTCAGAAGACGTTTTTTATCTACTATGTGAAATTGTGTTTGCTATGACAACTGAAACCTGATGAACATGTTGTTTAGTATTTTGCTGTGAGAACATCACTTGTTATGTATGCTGATTTGTGTTTGGTGATTGTATGACAACTAAAACATGATGACATTGTTGTTTACTTGTACTCATATTTGGCTGTGAAACTTGAATTTGATGACATAGTTTGTTGTTGGACTGCAATTTTCTCGGCGTCTTGAATGAGAACAAAGCTGACCCGACAGGGCCTCTGCTATTTATTTATTTATATGAGCAAAAGGGGTACCCCTGATTTCCGTTAATAGAAATCATTAGATGTTCACAACACTACGCCCAGCCTGCTACACGTGTTTCATTCATCACTAGTTTCAGCAAAGTGCTCATGTCGTAGCCTTGAATGCATCACGAGTGCTACATACACTGCAAATAAAGAGACAATCATCCTACAAAGCACATCGATTTTGCCCATTATCTTCACAAGCTCTTTCATCTCCTCATTGTTGTCAAGGCCGTTCAGCAGTTGTTGCTTGGCCATGATCAGAGGAACTGCATCTTTAACCTTCTGCTCTGCATCTTCCTCTTCTGCCGTTCCTTCAGTTACTTGTCCAACACCCCAACCTGCTGGTATTGGGATTCCTCGGCTAACCAAATAATCAGCATAGTTGCATTCCCCCACATCAGCAACTTCCCAGAAATACAAATCACACGAATCTTCCCTTTTCTGCACGAATCAAATTGGAAGATCATCAACCAAACTATTAAAAAAATCAGCAACTGAAAGCAGCAGAACAACATATTATTACCCCATGATTCGGGCATTTGTAGAAGACTCGGCCAGGGTTGCGGATTGTGGTTGAGACGCGATGGATGACTCTGCGTGATTTGCAGCAGTGGCACCACACCAACGGCAGCGGGTTGCGATGAGCAATCAGCTGCGGTGCGCATGCCGGCGGGGGTGTGATGAGACCCACAGACGATGGTACGGGTGGCGACTTGGCGCATATCTGGTTGTTGCCTACTAAAGAGCAGGTGGACGAGCAGCCAGCGGACATGGTTTCTGCGGCCAGAGCTTCTGATGCTAGGAAGAGTAAGTAGAGAAGAGGAGAAGCGAACGTTGGATATGTCAGTTTCATTACTTGCAGAGTAGCATAGCACCATATATAGTCATAGTCTAGGTTTGGATTCAACCAGCTACGAGCACGTCTTTCTTTTTCTAAAACTCGCAGCGTCTCTTTACTTTGGTACACTAGCTTGTTCTGTACGCCTTCCCAAGTCTTTGATTTTCTTTCCGTTTTTTTGTGAGGAAGGAAGGAGGACAAAATTGAGAGTTCCTCGGACTCGAACCCAAGACCTCTCGGTTGAAAACCAAGGGTGCTAGTCACTTATGTGGAGAACGTTCCCTATGAGGAGGACGGCAGATGAACGCATTTTCCTCGCAGTTTTCTTCCTATATATAAAAAAAGTATGCTACTTGGTGTCCGCTTAGTCAGAAAACGATTGTGCCAACCTTGACCGTTGGATTGACATTCAACGTCTGTCGCGTTCTTGATCTCTTCTTCCTCGAGCCGCCAAAGCCAAACCAGCGCCGGCGGGACCGCTACTCCGCTTCCCACGGCTGGCCGTGATCTTCCCGCCTCTGCTCGTTCCGTTCGAGGCCTCACCATCGTCCTCCGCCTTGGTTCGCTTCGCTCTGGGCTCGCCCTCGGTGTTGTCAACATGGTCAACAACCGAGAGGAATAAGGAGATGACTGTACATGGTGAGGATGACAAGAGGGACCCAAAGCGCCGCTGCAGTAATTTTGTTTTTTCGGAACGGAGAAGGGTATCAACTGGGTTGTGCGGGACCCGTGGCCCGTCTAGCCCAGGCTTTTATTTCATACTAGCAAGAGGCCCATGCGTTGCATGGAACATCAAGATACATTTATACGAGTTGTTTATCTTGTGGGAGACGAAGATGAACGAGGGAAGTCCTTATCTGCAAATGTGGAGAGGGGTGCGGGTATCTTTTAGCAAAATTGTCATAGTTTGCTTTCTATCCATCAGATATAGATAAGACGGTCCATATTGCAGGATGGCAGGCACACCATCATCACCAACTCGGTTTTTTTATAAGAGTAGAGATGTTTAGCACATGACCAGCCCTGTTTGTTCTTTTCCTTTCTGAAAAATGGCTAGCCACCTATTTTATTTTTTGCAGAATAACCAACATAGGCCTGCTTTCTTTTCTACGCCCTCCTGGGCGGGAAATCTTTCAAGACGAGGAGGGATGCATTTTGCCCAGAAAATGGGCTATAAGTAATAAGAAATGGGCTATAAGTAATAATAAATGGGCTATAAGTAATAATAAATGGGCTGTAAAATGAAAAAAATACAGAAACATGCAATTAGTTCCAAAATAATGTTTTCTTTCGGATTTTGATATTTTAAATTTCATTGTTTTTGTGTGGGTAAAATTTCATTGAATTTAAATTAAGGTATATTTAGATTTAAAATTAATTTGAATCTGGCTAGAAATTTCAGGTTGTATGCTATTTGGGACAGATTTGGAGGCTGACTTGTGGGTCTACTAGGTTAACGTGTACTTTGGCTTTGTCAACTTATTCCACAAACGATTCTAGCAGCAGTGACCATTGGATGTTAATCCAACGGCCGTGCTGCTTCTTCAATATCTGATCTTCTTGCTCCAGGCGCCCAAACCAGCTCTGATGGGACTGCCTGCTCCCGCCTCCCATGGCCGGCTGTGCTACCGCACAGGCCGCACCGCCCCACCCTACTTCATTGTTGGCCAGGCCATTCCTCTACTCACCCACACCTCCTGTTATTTTTCGGTGATGGCAGCCGGACCAGTAAACCCTCGTACTCCCCACCACGTGGGCAACCATTTCCGTGTCTTCCCCGGCTCCGTGTCGTTCCCTTCCTAGGCCTCGCCGTCGTCCACCGCCATGGTGCTCTCGGCGCGGCCTAGTCAACATGGTCAACGAACGACATCCATCGGCCGTGGACTGTACGCGCAAAATAATGATTCCTCCACCTGACAGCTGGGACCCACCGGAAGGGCCTCTGTATTTCGTGAAAAAAACGTTCCCCCCACTGACATGTCGGACCCACCAGCTATATCTTCGCACGCAAGGAAGTGCCTCCTTATTACGCACAAAAAAATGAATACCTACCCTACTAGCTGGGACCCACCATAGTGGGAGGATGACTTGT
The DNA here is from genome assembly GCA_021605205.1 of Aegilops longissima. Classification (NCBI taxonomy): domain Eukaryota; kingdom Viridiplantae; phylum Streptophyta; class Magnoliopsida; order Poales; family Poaceae; genus Aegilops; species Aegilops longissima. The sequence goes on along the minus strand of CM038680.1, from coordinate 368,796,813 downwards.
GGGCCAACTAAGTTGACGGGGACGGAGGGCTTTGTCAACTTAGTCAATATGAACGATTCTAGCTCCAGTGACCGTACGATGTCCATCCAACTGCGGTAGTGCTTCTTCAACCTCTGGTCTTCTTGCTCCAGCCGCCCAAAGCAGCGCCGGTCGTGCCGCATGCTCCTGCCTCCCGTGGCCGGCTGTGCTGCCACGGAGGCCTCACCGCCCCCTACTATTCCCACCGCTGGCCAGGCCCTGCGGCGACGGCAGCCTCACACCTTAGCCGAACCAGTGAACCCTCGTACTCCTCTCCGTGCGGGCTTCCACTGCCGCGTCTTTCCCTGCTCCGCGTCGTCCCCTTCCTAGGCCTCGTCGTCGTCCACCGCCGTGGTGCTCTCGGCATGGCCTGGTGAACGTGGTCAAGGAACGACTTCCATCGGACGTGGACTGTACGTGGAGAGGCTGACAGCTGGGTCCACGGCCGCAGCAAGGAAGTGCCTCCTTATTACGTGGAAAATAATGATTCCTCCACCTGACAGCTGGGACCCACCGGACGGGCCACTGTATTTTGTGGAAAAAACGTTTCCCCCTGACTGCTGGTACCCACCAGCTTCATCTTCGCACATAAGGAAGTGCGTCCGGCCAAAAAAACGATTTGCCCCCCTGACTGCTGGGACCCACCAGCTACACCTTCGCACGCAAGGAAGTGCGTCCGGGCAAAAAAAAACAAAATGATTCGCCCCCTAACTACTGGGACCCACCAGCTACATCTTCGCAGGCAAGGAAGTTCCTGACAGTCGGGACCCACCTGGTCGAAGCGTACGTAGCGTTGTCATCCTGGTCGCGAATGTGTACGTACAAACTGGTCGATGTAGAGGCGCGCACGTGTCGTAGTAGAGGCGCCGCGTGCGTCGTAGTAGAGGTGCATGTGTAAGTAGAGGCGCCGCGCGTAGCATGTACACGCACGCATAAGCGGCCGAGGAGCAAGAAATAAAATACGGCCACGTATGTGTACATACGGGCGGGGTCTCGAACGCCTACTCACGCATACGTACGGCCACGGCTCGTGTACATGGCTGGGTCGGAACGGAGAAACAACGTCGTCGTCGTGTTCATGGGAAGGCAACGGAATGTGTCGTGTTCATTGGGAGGCAACGGAATGCGTCATGTTCATCGGGAGGCAACGGAACGCGTGGGAGCCAACCGGCTTGGACGGAACAGGCGATGGAAACGAGGCTGGCGTACCGCGAAGCGGAGGAAGCGGCCTTGTGTTCGACCGCCACGTTGAGCGGGTCCTGTTGATCGGGAGGGTGTGGCGTACCGCGAAGCGGAGAAAGCGGCCTTGTGTTCGACCGCCACGTTCGAACAGGGTCCTGTTGATCGGGAGGTGTGGCATACCGCAAAATGGAGAAATGGACCTCCTACGGTCGAAACGGGGTCTGTTGATCGGGAGGGTGTGGCTACCGCAAAGCGGACGAAATGCACCTCCCTACGGTCGAAATGGGGTCTGTTGATCGGGAGGGTGTGGCGTGCCGCAAAACGGACAAAACGGACTTGTGTTGGAGCGCTACGGTCGAAATGGGGGTCCTGTTCATCGGGAGGGGTGTGGCGTACCACAAAACGGGACTCCACGGGATACTGTTCATCTCCATCGTCGACCTCCTCCAGCCTCCACGGGGTACCGTCGACCTCCTCCAGCCTCCACGGGCTCCTGTTCATCCAGCCTCCACCGTGCGCTACTCCACCGGCTCATGGTCAACCACCCCTCCACCGTCTACTGTTCATCGATCCCTCCACACCACGGGTTCCTGTTCAACCACCCCTCCACGGGCACCCCTCCACCATCTACTGTTCATCCAGCCCTCCACCACACCACGGGGTCCTGTTCATCCAGAGGCAATGCCACCGCTCACTGTTCATCCAACCCCCCCCCCCCCCGCAACACTCACTGTTAATCCCAGAGGCAACATCGATCGGCTTTAGTTAGCAGCAGTAGCGAAGGAATCGCTCGATCGGGTTCAGTTAACAGCCATCGATCGATCGCTCGGGTTTAGTAACGTAGCTGCAGTGCAATCACTCGGGTTCGATTAGAGCCCGACGCCTCGCTTCGGGTTCGCTAGAGCTAACGCCTACGCATACACGCGTCGTGTACGAGAGAAAACGCATCGCCGCCCCGACCTCCCACCGTAACCGCAACTCCCGAAATTTTCCTCGCCCTCGCTTCTACCACGGTTTTTCCGTCATGGGCGACCCAAAGAATGCCATGCAGCTCGTCTACGCCCGCCCAGACGAAAAGCCCATTTTCTATCATGATTTTTTGTCATAGAAGTAGGAGCCCACCACATCTATGATGATACCGGGTTTTGTCACAATTATCGTCATAGAAGTGTCATATGTATGACAAAAAAAATTCGTTCGGCCCAAAATGTCACGGATGTGTCTTTTTTTTGTAGTGTGAGAAGAATATCGCCGAGGCACTTTTTGGTACGTTGTTCGGCATAGATGGGAAGTCAAAGGATAATACTAAGGCTAGAGTCGATCTGGAGGCGCTATGTGATAGGCCGTTACAAAACATGAAAGAATCGAAAGGAAAGCAAAACTAGACGAAGCCAAAGGCATGGTTCAATCTTGGAAGGCCAGCTATGAGGGAAATTATCTTGTGGGTGAAAATGCAGTTGATGTTCCCCGATGGGTATGCAGCGAATCTAAAGCGAGTCTTGATAAATTGACGATATTTGGTCTCAAAAGTCATGATTGGCACATATGGATTGAGCGGGTAATGCCGATGATGTTGCGTGGCTTCATCCCTGAGGATGAATGGCTAGTACTGGCAGAAATCAGCTATTTCTTCCATGTTTTTTATGCGAAAGAACTATCGCATGGCGTGCTAGAAGAAATGGAAGAGTTGGCGCCGGAGTTGATCTGCAAGTTAGAGAAGATCTTTCCACTGGGCTTTTTTTAATCCAATGCAGCATTTGATTTTGCATCTCCCGACCGAGGCAAGATTGGGGCGTGCAAAATCGTTGGTGCTACCCAACTGAGAGGATGCAGAAGACACTTTGAGAAATATGTAAAAATAAACATAGAATTGAAGCATCGATGGCTGAGGCATTCATCACTGAGGAGGCCGCACACTTCATGACATCACACTACGAAGCCAAAAATCGTCATTTGCATAATCCGAAGCCTCGGTACAATGCTGACGACCCTAAAAAGGGTGGATCCAACCTCACCCTATTCAAAGGGAATATCGCACCAGCCAGTGTTTTAAATCCAGTATCTTTGGATAACGAAGAATGGCGGACCATTTCGTTGTATATCTTCAACAACCAGATAGAACTACGGCCGTACATCGAGTAAGTTCTCGGTACATTGTTTCGCAACTTCTATTTCCTTTGAACTGCTCTTATTTCTGGATATTTCATACAGTCGATACGTCGCCATATTCTCGAATGGAGTGGTGATCCAAAAGGATTCCGTCGAAGAGTATGATCTTCTCGCAAAGCAAGGAGGCGGCTATCCCGGTTTCATCTCTTGGTTCAAACAAACGGCAATTTCTATTAGACAATTTCATTTCATTCGCTAATTTGTGCGTAATGCAACAATACTTTCGTATTAAACTTGTAGGCTAATTCAGAGTCTATGGACGCCGAATTGAGACAAGTCGCTAATGGTTTTGACTATAAGGTCCGTTCATTTGACAAATACGACATCAACGGGTATCGCTTTCGTACCTATGGCAAAGAGCTATCTATGGCCGACCGAAAGTCTACAAATTGTTGTGCATCTGCTATCGGCGAAGGAGGTACCGAGTATTATGGGAGAGTTGAAGCAATTTATGAACTTCTATTCTATGGTGAAAACCCACCGAATGTCGTAGTCTTCAAATGTTATTGGTTTCAGCCGAAGGAGACTAGAAGGACTCATGAACATATAGGGCTAGTTGAAATCAACCAAAGCACCCATTTAGATGTTCCTGATGTCTATATTACGGCTCAACAGGCGACCCAAGTATTCTATCTACCGTGGGCCTGCCAAACTAATCCAAATCTGAAAGATTGGGATGTCGTTTTTGAAGTGCCGCCACGTGCTAGACTATCTCCCCCTCACATTAACCCAGACACATATGAAGGAGATTTCTTCCAAGAGACACTTCTTTCCAAAAAGCATTTCAAGAACCGCTATACTTCACCCCAAAACATTGAAGTAGACAGCGACAGTGAATCCGACATCACCCCAGAGGAGGAACAAGAAGAGCCGGAACAAGAAGAGGTTATCACATGGATGACTGTCAATGCTTGACCGAATACATCAAGCTGGCCTTCCACATGTTGATGCCACTGAACCCTATGAGCCCGTCATTGATTATGGTGATGATGATGATTATGCATTTATTGATGATACTGATCGAGATTATTAGTAGTGTCAGGTATTCAATTTTTTTATGTTGTACTTGATGATGATACACTTAAGTGATATACATATTATTATTCATGTCGGTATTTTTTTATGTTGTACTAATTTCGTTTACTCTTTGTCATGGCAGGTGTTGAAAGATGGTGGGCGCTGGTCGGGAGTGCTCCAAGGCCCCTTCTTCGTTGGTGCGTGGTGTGAGGTCTACCATTCCACACGCACCTCTCCGCCGAGCATTGCTGGACAGTATGGCGACACCACCGGGCCCATCTTCATCGACCGCGGTGCCCAGCAGGGGACGAGGTAAGAAGAAGAGAGGAGCTGGAGCACGTGGTCGCGGGAGAGGAGGTACGGTGACTGCTAGGGCGCCTTCCTCACCGCCACACCCAGCTGTTTCACTCGAGCACGTGACTGCTAGGGTGGACTCGTCCAAGGAGGAGGCTACACGGACTTCGGTCCACGAGCCTCCGGTCGACGGGCCTTCGACCACGAGAGTTCGGCCCACGAGACCCTAGAGGAGCACACGTCTGGATGGGGTACCTGGCCGGATCAGCCCGAGGAGCCGATTGGACATGCTGATGATGGCGGGGAGCCGTCTGATATTGAGGAGGAGGGGGGCACCGTCTACCAGCATGGTTGTACAGGGCTCACGTCCGTGCCGGCGACCCACGAGCAGAGGTGGTTGATTTTCCCTGATGGGGAGAGGTAAGTGCATTTAATCTTTTTGTACCTTCTGCATTCACGTTTCTTCAAATAACTAATCGTTGGCCTTGTCATCTTTGCGGGGTTGGGACCACCATCATAGTGTCCGCCGCCCAACCGTCCTTGGAGTTCTTTGTCAAAAACTTCCGGGGTTTGTCACGTTGCTGGTGAGGTCGGCTTCGAGCTTGGATTGAGTTGGGAGCACTACTTGGCTGCCTCGGCCTCGCCAGGTGAGATTATCGACGGTGTCTTGTGCAAGACGAGGGTAGACGTGGTGATCAGAAAGTTCTGGGTAATTTCTCCTTTACACAATTAAAAATCTTCAGCTAGCTAGTTATTAATTGTACTAATCAATATTGTCTCATTTGATTGCAGACATTCTACAGGTGTGAGGAGGGATACGAGGAGGAAGAAGCAAATGTTATCGATAATGTCTGCAAGCGCCTACTATAGAACTTACGGCACGAGGCTCGGGTGCAGGCTGTTCGAGACTACTACGCCTCGCGTGGTATCAAGAAGACCAAGCCGGCGTGCCGCGAGAATTTCTTGAGTAAGGAGGAGTACATGAAGGTAATTCTTAAGGCCTTGTACTTACTTCCTTCATTTAGTAATTCATAGCCGTAGCGCTCAAGTTTCTATTTGCTAACTTAGGCCCCTCCGAGATGGTGTGCGGATCGGATGGATTGTTGGGAGGCGTTGGTCAATGAGTGGTGCTCAAAAGAATGGCTAGCCCTCCACAACGAGGCCAAGGACAAACGTTCCCAAATGGAAGGTGTGCCACACCATCAAGGCAGCTCCAACTTATATCAGTTCAGGCGGAAATGGGTATGTGGTTTGCTTCATGATTCATGCAATTCATTCATCATGCTAGCTTTAGCCCTTTAATTACTAATTTAATTTGTTTCTCTCTTTCAGGCACGCTACAATAAGGCGGATAAGGTGCCAGAGGTGTACGACTTGTATGCCATGGCCCACACTGGCTCTTACAAGAAAGTCAAGGCATTCTCTCCGTCTGACCTCAGTGATCCAAAGAACTTCACCAACATCTCCTCCCACGACAAGCTCGTTAAATATAGAGATCAGGGGAAGGCGAGGAAAGGGGAGGACTTTAACCCGAGCCAGGGTCCCATTGATACAGAGCTGATGATATCTGGTGGCGGGAGGTCCCATGGCTCCATAGCCATGGGAGATGGACTTATCCGTTGTCCTAGCACCCTCCCGGAGATCAAGGCGCGCCAGTCGAGCTCCGCTCCTGAGATAAGGCCTCGTGAACGACCAGTCCAACTCGCCTTCAAGGTTAGTTATACGTACTCAGCTATCTTTCTCCATTACATTGTGTGCGCTTCCATCAATGATTACAAATGGTCATGTGAGTGGTGTTGTAGGCTGCTATACAGAGTGAGAGAGATAGAACGGAGAAACTTCTGGCGGAGGCGGCGGAGAGGCAGCGGGAGTTGCAGGAGAGGACGGCAAAGATGTTGGAGGAGGAGAGGGCACAGAATGACATGCATGCAAGGGCCATGTACGAGCTCCTTGTGGTAACTTTCTTCTGCAGATTAGCCAAAACATTCATGTAGTGTTTGTCTCATTACTAACTAGTATGACTGAGTTGTCAAAACCAAATGTGCAGTCTGTGTGCAAGAAGTCCGGTCAGACTGCTCCGCCGATGCCAGTGATTGCTCCTGGGACCACGGTGAGTTTAATTTGAATGGACATTACTTGCTAGTCTTAACATTTGAGTGTCATCATGCTAATGAGACATTGGAAATGATCTTTGGTGCAGCGTAACTCCAGACAAGCATCGCACGATCCTTCTCCAGCTACAGGCACGAGCCAGCCCGCTCCTACACCTCCATGATCATGGTAAGTTTCTCTATTGTTTTGCTTAACAAATGCATAAATACCTAGACTTAGCTTTATTTCCTCCAATATGCTTACCATAATGACCTAGAGTTAGCTTCTTTTCCTCCAAAATGACTTAATAAGCTTACTGACCTCCAAAACCATCCATTTTACCTAAGTTAGCTCTAAAACGAACTGTACTTAGCTTACTTATGTCAAAAATTGCATAATTAGCTTAGTTAGCTCATAAACGATCCATTTTACCTAAGTTAGTTCTAAATGACCCATTTTACCTTAGTTAGCTTATAAATGATCCATTTTATCCAATTTAGCTCTAAAATGACCCATTTTACCTAGATTAGCTCCTAAATGATCCATTTTACCTACGTTAGCTTTAAAATGACCCATTTCACCTAGGTTAGCTCCAAAATGACCCATCTTACCTAGGTTAGCTCCAAAATGACCCATCACAGCTAGGTTAGCTCTAAAATGATGCTTTTTACTAAGTTAGCTCATAAACGATCCATTTCAACTAAGTTAGCTCATAAACGATCCATTTCACCTTAGTCAGCTAAAAAACGATCCATTTCACCTAAATTAGCTCTTAAATGATCCATTTCACCTAAGTTAGCTCATAAACAATCCATTTCAACTAAGTTAGCTCATAAATGATCCATTTCACCTAAGTTAGCTAAAAAACGATCCATTTCACCTTAGTTAGCTCATAAACGATCCATTTCACCTTAGTTAGCTCATAAGCAATCCATTTCAACTAAGTTAGCTCATAAATGATCAATTTCAACCAAGTTAGCTCATACACGATCCATTTCACCTAAATTAGCTCATAAAGGATCCATTTCACCTTAATTAGCTCATAAACGATCCATTTCACCTAAGTTAGCTCATAAACGATCCACTTCACCTTAGTTAGCTCATAAACGATCCATTTCAACTAAGTTAGCTCATAAATGATCCATTTCAACAATGCTAGCTCATAAACGATCCATTTCACCTAAGTTAGCTCATAAATGATCCATTTCACCTTAGTTAGCTCATAGACAACCCATTTCAACTTAGTTAGCTCATATATGATCCATTTCACCTAAGTTAGCTCATAAATGACATATACTTCTTGTTCTAGTCTTCTTATTGTTCTAGTCTTCTTCTTCTAGTCACCTTTTTCTAACTTTCTTATTTGCCATTCTGCAGATTTCATTCACTTCACGGAAGCTAGCTTGCTATGATGGAGTGCTTGTTTTTTCTTTCATTCTCTTCAAGTATTCTCCTAGCTTGCTATGATGGAACTTGCTATCTTGATGAAACTTTGCATTGTAATATGTATGGATGGAACAATGTGTATGTCCAACTTGATGGAACTTGCTATGTATGAATGGATGGAACTATATATGTATGTACGATGAAACTTATGTGCTGGATATTTCATATGTTTGCTGTTAAATAGCCTGTGAAATATATATATATATATATATATATATATATATATATATATATATATATATATATATATATATATATATATGTCATATATATTTGTTGTCAAAATTGTTGCATTAAAAAAGCAGGAAAAAATGAGGCAAAGCAGGATCTTTGCCGTCAGCCACTGATGGCAAAGCCACCTTTGCCGACAGCCACGGATGGCAAAGCAGCCACACGGCGGCCACCTGTGCCTCCTGGGAACTGGCCCATTTGGCCAGTTTGCCTACAGCGGCGGACGGCAAAGATTTTGCCTACAGTGGCTGACGGCAAAGAGTAAACAACTTTTCCTACAGCCGCGGACGACAAAGGCCTGCCGTGTAGTGACGTCCAGCTAACATCATTTGGCGGGCGGCAAAGGCCGGACAAATTTTGCCGTCAGCGGCGGACGGCAAAGAGTGTCGTTAGCCACCTAACGGACTAACTGCATAATTATTGCCGTCTGCTTTCTTTGCCGTCAACTGCTAATGGTAAAGGCCCCTTTGCCGTCAGTCGCCGAAAGCAGCCGACAAAGTAGCTCTTTGCTGATCCTTACTTTGCCGGAGCCTTTTGCTGTCCACGGCAGACGGCAAAGACCTTTGTCGTCCGCTGTTCCTGCCTTTGCCGTCTGCCGTGGCAGATGGCAAAGTAGCTGATTCCTGTAGTGATAGGAGGAAGAAGTACGTCGGTGAAGCAACATGGGCCCCACGAGGGTGGAGGGCGCGCCTGGGGAGGTGGGCGCGCCCCCTACCTCGTGATCTCCTCGTTGATTTCTTTACGTAGACTCCATGTCCTCTGGATCACATTTGTTCCGAAAATCACGTTCCCAAAGGTTTCATTCTGTTTGGACTCAGTTTGATATCCTTTTCCTTCGAAACACTGAAATAGGCAAAAAACAACAATTTGGGCTGGGCCTCCGGTTAATAGGTTAGTCCCAAAAATATTATAAAAGTGTATAATAAAGCCAATTAATCATCCAAAACAGAATATAATATAGCATGGAACAATAAAAAATTATAGATACGTTGGAGACATATCAAGCATCCCCAAGTTTAATTCCTGCTCGTCCTCGACTAGGTAAATGATAAAAACAGAATTTTTGATGTGGAATGCTACTTAGTATAATTTTCAATGTAACCCTCTTAATTGTGGTATGAATATTCAGATCCGAAAGATTCAAGATAAAAGTTTAATATTGACATAAAAGTAATAATACTTCAAGCATACTAACTAAGCAATTATCTCTTCTCAAAATAACATGGCCAAAGAAAGTTCATCCCTACAAAATCTTATAGTTTCGTCATGCTCCATTTTCGTCACACAAGAATGCTCTCATCATGCACAACCCCGATGACAAGCCAAGCAATTGTTTCATACTTTAGTAACCTCAAACTTTTTTCAACTTTCATGCAATACATGAGCGTGAGCCATGGATATAGCACTATGGGTGGAATAGAATATAATGATGGGGGTTATGTGGGGAAGACAAAAAAGGAGAAAGTCTCACATCAATGCGGCTAATCAACGGGCTATGGAGATGCCCATCAATTGATGTTAATGTGAGGAGTAAGGATTGCCATGCAACAGATGCACTAGAGCTATAAATGTATGAAACCTCAACAAAAGAAACAAAGTGGGTGTGCATCCAACTTGCTTGCTCACGAAGACCTAGGGCATTTGAGGAAGCCCATTGTTGGAATATACAAGCCAAGTTCTATAACGAAAAAGTCCCACTAGTATAAGAAAGTGACAAAACAAGAGACTATCTATCATAAGGATCATGGTGCTACTTTGAAGCACAAGTATGGAAATAGATAGTAGCATTGCCCCTTTTTATTTTCTTTTCTTTTTTTGGGCCTTTTTTTTTCTTTTGGCCTTTCTCTTTTTTTGGGGACAATGCTCTATGAATGATGATCATCACACTTTTATTTATTTACAACTCAATGATTACAACTCGATACTAGAACAAAGTATGACTCTACATGAATGCCTCCGGCGGTGTACCGGGATGGGCAATGAATCAAGAGTGACATGTATGATAATATGCATGGTGGCTTTGCCTCAAATACGATGTCAACTACATGATCATGCAAGGCTATATGACAATGATGAACGTGTCATGATAAACGGAACGGTGGAAAGTTGCATGGCAATATATCTCCGAATGGCTATGGAAATGCCATAATAGGTAGGTATGGTGGCTGCTTTGAGGAAGATATAAGGAGGTTTATGTGTGATAGAGCGTATCGTATCATGGGGTTTGGATGCACCGGCGAAGTTTGCACCAACTCTCAAGGTGAGAAAGGGCAATGCACGCTACCGAAGAGGCTAGCAATGATGGAAGGGTAAGAGTGCGTATAATCCATGGACTCAACATTAGTCATAAAGAACTCACATACTTATTTCAAAAATATACAAGTCATCAAAAACCAAGCACTACGCGCTTGCTCCTAGGGGGATAGATTGGTAGGAAAAGACCATCGCTCGTCCCCAACCGCCACTCATAAGGAGGGCAATCAAAGAACACCTCATGTTTCAAATTTGTTACACAACATTTACCATACGTGCATGCTACGGGACTTGCAAACTTCAACACAAGTATTTCTTAAATTCACAACTACTAAACTAGCACAACTTTAATATCACTACCTCCATATCTCAAAACAATCATCAAGCATCAAACTTTTCTTAGTATTCAACACACTCATAAGAAAGTTTTTACTAATTTCGAATACCTAACATATTAGGACTAATTTCCCAATTTAAGCAAATTACCATGCTGTTTTGTAGGACTCTCAAAATAATATAAGTGAAGCATGAGAGAACTATAGTTTCTACAAAACAAATTCACCACCGTGCTCTAAAAGATATAAGTGAAACATTAGAGCAAAACTATATAGCTCAAAAGATATAAGTGAAGCACATAGAGTATTCTAATAAATTCCGAATCATGTGTGTCTCTCTCAAAAGATTTGTACAGAAAAGATGATTGTGGTAAACTAAAAAGCAAGGACTCAAATTATACAAGACGCTCCAAGCAAAACACATATCATGTGGTGAATAAAAATATAGCTCCAAGTAAAGTTACCGATGAACGAAGACGAAGGAGGGGATGCCTTCCGGGGCATCCCCAAGCTTTGGCTTTTCGGTGTCTTTAGATTATCTTGGGGTGCCATGGGCATCCCCAAGCTTAGGCTCTTGCCACTCCTTGTCCCATAATCCATCAAATCTTTACCCAAAACTTGAAAATTTCACAACACAAAACTCAACAGAAAATCTCGTGAGCTCTGTTAGCGAAAGAAAACAAAACACCACTTTAAGGTACTGTATTGAACTCATTCTTTATTTGTATTGGTGTTAAACTTACTGAATTCCAACTTTTGTATTGTTTATAAGCTCTTTTACTAGCCATAGATTCATCAAAATAAGCAAACAACACACGAAAAACAGAATCTGTCAAAAACAGAACAGTCTGTGGTAATCTGTAACTAACGCAAACTTCTGGAACTCAAAAACTTCTACCAAAATAGGAAGACCTAAATAATTTGTTTATTGATCTGCTTCAATTGGAGTCAGTATTTTATCACGTTCTGGTGATTTTTAACAATTGTTTTCGTGAACATAAAGTTTCTGGAATTTTCAGCAAGATCAAATAACTATCATCCAAGAAGTTCCTATAGGTTTAACTTGGCACAAACACTAATTAAAACATAAAAACAAATCTAACCAGAGACTGGATCAAAGATTTATTCCTAAACAGAAATAAAAATAAAAAAACTAAAAATAAAATTGGGTTGCCTCCCAACAAGCGCTTTTCTTTAAAGCCTTTTAGCTAGGCATAGATAATTTTAATGATGCTCACATGAAAGACAAGAATTGAAGCGCAAAGAGAGCATCATAAAACACGTGACAAAAACATTTAAGTCTAACATACTTCCTATGCATAGGCATCTTATAGGCAAACAAATTATCAAGGCAAGCAAAAACTAGCGTATGCAAGGAAGCGGAAAGAAACAAAAGCAATCTCAACATAACGAGAGGTAATTTAGTAATATGAAAATTTCTACAACCATATTTTCCTCTCTCATAATAATTACATGTAGGATCATAAGCAAATTCAACAATATAGCTATCACGAAACATATGCTTAACACAATCCACATGTATGCAAAGTTGACACTCTTCCGAAATAGTGGGATTAACATTAACTAAAGTCATGACCTCTCCAAACCCACTTTAATCAAAAATTTCATAAGATTGAATATTCTCCAAATATGTGGGATCTAAAGTTGACACTCTTCCAAACCCACTTTCAATATTATTGCAAACATTATTATCAATCTCATATTCATCACGGCGCTTAAATAAATTTTCAAGATCATAAGAAGAATCACCGCAATCATGGTCATTGCAACAAGTAGTAGACATAGCAAAACTAGCATCCCCAACCTTAGGGTTTTGCATATCATTAACACAAATTGACATTAATAGAATTTATAATAAGATAATTGAAATCATGCTTTTTATTCAAGGAGCTATCGTGAATCCCTTCATAAATTTCTTCATCACAATTTTCAGATTTACGAATTTCAAGCAAAACCTCATAAAGATAATCTAGTGCACTCAAATCACTAGAAATAGGTTCATCAGAATTGGATCTCTTAAAAAGATTAGCATGGGGATGAGGATCCATATCAATAGGTTTTTAGCAAGCGAAGATGCAAGCACATAGAAGGCACATGGCAACACAAGCAAACGAAAAAGACGAACGAAGAGGGTGAATAAAACGACAAAGGTGAAGTGGGGGAGAGCAAAACGAGAGGAAAATGGAGAATAATGTAATGCGAGGGAGAAGAGTTTGTGATGGGTATTTGGTATGTCTTGACTTGCGCGTAGACTCCCAGGCAACGGCGCCAGAAATCCTTCTTGCTACCTCTTGAGCACTGCGATGGTTTTCCCTTGAAGAGGAAAGGGTGATGCAGTAAAGTAGCGTAAGTATTTCCCTCAGTTTTTGAGAACCAAGGTATCAATCCAGTAGGAGGCCATGCTCAAGTCCCACGCACGTACACAAACAAATAAGAACTTCGCAACCAACGCGATAAAGGGTTGTCAATCCCTTCACGGTCACTTACGAGAGTGAGATCTGATAGATATGATAAGATAATATTTTTGGTATTTTTATGATAAATAGAAATAAAGATGCAAAGTAAAAATAAACGGCAATAAAAATAGCTAAGTGTTGGAAGATTAATATGATGGAGAATAGACCCGGGGGCCATATGTTTCACTAGTGGCTTCTCTCAAGAGCATAAGTATTACGGTGGGTGAACAAGTTACTGTCGAGCAATTGATAGAATTGAGCATAGTTATGAGAATATCTAGGTAAGATCATGTGTATAGGCATCACGTCCGTGACAAGTAGACCGAAACGATTCTGCATCTACTACTATTACTCCACATATCGACCGCTATCCAGCATGCATCTAGAGTATTAAGTTCAAAAGAACAGAGTAATGCTTTAAGCAAGATGACATGATGTAGAGGGATAAACTCATGCAATAGATATAAACCCCATATTTTTATCCTCGATGGCAACAATACAATACGTGCCTTGCTGCCCTAACATCACCGGGAAAGGACACCGCAAGATTGAACCCAAAGCTAAGCACTTCTCCCATTGCAAGAAAGACAATCTAGTAGGTCAAACCAAACTGATAATTCGAAGAGACTTGCAAAGATAACCAATCATACATAAAAGAATTCAGAGGAGATTCAAATATTGTTCATAGATAAACTTGATCATAAACCCACAATTCATCGATCTTGACAAACACACCGCAAAAGAAGAATTACATCAAATAGATCTCCAAGAGAATCGAGGAGAACTTTGTATTGAGATCCAAAGAGAGAGAAGAAGCCATCTAGCTAATAACTATGGACCCGAAGGTCTGAGGTAAACTACTCACACATCATCGGAGAGGCTATGGTGTTAATGTAGAAGCCCTCCGTGATCAATGCCCCCTCCGGCAGGACGCCGAAAAAGGCCCCAAGATGGGATCTCACGGGTACAGAAGGTTGCGGCGGTGGAATTAGGGTTTTGGCTCCATATATGATGTTTCCAGGATGTATGGGTATATATAGGAGGAAGAAGTACGTCGGTGGAGCAACGTGGGCCCCACGAGGATGGAGGGCGCGCCCCCCTACCTCGTGCTCTCCTTGTTTATTGCTTTACGTAGACTCCAAGTCCTCTGGATCACGTTTGTTCCAAAAATCACGTTCCTGAAGGTTTCATTCCGTTTGGACTCCGTTTGATATCCTTTTCCTTCGAAACACTGAAATAGGCAAAAAACAACAATTTGGGCTGGGCCTCTGGTTCATAGGTTAGTCCGAAAAATAATATAAAAGTGTATAATAAAGCCCATTAATCATCCAAAATAGAATATAATATACCATGGAACAATAAAAAATTATAGATACGTTGGAGACGTATCATGGATCTTCAAGAACAAGGAAGATGCTCATGGGATTATTGTTCGCAACAAGTCTCGGTTGGTAGCACAAGGCTACTCCCAAGTCGAGGGTATCGACTACGGTGAAGCCTTTGCTCCCGTTGATCGTTTTGAATCCATTCGTTTGTTGATTGCCTATGCTTCTCATTATAACTTCAAGTTGCAACAAATGGATGTGAAGAGTGCTTTTCTTAATGGTCCCATTAATGAGTTGGTGTATGTCAAACAACCCCCCCGGGTTCGAGGATCCCTATTTCCCTGATCATGTGTACCAACTCGATAAGGCACTCTATGGCCTTATACAAGCCCCACGTGCGTGGTATGACCACCTTACCGAGTTGTTGCAAGATCGTGGATTTGAAATTGGGAAAATCGACCCCACTCTTTTTACTAATAAGGTCAAAGGGGAGTTGTTTGTGTGCCAACTATATGTTGATGATATTATCTTTGGTTCTCCGAACAAAGCTTTCAGTGAGGAATTTGCCGCTCTCATGACCGCGAAGTTCAAGATGTCCATGATGGGAGGGTTGAAGTTCTTTCTCGAGTTCGAAGTAAAGCAACAAAGAGAAGGAACCTTCATCAACCAAGACAAATACACTCAAGACATGCTCAAGAGATTCAAGCTAAGTGATGTCAAGCCGGCCTCCACTCCAATGCCCGTCAAATGCCAACTTGACATAGATCCCAATGGTAAAGCGGTGGATCAAAAGGTATATCACTCCATGATTGGCTCCTTGCTTTACCTTTGTGCATCTAGACTGGATATCATGTTGAGTGTGGGAATTTGTGCACAGTTTCAAGCCGCACCTAAGGAATGTCACTTTGTGGCGATCTAGTGAATCTTTCGATATTTGGCTCATACCCCAAACTTTGGCTTATGGTACCCAAGAGGAGCAAACTTCAACCTTGTAGGCTATTCGGACTCCGATTGGGCGGGAGACAAAGTGGATAGGAAGTCAACTTCCGGAGGGTGCCAATTTCTTGGTTGCTCTTTGGTGAGTTGGTCTTCTAAGAAGCAAAGCCGTGTGTCTCTCTCGTCCATTGAAGCGGAGTATGTGGCAGCCGGTAGTTGTTGTGCACAACTTCTATGGATGAGGCAAACTTTAAAGGATTACGGTGTCATTTGTGACAAAGTGCCTCTTTGGTGTGACAATGAAAGTGCCATCAAGATTTCTCTCAACCCGGTGCAACACTTCAAGATGAAGCACATTGAGATTCGGTATCACTTCATCCGGGATCATATTAGGCGAGGGGAGATTGAGCTCAACTATGTCAACACTCATGATAACCTTGCAGATATCTTCAAGAAGCCCTTGGATGAAGTAAGATTTCACGAGTTAAGGCATGAGCTAAATATCATTGATTCGAGCAATGTGGTTTGAACCCTTGCACACCCCACCATACTCAACTTGATGTCTTGTTTATGTGTAGGCATGGACATAGGGGGAGTGTTGTTCTCTCAATGAACTCTCCCTCCCCCCATTATGCATAAATTGATCAACTCTTTCACATTAGCCATTGTTGATGGTACTTGTGCTTCAAAGATGAGTTTTGGTCATGGGCCCAAGGATAATTCTTCACGGTCACATACCAATTAACTCAAACATAGGTGGCTCGGGCCACCACACTCTCTTTGGTGTGGTTGTGTCTCGTGGTTGGTCCGTGTTGTCCTTTGCCTTTCTTTCTTTGTGTCGAGCTTGTGTTTGATTTGCCTCGTGTGGTAGCTCTTTGGTGTGTCCGTTCGCTTGAAGGTTGCGTTGCAAAGGCTGTTTTCCTCTCTTGTTTGCGAAACTTGCATTTACTTGGGTCCACGGTACTACCGCGGCTTGCCACATTACTACCGAAGGAGATGTACACGGTACTACCACAACCAGCACGACAGTATTTTTTTTACTACGGCTGGAAGATCGGTACTACCGCCCTATGCACGGTACTTCCGCCCGGGCGGTACTACCACGATGACCCGCGGTACTACCACACAGTCGCGAGCGCGTGGGGGTTAAGAGCGGGCAGGGGGAGTTCCAACTCCCCCATACCCATTCAACTCCTTTTCCCCACGTCGTCTCTCTCTTGCCCAAGAACGGCGCCGGAGGACCTCGCCGGATCTCCGTCTCCGACCGCTCTCCTCGCATTCTGACTGGTGGGATCGATCCCCACCTCGCCCTCTTGCCATGGAACAAGGTTTCTCCCCAAACCCCTCTCTTTTTGCCCCTCTATTTGCGTCGTTCCTTTGTCTCTAGGTTTTGGGGAGATGCATGTTGTTCTTGAGATTTTAGGCCAAATCTTTGCAAGAGTAGGATGTAGGAGAGTAGTAATGCATAGAGATGCTATTTGGTATGTTGCTACATGGTAGTTTTGATCAACCGTAGTACCGCTCCATTATCGCAGATGTTCTCAGATATGTTTCATCTCGGATCTGACCCCGAGCGGTACTACCGCACCTCCCATGCGGTACTACCGCTCTGGCCGTTTTCGCCTCATACGGTACTACCTCCTCTGGAGCGGTACTACCGTGCGAGGTGCGGAAGTAAAATTTTACTTCCGCTCCAGGCGCGGTACTACCGTGGCTGGAGCAGTAGTAAATTTTTAGTTCCGCACAATGGTGTAGTACTACCGTTGAAGTTGAACTTTCCCTGTGGCACCTTTCCAATGTCATTTCTACTTGTTTCATTTGTTTTGCTATGGTCTTTGCATTGATCCTTCTCACTTCTCTTGCATATTCTTGTGTTGTGTGTCACAGATGGTGGCTTCGGTTCCAATGTCCGTCGGTCAAATCTCGTCCGCGACACGGGCTCGAAGCGCCTGCGCAACCAAGATGAAGCTCCAGAGGGCTCCAATGCTCCCCAACGCAGAAACAAGACCACCGCCACCAAGACCAGGGAGCCATCAATGGGCATGGATGAGATACCACTAGCTGAGTTTGTCACTCGAAGGAAGATCAACCCCTATGTGAATCCCCGTGCAAACTTCAGAGGGAATGAGTTGTTCTGGACCAAGCAGCATAATCTTATCTATCTGGATGTGATCAAGGCCAAGAAGAACATCTACATGGACGTGCACTAGATTGATATGGTTCATATGAGGCAGGATAAACACCGGGACTATTTTGGTGAGGCTTTGGACCTGGTGGAGCAGTTTGGCATTGAGGACTTGATCACTTTTCACCTGGACTTTGACCCTGAGATTGTGGCCCAGTTCTTTGCTTCGGTCCACTTCCATACTGATGAGGAACGGACCATGACATGGATGGCCAATGGACAACAGATGACTGCTAAGTGGAAGGAGTTCATGGATGTGCTACAGTTTCGTGATGAGGGGCTCAACAAGCCCGTTGGTGTTCGCCCTCATGCCAACCCCGAGTCCGCCGGGAAGAACAAGCTTCAGCAATACTATATTGAGAAGAAGCTTCCCAGTGGCAAGAAGGCGTGGGTGTTGAACCCATTCCTTGACATCATGCATCAAATCTTTCACAACTCCCTCTTTCCGTGCATTGGTGACAAGGACAAGGTGCATGCCTATCTCGTGGATATGATGCCCATCTGTGAGGAGGTACGTCGTGCTCAGATGCAACCACTTGATGTCTCACATATCATGTGGTGTGAGCTACAGTTTGCGGTGTTCAACCGTAAGGTTTCCATCTATGGACCTTACATGTTTCACTTGATCTTGAAGACTTGGGAAAAAGCTCTATCCCAATGATGAGTTTGTTGCCCCCGACTGGATCCGTCACGAGCCCATCAAGCTCTTCATCAAGCCTCAGTGGGCTAGCACCACTACCCGTGCTGAGGCAGAGGCTGCTCAGATGGACGTGGACGAGGATGAGTTTGAGGAGGAGGAAGCGGATGAGGACAGCTCTACCGTCTACTCGCCTTCATCTTCTGAGCCTTCTTGGGCTAAGAAGCCGAAGAACAAGATGAAGGCTCTGTTCAGTATGCAGGCCAAGGGCCAGTACATGACCCATGTTGCTTCCAAGGAGAGTCACCGCCACGACACGAGGATCTTGAGGACGTTTGGCGAGGAGATATCCAGCGGGTCCGAGAAGCACATCACTCCAGAGGTAGAATGGATGGCGAAGTAGGGCTATCAGTGGACTGAATCTGAGGAGGAGCCCCTCCCCGCTGCCGAGTCCGACAAGGAGCGTGACGAGTGATCTCTTCAGCTTTGCTTTCATTTTTGTTGGACCTCGTTTGCTTTGGTTTGGCTTGTCCTCGTGAGTCGTACTTCCTTATCATATGTTGTAAGACATATGCACTCTAGCTTATCTTATTGTCTTTATTGCTTAGTAACCCGTGAGCTTATGCTATCTTGTGCCAGTTCTTTATGCTCTTGTTATTATCTTACCTCCATGCTTAGCATTAGTTCTTTTATTGAAAGATATGCCTCGTCTATAAAACATAGGGGGAGTGTTGATCCTAGTATGTGTGCCGTGCAGTCCAAAGCACTTCGTGCGCACATCTAGGGGGAGCCCGTCTATATTTTATAGAAGTTGGGTTTGCCTATGTTTCATTTTATATCCCTATGTGCAAATCCTGTATTGTCATCAATCCACCAAAAAGGGGGAGATTGTAAGGGCATATTTATCCCTTAGTAGTTTGGGTGATTGATGACAATGCTTTTGCAGACTAATCGTGTGTATTGAGCATTTCAAATATATCATGTCTAAGCACAAGACGATTTGGTGCCCCTTGAAGTTTATTGAAGACGGTGTTTCTCTAGCTTTCTTTTCGGTGGATTTGAGTCGTAGGAAAACCGTACTATTAAGAGGGGGTCCGCGTTGGAAAGGTTTGGGTGGATTCATCACGTACACTTCTATTCCCTTCTGCACCACCTTTCCATTGGCTCTTTGGAGCATCCTCCTTTTCTCCGTATCTCTGCAAAATGAAGGACTCCTAGTGTTAGTGAACTGGGGCATGCGGTAGTACTGCTCCACGGAGCGGTACTACCGCAGGCCCCTGCGGTAGTACCGTCCACGGGCACGGTAGTACTGCAGGTGCTCGCGGTAGTACCGCTTCTTGGACGCGGTAGTACCGTGGCCTCTGGCCTGCACAGCAGCTCGAGCGGAAGTAGGGGTGGATGTAATTTTTTACATCCGCGCCCTACGCAGTAGTACCGCTCCAGGCTTGTGGTAGTACCGTGTCGGATTTTTGCACAGATTGAAACTCAGCGGAAGTTGCCACGGATGTATTTTTATATGTCCGTGCCTTCCCAGCCTAGACTATTCCTACCTTGCGGTAGTACCGCAAGGGGGCCGCGGTAGTACCGCGCCCGCGATTCTACCGCTCTCTGCCTTATCGCATCAGGACTATGCTTAGGCCCTGCCGCGCCAGCGGTAGTACCGCGGTGCCTCACGGTAGTACCGCTTGTATCATGTGGTAGTACCGCTCGTCGCGGGCTGAGTTAGTGGATAACGGTTGGATTTGTTCTTTCACTATAAAAGGGGAGTCTTCTTCTCCGAGTTGATCACCTCTTCCACCCCAAGCTCCATTGTTGCTCTAAGCTCCATTTTTGCCCGATCTCTCTCCCTAGCCAATCAAACTTGTTGATTTTCTAGGGATTGGTTGAGAAGGCCCCGATCTACACTTCCACCAAGAGAAATTTGATTCCCCCCACTAATCCCTTGCGGATCTTGTTACTCTTGGGTGTTTGAGCACCCTAGACGGTTGAGGTCACCGTAGAGCCATATTCCACTGTGGTGAAGCTTCGTGGTGTCGTTGGGAGCCTCCAATTAAGTTATGGAGATTGCCCCAACCTTGTTTGTGAAGGTCCGGTCGCCGCCTTCAAGGGCACCAATAGTGGAATCACGGCATCTCGCATTGTGTGAGGGCGTGAGGAGAATACGGTGGCCCTAGTGGCTTCTTGGGGAGCATTGTTCCTCCACACTGCTCCAACGGAGACATACTTCCCCTCAAAAGGAAGGAACTTCGGTAACACATCCTCGTCTTCACTGGCTCCACTCTTGGTTATCTCGTACCTATACTTGTGCAAGCTTATATTGTGTTGCATCTCTTGCTTGCTTGTGTACTTGTTGTTGTTGCATCATATAGGATGCTCACCTAGTTGCACATCTAGACAACCTACTTTGATGCAAAGTTTAAATTGGTAAAGAAAAGCTAAAAATTGTTAGTTGCCTATTCACCCCCCCTCCAGTCAACTATATCGGTCCTTTCAACAAGTGTGGCAAAAAGGATAGTAACATTGTCCCTTCTCTCTTTTTCTCTCATTTTTTCTTTTTCTTTTTCTTTTTCTTTTTTTCCTTTCTCTTTATTTTTTGGGCCTTCTCTTTTTTATTTGTTCTTTCTCTTTTTTTTTTCTCACATGGGACAATGCTCTAATAAATGAAAATCATCACACTTCTATTTACTTACAACTCAAGAATTACAACTCAATACTAGAACAAAAATATGACTCTATGTGAATGCCTCCGGCGGTGTGCAGGGATGTACAATGAATCAAGAGCGACATGTATAAAAAAGGGATAATTGATTTTATGCCCTTAGTTGGGTCACACTCAACTGATTTACCCCTAGTTTTTGAAAATCCGTGGTATTGCCCAAGTCTGTCTTGTTCCCTTATGCTTTTGCCCTTCCGTCAATATTCCGTCTGGTCAAAGACGTTTGACCATTAAGGAGACAATTTTTTGGACCAGTTTACCCTTCATACGTGTTGGCAAAGACCAGTTAATAGGATCAGTGGGTCCACCTATCATAGAATAAAATGCTTTTTCTTCTAAATGTCTCAATGCTATGTATGGCCCACATGTCATACAAAAAAGATAAAAAATATGCTTATTTCCCAGCCCAACCAGTGCCGCCGCCAGGAGAGGGTGCACGTCGCGCCGGCCGATCCGGCACTTGCCCAGACCACCGCCGACCACTGGACCACCGCCGGTGACTTGCCACAGGCCACCATATCACCTGCCCGCCTCCTCTCTCTCTGCGTGCAACAAGAGGCCGTCGCCGCCTGGTAGTTCTCCGCCACCGGCCATTTCGAGCGCGGCCGCGAGCAGCCGCGCCAAATCTGTTGACCCACCTCCAGATCTGCGCAACCCACACCATCTCGCCTCACCTGGCGGATTTCGTCGCTGTTGACCTCCGGTGCCGCCCCATTCCCCGCTCGTGTTCGTGCACAGGAGACACGATGGCACCTTGCGCCGCCCTGAACCATCGCGCGTGTGGGCGACCATGCCCAGTGCGGCCCATCAGTGCCGCAGCTCAGCATCGATGCTGCCATGGCGGTAGCGGAGGTTCGCCAATTGCTCGCCGGCGTTGTTGCCGCTTGCCCGAGGCAGAGAGAGAGAGGAGAGAGAGGCAGCGCCAGTCGGCTGAGTAGGGAGGCGCCTGGGATAGGAGAGGGAGGTGGTTGTGGGGGGCACCGGAGGTAGGGCGTGCGCCGCCGGCGGCGCGGGTGGCGTATGACAAGGGCGGCGCGTATGGCCAGGGCAGCGGCGCCATAATGCGAAAGGGGGGAGAGTGTTTTTCTATTTGTTTTTTCTTTTGTATTTAGTTGGGTCCCACCTGGAAGTGTCTAGTGAGAGAGTGAGAAAGCAGGGGTAAATGGTCCATAGAAAAGTCCTGAGACAGTCAACACATGGTCAAACGACACTAACTGAACGGAAACGTGACGGAAGGGCAAAAACATAAGAGGAGCAAACGTACTTGGGCAAGACCGAGGATTTTCAAAAACTAGGGGCAAATCAGCCGAGTGGGACACAACTAGTGGCACAAATACAATTATCCCTATAAAAATGATGAAAGGTGGCTTTTCCACAAATACGATGTCAACTACATGATCATGCAAAGCAATATGACAATGATGATGCGTGTCATAATAAACGGAACGGTGGAAAGTTGCATGGCAATATATCTCAGAATGGCTATGAAAATGCCAAGATAGGTAGGTATGATGGCTGTTTTGAGGAAGGATATGTGGTGGGTTTATGGTACCGGTGAAAGTTGCGCGGTACTAGAGAGGCTAGCAATGGCGGAAAGGTGAGAGTGCGTATAATCCATGGACTCAACATTAGTCATAAAGAACTCACATACTTATTGCAAAAATCTATTAGTCATCGAAACAAAGTACTACGCGCATGCTCCTAGGGGGATAGATTGGTAGGAAAATACCATCGCTCGTCCCCGACTGCCATTTATAAGGAAGACAATCAAAAAACATCTCATGCTCCAACTTCGTTACATAACGGTTCACCATACGTGCATGCTACAGGACTCACAAACTTTAACACAAGTATTTCTCAAATTCACAACTACTTACTAGCATGACTCTAATATCACCATCTTCATGTCTCAAAACAATCATAAGGAATCAAACTTCTCATAGTATTCAATGCACTCTATATGAAAAAAATTATTATATCCCTCTTGGATGCCTATCATATTAGGACTAATTTTATAACCAAAGTAAATTACCATGCTGTTCTAAAGACTCTCAAAATAATATAAGTGAAGTACGAGAGTTCATCAATTTCTATAAAATAAAACCACCGCCGTGCTCAAGTGAAGCACTAGAGCAAAATTTCCTAGCTCAAAAGATTTAAGTGAAGCACATAGAGTATTCTAATAAATCATGATTAATGCATGTCTCTTCCAAAAGTTGTGTACAACAAGGATGATTGTGGCAAACTAAAAAGCAAAGACTCAAATAATACAAGACGTTCCAAGCAAAACACATATCATGTGGTGAATAAAAATATAGCCTCAAGTAAAGTTACCGACAGACGAAGACGAAAGAGGGGATGCCTTCCCGGGGCATCCCCAAGCTTAGGCTTTTTGACATCCTTGAATATTACCTTGGGGTGCCTTGGGAATCCCCAAGCTTAGGCTCTTGCCACTCCTTATTCCATAGTCCATCAAATCCTTACCCAAAACTTGAAAACTTGACAACAAAAAACTCCAACAGAAAATCTCGTAGCCTCCGTTAGTATAAGAAAATAAATCACCACTTTTGGTACTGTTGTGAACTAATTCTTTATTTATATTGGTGTAATATCTACTGTATTCTAACTTTTCCATGGTTCATACCCCCCGATACTAGCCATAGATGCATCAAAATAAGCAAACAACACGCGAAAAACAGAATCTGTCAAAAACAGAACAGTCTGTAGAAATCTGATGAGTTCTCATACTTCTGTAACTCCAAAAATCCTGAACAATTAGGAAATCCTAGGAAATTTGTATATCACTCTGCTGTAAAAAGTTCATAGTTTTTCCATGCTCCAGCAGAAAATAAGAATTGTTTTGCTGAGCGCAAAAGTTTCTGTTTTTCAGCAGGATCAAATCAACTATCACCGTAAGCTATTCCAAAGGTCTTACTTGGCACAAACACTAACTAAAACACAAAACCACATATAACCATAGGCTAGATGAAATATTTATTGCTAAACAGGACCTAAAAAGCAAGAACAAAAATGAAATTGGGTTGCCTCCCAACAAGCGCTATTGTTTAACGCCCCTAGCTAGGCATAAAACACGAATAGATTTAAGTATTATCATCTTTGGCATGTGGTCCATAAGTGGCTCTCATAATAGATTCATAAGGCAATTTAATTTTGTTTCTTGGAAATTGTTCCATGCCTTTCCTTGACGAAAATTGAAATCTAATGTTTCCTTTTTCATATCAATAATTGCACCAATCGTTCTAAGGAAAGGTCTACCAAGAATAATATGACATGTAGGATTGCAATCTATATCAAGAACAATGAAATCTATGGGCACATAATTCCTATTTGCAACAATAAGAACATCATTAATTCTTCCCATAGGTTTCTTAATAGTGGAATCCGCAAGATGCAAATTTAAGGAACAATCATCAAATTCAAGGTCTCGGCTGGGTGTCCTACCTTCGATGGGACGGACTACCCCTACTGGAAGAATAAGATGCGAATGCATCTTGAGGAAATTGACAACGATCTCTGGTACGTTGTGGAAAATGGCGTTCCCTCCGTCACTCCTACAATCAACGTTGCTGATGGTGAAGAGATTCAAGCAACTCAACTCTCAAGCGAAGAACATCATATGTGGCCATCTGAGCAAAGGTCAGTATGGCAGAGTGAGTGCTTTGGAGACATCTAAGCTTATCTGGGATAGGCTGTCAAAGGTCAACGAAGGAGTCTCAACTCAACGTGACTCTCGAGTTGACATTCTTCGCAATCTCTTCAACTGCTTCAAAAGACTCGATAATGAAAATGTGCAGCAAACCTTCGATCGCCTCACTGACATCTCAAATGAGCTTCAAGCACTTGGTGCCACTGACATCACCAACCATGAGGTGGTGAAGAAATTGCTGAGATCGCTTGATTCCTCATTTGACACTCTTGCACTGATGATTCAAGAGCGTGGTGACTACAAGTCTCTTGATCCTGCTGATATCCTCGAGAGGCTAAAAACTCATGAGTTCCAACTTGCTGAGAAGAGAGATCTCTATGGACCGAGCTATGGCAGATCACACACACTGAAGGCCAAGGCAGTCTCTGAATCTGAAGGAGAGGATTCTGGTAGCAGCCTTGGTGACGTTGAAGAACTGAGTCAAGAGATAGCAATGCTCGTGAGGAAATTCCAAAAGTTCTCAAGGCGTGGTTGCTTTGGTAAATCCTCAAGAGGTGATGACTTGAAATCAGATTCCTAATCTCGTGACTACAAGAAGAGAACTTGCCACAAATGCAAGAAACCCGGTCACTACATTACTGATTGTCCTCAGTGGGAGAAGGAATCAAAGAAGAAGAAATACAAGGATTACAGTTCTGATGACGCAAAGAAAAAGAAGAAATCTTCAAAGTCCTCATCGTCAAAATCTTCAAAGTCTTCATCTCACAAGAAGAGCAGCTCCAAAAAGGCTCGGGCATTCATTGGCATGGAAATGGACTCTGAAGCTGAATCTGAGGAAAATGAGGAAGAGGAGGCATCTGAGGAGTCAGACTCTGGTGTGGCGAGCCTAGCCCTTGCTACTGCTTTCGTCAGCAAGTCCATCTTCAACTCTGAGGAAAATGACTTCCCACAAACACTGCTGACGACGGCGATGATGACTACGCTCCCACCTATTGCTTCATGGCAAAAGGTGCCAAGGTACTCAAATATCCCTCCTTTGAATCAACTGAGGATGAATCTGATGAAAACCTCTAGCCCAGATATTGTAAACTTGCTAAGATTGCTGTAAAGCAACAAAAGGCTTTTGAAAAGGTTCAAAATATGCTAGATAAAAGCGATGACCTATTGGGTGAAGAAAAGGATCGAACTCAAACTCTGACTGATAATCTTCAGAGACTTCAGTCTAAGTTTGACAACCTTCAAAGTCATCATACCACTCTCTTAGCCGATCATGAGAAGCTTTCTTATGAATTTCTTCAAAGCAAGATCTTGAGAAGCTAAGGGTGAGTTATGAAGATCTTCAGAAGGAACGTGATTCATTGCTTGCTAAACAGATCAGTGCCGCTCGGGATGACTTTATTCCACCATGTTTGAAATGCATTGAATGTGAATTCGCTAATTCTTCACCTGAAAGTTCAAATGCTTCTATTGCTGCAAATTCTTCAACTATCTCTGTTATCACAAATTCCTCATCTAAGGATGCTATTAGTATCACTGACAATGCAGGGCTGAAGGAATTGTATGTGACAGGCATGTAAAAAAGCCTCAAAGGCATCAGGCTCTTTGTGATGTGCTTAAAAAGCATATCCTCAACAGGAACCCTAGGAAAGAGGGTATTGCCTTTGAGAGGAAACTCAGTGCTAATGGGAGATACGTCTCCAACGTATCTATAATTTTTTATTGTTTCGTGTTGTTTTATTATCAATCTTCGATGTTTTATAATCATTATATATATTTTTTGGTACCAACCTATTGACATAATGCCAAGAGCTGGTTGCTATTTTTTCCATGTTTTGTACATCACAGGAAATCAATATCAGATGAAGTCCAAATGCCACAAAACTCCACGATGATTTTTATGGGCCAGAAGGAAGGCAATGGGCCCTGGTTGCACCTGGGGGTGCCCCGAGGCGGCACAACCCACCAGGGCACGCCAGGAGGCCTAGGTGCGTCCTGGTGGGTTGTGCCCACCTCGGGTGCCCCCCGGACCGCCTCTTTGCTCTATAAATACCCCAAAAATACCAGAACCCTAAAGGCATCGATGAAATATTCATCCAGCAGCCACAGAGTCCAGAACCACCAGATCCAATCTAGACACCATCTCGGATGGGGTTCACCACCTCCATTGGTGCCTCTCCGATGATGTGTGAGTAGTTCTTTGTAGACCTTCGGGTCCGTAGTTAGTAGCTAGATGGCTTTCTCTCTCTCGCTTAATTCTCAATACAATGGTCTCTTGGAGATCCATATGATGTAACTCTTTTTGCGGTGTGTTTGTTGGGATCTGATGAACTTTGAGTTTATGATCAGTCATATCTTTTTATATCCATGAATGTTATTTGAGTTTCTTTGATCTCTTATATGCATGATCTCTTACAACCTCGTATTTCTTCTCCGATATTTGGGTTTTGTTTGGCCAACTTGATCTATTTATCTTGCAATGCGAAGAGGTGCCCGGTAGTGGGTTCGATCTTACGGTCCATGATCCCAGTCACAAAAAGGGAACCGACACGTATGTATCATTGCTACTAAGGATAAAAAGACGAGATCTATATCAACTGGCATATAGATAAATGGATCTTGTCTACATCATGTCATCGTTCTTATTGCATTACTCCGTTTTTCCATGAACTTAATACACTAGATGCATGCTGGATAGCGGTCGATGTGTGGAGTAATAGTAGTAGATGCATGCAGGAGTCGGTCTACTAATCTTGGACGTGATGCCTATGTAATGATCATTGCCTGGATATCGTCATAATTATTTGAGGTTCTATCAATTGCCAAACAGTAATTTGTTTACCCATCGTTTGCTATTTTTCTCGAGAGAAGCCACTAGTGAAACCTACGGCCCCCGGGTCTTCTTTCTCATATATTTGCTTTGCGATCTATTTTATTTGCACTTTTTATTCAGATCTATTAAACCAAAAATAAAAAAAATACTTTTCTGCACTTTATTTTATTTGCGATCTATTATTTCAATCTATTACAACTTTCTCCCGTCCACGCACCATTTCTGGCGCCGTACCCCGAAAGGGATTGACAACCCCTTTAACACGTCGGATTGCGAGGTGTTGTTATTTGTGTGCAGGGGCTGTTTACGTTGTGTTGCTTGGTTCTCCTATTGGTTCGATAACCTTGGTATCATTCCCGAGGGAAATACCTACCGCTGCTGTGCTGCATCATCCCTTCCTCTTTGGGGAAATACTGACGTAGCTTCAAGCGATATCAAAAGGAATTTTTGGCGCCGTTGCCGGGGAGGATCTTTAACATAACCAGGTTCCTAATCACAAATCTCATCTAATTGCAATTTACATTATTTGCCATTTGCCTCTCATTTTCCCCTCCCCCACTTCACAAAAATTTGCCGTTTTATTCGCCTCTCCTTTTCGGTTCGCCGTTCTCTTGCTTTCTAGTCTCGATGGCTAGCGTCCCTACTCCTCTTTGTCACCAGATTTTGAAGTCATGTACTTCAAGCAAAGATAAGGAGAAAATTTGAAAGATGCTTGGTATAGGCTTATGGAATCATATTGTATTTCCAACTTAAAGGGGGATGCCAAGGTTTTGCTTCGTAATTTTTATATAGGATTGGCTTTGCATCATGGACAACTTCTCGATTTTGCCACTAAAGGAAATTTTATTGAACTTGATGCCAATGCTGCCTATGAAATCTTAGAGGGAATTTTGTGAATTCCACCTCAAAAGAAGGGGTTTCCTTTTACCCCCGAGGGAGCTCAAATGTTGGACAAACTTGGTGATTTGCATAAGCATATGGTTGAAATATAGAAATATAATGAACCCCTCAAACACCTCAATGGTAGTATCAATCGCATGAATACTCTTATTACTCTTTGCAACAAGCGATTGGATATTTTGGATCTTAAGATGGTTTCTTTTCTGGAGAATTTAAGGAAGCGTAAAGAGCCTCCCGGGTTTGAGAAAACCCTTACAAAAGTTGCTAAAACTTCGGAAGACAAAACTTTGATCCTTGCTTTATGCCTAGCTAAGGGCGTAAAATTATAGCGCTTGTTGGGAGGCAACCCAATGAATAAAATTTATTTTTTCTTTTTGCTTTCTGTTCTTGAGTGTTAGCACAATTATGCTACTGTTATGATTGTGTTTTTTGTGTTTTAATTAGTGTTTGTGCCAAGTAGAACCAATAGGATCTTCTTGGGTGATAGTTGTTTGATCTTGCTGAAAAAGACAGAAACTTTCTGGTAATGAAAATAATTGTTAAAATTCACCAGAACGTGATAAAATGACAATTCTTTTTGAAGAAGATCAACATACAAATTATCCAGGTTGTCCTAGTTTTTCAGAATTTTTGTAGTTCCAGAAGTATTCGAACAAATCAGATTGCTACAGACTGTTCTGTTTTGACAGATTCTGTTTTCTTTGTGTTGTGTGCTTATTTTGATGGCTCTATGATTTTATTTGATGAGTTTTTGCCATATAAAATTTGGAATACAGTAGATATAATACAAAAACAAAATAAGAATTGGTTTGATACAACACTTATAGTAGTGATTTATTTTTCTTACACTAACGGATCTCACGAAAGTTTTGTTGAGTTTTGTGTGATTGAAGTTTTCAAGTTTTGGGTTATCTTACGATGGATGAAGAAAGGATGTAATAGGCTAAGCTTGGGGATGCCCCGGCATCCGAAGCTATTATTATCCAAAAATTACCAACCAACTAAGCTAGGGGATGCCCCCGAGTGGCATCCCCGCTTTCTTCCAACAACTATCGGTATTTTACTCGAGGCTACATTTTTATTCGTCACATGATATGTTTTTTGCTTGGAGCGTCTTGTATGATATGTGTCTTTTCTTGTTTTATTTTGTGTTTTAAGTCATCAATCCTTTCTGGACACACCTATTTGAGAGAGCCAAAATTATATCATGACTTGTTAGAATTGCTCTCTATGCTTCACTTAAATCTCTTATGAACTAGGACTTGCTCTAGTGATTCACTTATATCTTTTTGAGCACGGTGTTCTTAGTATTTTTGAAGAAATGCTCTCTTGCTTCACTTAGATTTATTTGATAGTCAGTAAAGTTTTGAAGAAATTCTCTCCTGCTTCACTTAAATTATATTGAGAGAAAGAAAATTTGTTATGCTCATGATCTTCGCTTATATTTGTTTGAGCTTATGAAAAGCAACACATGTTAATTAGTCCCAAAGTGATAGATATCCAAGAAGGATAAGGTAAAATAAAATGTCATGAAGATCATTGGACAAAATAAACTTGATTCTTAGTAATAGTTTTGAGATATGATGATGTGATATGTGAGTTATGTTGATGAGTAATTGTGCTCTAGTAAGAATATTGGTGTTAAGGTTTGTGATTCCCTATGCATGCACGAAAGTCAATAATCATGCAATGAAAATTATATCCTACTTGTGGTGCATTATTCGGTGTTAATTATGCTTAATTCTTGCTTATGAGATTATTCGTTTCTTGGTTGGCCGCTTCCCAGTCTTTTGCTAGCCTTCACTTTGCACTAAGTATGATCTCTACTTGTGCATCCAAAATCCTTTAAACCAGTTTTGCCACACGAGTCCACTATATCTACCTATATGCGGTATTCTTTTGCTGTTCTAAGCAAATTTGCATGTCCCATCTCTAACTTTCAAAATAAACTTCTCTTTTGTGTGTATGTTTCGCTCGCGAAATGGTAACGGGTGGCTAATATTTTCCATGCTGGATGTGTTATTCTCAAGATGAGTGTTTATTCACTTGTCATTGCACGAGAGTAAGGCAAATGTCTTAGGGATGCCCAGTCCTAAAATGCAAAAATGAATTTACTTTATGTTGTCAAATAATAAATTCCTATGAAAGTGTTGGTATGGAGGGCGCCCGTGGATACGGTTAGCCATGGAAAGTGAAAGTATGGTGGAAAAAGGAATAAACTTTATTTTCTGTTTGGGAATCGCCTATGGAATATCTAGCATGGAAAGTGTTGGGAACTCTAAGTCGTTTTCGTTGGTGGGATGGATACACCTCCCAAAATGTTTTTATCTCTAATTTTTCGCTTTGAGCTCTGGCACCTCTACAAATCCCTACTTCCCTGTAGCGACCCGACCTCAGACGGTCAAGTCTCTGTGTTTAGTGTCATCCCTGGATCGGTAATGCTGACACACACAGTACTCGAAGGATTTATAACAAAGTAGCAATCACACACTTATTACATCGAATGTCTCCAAAAGAGAACTTATTACAATAAATATGGCTTAAGGCCATCTAAAAACGATAACAGCGGAAGACTTGGAAGATAAAGTGAGTCCATCAACTCCAACGGCATAGCTGAGTGCATGACAAACGACCTATGGCACCTTACTCGTCGTCTGAAAAGTCTGCAACATGATACGTTGCAGCCCGAAAACAGGTCAACACATGTAATATGCTGGAAATATAACACAATAGAGCAATGAACAGATAAGTGCTATCACTACATGCATATGTGGCTGGTGGAGGCTCT
This sequence comes from Aegilops longissima, assembly GCA_021605205.1. Classification (NCBI taxonomy): domain Eukaryota; kingdom Viridiplantae; phylum Streptophyta; class Magnoliopsida; order Poales; family Poaceae; genus Aegilops; species Aegilops longissima. The sequence continues at coordinate 368,765,316 of CM038680.1, read as the reverse complement.
ATGGTTATAATGTTTTTGCGAAAAGCCAATTTTTTCCTACAACAAAGGAATATATTTTATTTAACTATCATGGTGGTTGAAACATTGAGAATGGTACCCCCATCTCAATCCCAATTAAAATAATCATTAACAACCCACCAAATTAATTTAGAGTGATGAGATCCATATGATAATCCAAGAACCAGATACTCAAGATGTCCATAACCGGGGACACGACTAACCATGATTAGTTTGTACACTCTACAGAGGTTTGCACACTTCTCCCCACAAGACTCGATCTCCTCCATTGGATTTATCGCGCTGCATGGTGTTTGAGAAACGGTGACCGAGACCCAGTCTTTCAGAAGCATTAACTCTAACCCCGGGTAGACAGTACCAACCTACATCCCCTACATCTCCTAGCCTACCACTAGAAGAGGTCATGCAACCTACTCAACTATGCTAGAGCCCATCATAGCTTGTGGCTGCACACGTAAGTTTCTAGCATGAATGATCTTATGATCCCTTTGAGCCTGGGTGGCGGACCATAGGAGGATCACACGATATAACTCCGGGATCTCCTAGGACAACATTGGTATAACCCCAGGTGCCCAAAACCAACAATCCACCCAGATGTGTATTTAAAGTTGCCACCTTAGAATTGAACCATTAATTAAACACTCACATCTGTCATGGATACACTCAAACCCAATCCACGTCTACGAGCATAGCATAGCAATATAAGCGTAACGTAGAAGTAACTCCCAAGGGTTTGATAATAAAACAGGTAATAGGTTCTACCTCATCAACTACTTCCCAATACCCACCTGTTGATCACATCCTAATCATGTAATGTTTGAGGATTGTAACTAATGCATAAAAACTGGGTATGAAAGAGTATGATCAATGTGTTAATTGCCTTGCTCACAATCCGCAAAACATAGTGACTCGTAGTAGCATGCTTCGCACTCCGGGAACTCTATCGCAAACAAACAATAGCATACATAAGAAATCAAGCAAAGATGCACGGATAAATCTCAAATAACAAGATCTAACTAGAAAGTTCAACTGAAGAACTTCGGTTTGCAAAAAGAATCAAATCAAATGGAGCAACGAAACTCAAACTGCGAAAGAAACAAGATCCGATTACTAATCTGGACTAAAGTTAAATTCTATAGTACCAAAACCTTGTTCAAGTTCGTCAAACAGAAAGAGGGATTCGAGAAGAAGATCTAGGCGCTTGTTTCACCTGATTTGGATAAACGAGCGAAAAGATATACTAGATTGAAGATTAGGACAGAAATCACGATCGGAAATAATCACGGAAAAACCCTGGAAAAAGAAAAACTGACGAACAGGCTAACGAATGAACGTTCTCTGTCTGCGACTAACCGATGAACAACATTCGCTAAAACAAACGTATGACGAACGTCCGCTAAATAAATAAACCAAAAAAAACTGAACCGATCTATTAAAAAAACTAGATCTATGGTTTTAAAGAAAAAACGATCGGTTTTCTGAGAAAAAACGATGAACGGCGGCGACGGCGGCTACCTCCACCGAGGTCGGCGGCGGCGGCTATGCGGGACGGCGGCGTCAGCAGCGGGGCGACTCTAGGGTTAGGGCGGCGGGGCTGGTGGCTTGAGGCGGGGCCTCGGGCCTTTCGGCTTATAAAGGCCGGTCGGGATGGAGTCCTAGTCGGACGCAGCCCGTTAGGTCGGTGCTCTTTTTTTTTAATAAATCCTGACGCAAAAAATGAATAAAAGAAATACTAAACGGATTCTAAAAATCCTGAAATAAATTTTCACGGTCCTGTAAAAATATTCCGGACAAAGTGAACATTTATTTAGGCCTATAATTCAATTTTGTAAAGCAAATATTTTTCCTAATTCAAATAAAATTGCGATAAAATCCAAATAATTTTTTTATTGATTTTAATATTTTCCACCAATATTTCATTTATTTTGGAGAAGTCATATTATCTCCTCTCATATATTTTAATACAAAATATTTTCGGAGAGAAAATTTATTAAAACCAAAATGATCCTTGTCCCAATATTTGATAAAATTCAAATATGAAGAACGTGAAATCCCCAACTCTCTCTGTGGGTCCTTGAATTGCTTAGGATTTTGAGGATCGCCAAACGAAATGCAATAAAATATGATATGCATGAATGACCTATGTATAACATTCCAAATTGAAAATTTGGGATGTTACAAACCTACCCCCCTTAAGATGAATCTCGTCCTCGAGATTCGGGTTGGCTAGAAAATAGGTGTGGGTGGTCCTTGCGTAGATCATCCTCTCTTTCCCAGGTGGCTTCCTCCTCGGTATGATGGCTCCACTAAACTTTGCAAAACTTGATAACCTTGCCGCGAGTAACTCGGGTGGCAAACTCAAGAATTTTGAAAGGTTTCTCCTCATATGTCAAATCGCTATCCAACTGAATTGCTTCCAGGGGCACTGTATCTCTCTACAAAAAAAAGACACATCCGTGACATTTTGGGCCGAACGAAATTTTTTTCTGTCATACATATGAGACTTCTATGACGATAATTGTGACAAAACCCGGTATCATCATAGATGTGGTGGGCTCCTACTTCTATGACAAAAAATCATGACAGAAAATGGGCTTTTCGTCCTGGGCGGGCCGGAGACGCAGCTGCATGACATTCTTTGGGCCGTCCATGACGGAAGAAACCATGTAGAAGCGAGGGGGAGGAAAATTTCGGGGAGTTCCCGGTTACGGTGGGAGGTCGGGGGCCGAGCGATGCGCATTTCTCTCATACATGTACGCGCGTGTGTGCGGCGTTAGCTCTAATCAACCCGAAGCGAGTTGGGCTCTAATCAACCCGAACCAGTGATTGTCTTTGCGAGGCTACGCGTTCTTGAACCCGGCGATCGATCGATGGCGTTAATCAACCCGATCGGCGTTTCGCCGCTCTTGCTCCTAATCGAAGCCGATCGATTGGATGAGCAGATGGCGTTGCGGGGGTGGGGTTGGATGAGCGATGATCGGTGGCGTTGCCTCTGGATGAACAGGACCCGTGGTGTGGAGGGCTGGATGAGCAGTAGATGGTGGAGGGTGGTTGAGCAGGACCCCATGGTGTGGAGGGCTGGATGAGCAGTGAGCGGTGGAGGGGTGCCCGTGGAGGGTGGTTGAGCGATGGCGGTGGAGTGGCGGCGGTGGAGGCTGGATGAGCAGGGCCCGTGGATCTTTGGAGGAGGTCGACGGTAGCCCGTGGAGGCTGGAGGAGGTCGACGGTGGAGATGAGCGGTATCCGTGGAGTCCGTTTTGCGATGCGCCACACCCTCTGATGAACAGGACCCTGTTTCGACCGTAGGAGGTCCGTTTAAATCCGTTTTGCGATGCGCCACACCCCGATCAACGGGACCCCGTTTGCCGTGGGAGGTCCGTTTAAATGCATTTTGTGGTACGCCACACCCTCCCGATCAACAGGACCCCGTTTCAAGCGTAGGAGGTCCGTTTCCTCCATTTTGCGATCGCGGACCCCTCCCGATCAACGGGACCCGTTCGAGCGTGGGAGGTCTGTTTCCTCCATTGTGCGGTACGCCAGGCCTCGTTTCCATCGCCTGTTCCGTCCAAGCCCTCCCGATGAACACGACCATGCATTCCGTTCCGACCCAGCCGGTTGGCTCCCACGCGTTCCGATGCCTTCTGATGAACACGACGCATTTCGTTGCCTCCTCACGAACACGACGCATTCTGTTGCCTCCCCATGAACACGACGATGACGCTGTTTCTCCGTTCCGACCCAGCCATGTACACGATCCCTCGCCAGACGTATCTTGCGAGTAAGCGTTCGAGACCCGCCCGTATGTACACATATGTGGCGTGTTTCATTCTTGCACCACGGCGGCTGTACATACGTGTACATGCTACGTGCGATGCTGTCTTTGCGACACGTCGCGCGCCTCTCGACAGCAGTATGTACGTACATGTTCGTGACCAGAATGACAACGATATGTATGCTTCGACCAGGTGGGTCCCGACTGTCAGGCACTTCCTTGCGTGTGAAGATGTAGCTGGTGGGTCCCAGCAGTCAGGGGGCGAATCATTTTTTTGCCCGGACGCACTTCCTTGTGTGCGAAGGTGTAGCTGGTGGGTCCCAGCAGTCAGGGGGAAACGTTTTTTCGCAAAATATGATGGCCCGTCCGGTGGGTCCCTGCTGTCAGGTGGAGGAATCATTATTTTCCACGTAATAAGGAGGCACTTCCTTCTGCGGCCGTGGACCCAGTGTCGACCTCTCCACGTCAGATCCACATCCGATGGAAGTCGTTCCTTGACCATGGTTACCACGCTGCGCCGAGAGCACCAGGGCGGTGGACGACGGCGAGGCCTAGGAAGGGGACGACACGGAGCCGGTGAAGACACGAAAGTGGATGCCCACGCGGAGAGGAGTATGAGGGTTCACTCGCTCGGCTGCGGTGTGAGGCTTCCGTCGCCGCAGGGCCTGGCCAGCGGTGGGAATAGTAGGGGGCGATGAGGCCTCCGCGGCAGCACAGCCGGCCACGGGAGGCAGGAGCAGGCGGCACGACCGGCGCTGCTTTGGGCGGTTGGAGCAACAAGACTAGAGGTTGAAGAAGCACTACAGCCGTTGGATGGACATCGTGCGGTCACTGGAGCTAGAATCATTCATATTGACTAAGTTGACAAAGCCCTCCGTCCCCGTCAACTTAGTAGGCCCACAAGTCAGCCTCGCACCAAGGTGGGTCCCAACTAGCAGGGGGTATTCTTTTTTTTGTGCATAATAAGGAGGCACTTCCGGTGGGTCCGAGCTGGCAGCGGGGGGAACATTTTTTTCGTAAAATACGGTGGCCCGTCCGGTGGGTCCCAGCAGTCAGGGGAAACGTTTTTTTTTCGAAATAAGGTGGCCCGTGCGGTGGGTCCCTGCTGTCAGGTGGAGGAATAATTATTTTGCGCGTAATAAGGAGGCACTTCCTTGCGGCCACCATGGACCCAGCTATCGGCCTCTCCACGTCTGATACTCTTCCGATGGAAGTCGGTCGTTGACCACGTTGACCACCCAGCGCCGAGAGCACCGAGGCGGTGGACGGCGGCGAGGCCTAGGAAGGGGCGACGGAGCAGGGAAAACGCATCGGTGGAAGCCTGCGTGGAGAGGAGTCGAGGTTCACCGGTTCGGCTGAAGTGTGAGGCTGCCGTCGCCCTTGAGAATAACGAGGGGTGTGGGTGAGTGCAGGATGGCCTGGCCAATGGTGGGAGTAGTATGGGGGGTGAGGCCTCATGGCAAAGACAACCGCCACGGGGAGGCAGGAGCAGGCGGCACGGCCGGCGCTGCTTTGGGCGGCTGGACCAAGAAGACTAGAGGTTGAAGAAGCATTACAGCCATTGGATGACATCGTACGGTCACTGAAGCTAGAATCGTTTATATTGACTAAGTTGACAAAGCCCTTGGTACACTCCAACTTAGTAGGCCCACAGGTCAGCCTCCGAAACGGTGCGCCCCAGATGTTAGGGTGAGGAATCATTTTTTGGGCGGCCGAAGCTAATAATATCCGAGATTGAAGAAGAAGCACGACATCCGTTGGATAGACATCCAATGTCCACTGCTGCTAGAACCGTGTGTTGACTATAATAAGTTGACAAAGCCTTGCATACGCGTCAACTTATTTTTTTAGGGGACGCGTCACTTAGTAGGCCCACAAGTGTGTGGTAGAGAACTTATAGCCCATTTGCGTTTTGTAAGAATGTACAACCCATTTTTGAATTCTAATGGAATTTACAACAACCCATTTACAGTTTGTTAAAAGTACAGCCCATTTTCTAGCTAGGACAACGATTAATAATTTCAACCAACCGTTGAAGACAGAATTCAATAATATTTCCCACATTTTGATGGGATCCGAAATATTTTTATCCCGAAATTTCTAGTCAGATTAAATATAAATTTGTATTACATAAAAATCCAACAAAACATTACGCGTGCAACAATGAAAATTTAAGATTTTCAAAATCCATAAGTAATATTTTATAAACTAATTTCGTGTTTGGTGCATTTTTTATAGTTACTACCGGTTTTATAATTACATCCCATTTATTATTTTTAAAGCTCATTTTCCTGTTAAGCCTAATGCATCCCTCCTAGGAAAGATTTGCAGCCAGTGAGCGGAGAATAACAAGTTGACCTTGCACGGGTATTCCTCAAAAACACGTATAGCTGGGCTAGCCATTTTCATCTTGAAAAAATTAGTATCTGGGCTGGATATCGGCACAGGCTAGGCAGACCACAGCCCGCCCAGATTAATACCCTGCTCTCCTCACGAACAACAACGAAATCATCGCCAATAAAAACTCTGAAGTGCTCACGCCTCAAAAACACAAATCTTGCTCGAGCTGCTTGGTCCCAGTGTCGGCCGCACCTTGTGCAATTCTCTCGTTTATATTGACTACATAGGTTGACAATGGTGTGGGACCATGATGTCGGAAACCAGGACAAAGCAAAAAATATAGTTGTACATAATAAGGAGGCACTTGCGCACGTGCGGCTATGGCCCTAGTGGGTCCCTAGTGTCATCCAAATAAAATAAAGTCATCTCCTGAATCCTCATGTTCGTTGTGATGTTAACAATGCTTGGCGCCACGGAGAGCGCAACAACTCGAAGGACAACGGAGAGGGCCTCGCGGGCCCTACGGATGGTCTGATACAGCGCCCGCTGCTCATTCAGGAAGCCAGGATTATCGGACACCTATGAGCACCTTCAAGAAACTGAGACGGCATGAAACGGTAAGGCCGCTCTTGGGAGCTCTGGTTTATTTCAAACCAGTATTAACATACAAGTGAAATTTACTCGTCATCGGAAACAACACGTAAAATACAGGTGTAATGAAACCGAGGGCCCGAGGTCTGTAAGTAAAACCGGCGGGTTACGCGTCTAATTTGAGAGACTAGTGTATATTTTACGAGCACTGCTATATGCACGACATTACCAGACGATACATGCACGACGTGCGTATCATGCCATCCATGGACAAGGCTGAAACAATAGCTAACGGCTGGATTAGCAATCGTCCCAGAGTCGTTCAGCGTTTTTATCATGTGTGAAGTACTTCCGATATTTTACTAGTCAAAATCGACCAACCAAGCGCCTTTGCCCGAGACCGTCTGCTTTAATTTACAAGCGTCAGTTTTACAAGCGGTTTTGGTTGGAAAACGACGATCCAATCACGGCCTAATATCATGAGTTGGTCGGAAGATAATATGGTTTCACGTCTAACCTACCCGACTTGTCGTATAGGCTATGAATGAAACATTAGACGATGAACTTCTTAAGCATGTAAACAACAGAAGAGGATGATCTTCTTAACAAGCAAATCACTGGCATTAGATCGACATGCAAAATAATACGAAGCATTATTCTCAGGAGGCATGGTGAACAGCTCGTGATGCTGCATGCCACAATATTCCAAGCTCAACTTTGCAATCAAACAAGGCATGGCATTACATAGACAATATTCAGAACAAACTCTTAACACAGGAATATCTCAGCAGAGTAACTATTTACTTCTAAACTGAACACAGGAATAGGAAAAACACTCGACGCTGCTCACAGCAAGGGCGTCCCACTCAAAAATATCAAATGCATGTCTTCTGGCTAACATCAATGAGCAAATTTTGACAAGGTTTTCCAATTCCAATATATTAAACTAATGTCTTCTTGCTAACATCAATGACTAAACTTTGACAAGCTTTTCCCATTCAAAATATGTAATGCCTATGATCGTGGAGTCTGTCGTAGCTTCTTGTACTTGTTTGGGCACTTTTGCCCGGGGCACTCCACGTGTTGTTAAATTGCCAATGGTCTCTGCAGACTAGTCATGTCACGGTGTCTAATAATACTATGTAAAGCTTCTCGGTCATTCCTTCGTAATGTAGCGCAAACAGTGGCCGCTTCTTTACGCAAAGTGGAGCGACCAAGCTGGACCCGATAATGCAGCGGTTTGCCTTGGACGCATTGGCTCCTTTTGTTCAGTTCAACTAAAATTGAAGTCGAGAATAAAACCGAGCTTTAATTTTGATATCCTGTAAGCAACAATAGGTATAAGGAAACAATTCTTGAGAAATAACGGTTGATGACTTGTACTCCCGGAAGAAAAGCATCTCTTGATCTACTTTATCTTAATGGGAAACAAAGCGGAGAGTAGCAATTCTCCATCGGTGTGATTCATTCATATTGGTGATACATTATCTTAACAATGCCTTATTTCAACATGTATAAGAACGACAAAGCAGAAAAGTACCATTCCTAAAACAATGCAACTGATTCGTTTTAACAGAGACATTATCTTAACAATACCTTGGTTAAACATGTAGAAAGAACTACAAAGCAGGATAGTACCATTCCTAACAATTGTTGCAATTTTGAAATAAGATTCAGTAGTTAATTAATTCTGAGAGTGGCACTGCTTAATTTTACCAGCGACATTAAATTAATGAAAAGCACAAACAGTTCTAGGGGAGAGTGGGCGCAACAACAGTATGTGCTTCCATCTACTTATAAAGGGGGTGATGCAGAGTTTGTTGTAACAAAGCAACAAGCATCATGTCTGGGTTGGTCCCATTTTTGTTCACTACATAATGGGAAAAGACAGCAATACAATAGCTTCAATTCAACATTTATTTAAAATAGTACCAATACAAGTAGCACAACATCTCAAAGCACACTGCACAATCATGTGGATGAAGGCCTGTACTGACCTTTCATGAGACCACCAGGATAAAATATGAATCTGCCAACACGAATAGGAAATCCAATCTCGTTTTGTGCAGTTGCATTGAAATCAAGCAAAGTGTTTCGCGTAGCGAAGCAAAAATGTCGCAATAGCAACAAGTTGAATAGATATCCCTGTTTAAACAGAGGCAAAAAAGGAATCAATTATTGGCTAATAAAGGAAGATGAAACATGTGGCCACAAAAATGGTAATCACGCCAATCCCTAACAAGTGTTGCTGTTTTGAAATAAGATTCAGTAGTTAATCCTGAGAGTGGCATCAATTACTGGCTTATAAAGGGGGTGATGCTGAATTTGTTGTAACAAAGCAATAAGCATCATGTCTGGGTTGGTCCCATTTTTGTTCACTACTTAATGGGAAAAGACAGCAATACAATAGCTTCAATTCAACATTTATTTAAAACAGTACCAAAAGAAGTAGCATAACATCTCAAAGCACACCTGCACATCATGTGGATGAGACCAAGATTTGAAACAACTCGCCACGAAGACTGGAAACAAATCTCGATCTCCTTTTGTGCAGTTCCACAAAAATTAAGCAAAGTCACCGGTGTGACATTCAAGTTGAACTGCACAAAACACTCTTAAAACATAAGTGTTTGAGTAGCGAAGCAAAATGTCGCAATAGCAACAAGTTGAATCGATACCCTGTTTTAACAGAGGTAAAAAGGATAGTAGCATTTCTAAAGCAGTTGCGTTGATTCATATTAATGACACATTCTCTTGAAACAACATTAGTTAAAAATGTAATTTACTTTTAACAAAGGGCATTGCTTCAATTTTCCGGCGGCATTCTTAGATTAACAACAACAAAATAGCTGTATGGGACATGCTAGCACCATGTGCGTTCACACGTATAAATGCGTGATGCATAGTATGTAGCCAAGCAGCATATATGCGTTGGTCCCATATTTGTTCTCTTTGAACCTTTTTCCTATGTGAGGGCACCAAATCTAGTCCTGCACAAACTACCCGATCCCCCCAGTTTCTTTCCCTTTTCAACAAAGAGATCGGTTCCTTACATATGTGTGTACCGGGTTACCCCCTTTTTCCCTTTTCGACCTACAAAGCAGCTGGATAGCCAGTCTATACTACTTTCCGCCCCTCCTTTCCTCATTGAACCACATCCTAGATTCTTGCTCCAGCCCACCGCACCCTTCTTTCCTCTTTGAACCAAGACCTAGATTCGACTACAGATCGAAAAAGATGCACCTGCAGCTAGAGCAACGACGGTTTCAAAGAAACTTATACCTTAGGGTCGTCGGGATGTGGCAAGGCGTGCGGCAGGAGGCCGGATCTGCCCACACTATGTACGACAGCGAGGAAGAAGGGTTCGGTGGCCCTCCCGCACAGGCGCAGGGTGAAAGAGAACAGCGCAGCCGGCAGTGGATTGCCTCCCTCGCCGAAGGCGATAGAGTGAACGCTGCACCTCCTCCTCTTCCCGGTGCGACGGGACACAGACGCCTCCTTCACCAGCTGTGAGGGGGGAGAGAGAGACAAGAGGCCAACACAGTCTTGTTTAGATCTGGTGAAGAGAGGGTGAGAGACTGTGAATATAGCAAACCCTACCAAATGAGCGCCGAGCCTCCAGTGTAACATATATGTAGTCTTGGGCGTGTGAAGAGTGCAAACCCTAGCGAACAAGCTGAGGCTCCATATATATATATATATATATATATATATATATATATATATATATATATATATATATATATATATATATATATCTCTATAGTCTGGTGAGCTCGGTGCCTTCCTTCTTTTGCTTTTGGCTGTATGACAGTGAGCCACCACATTTTGGGCCCACCTGTCATAAACCCAAAGGCAGTGCACTAAGTCAATGAAGCTGCGTCCATATAGTACTCTCGTGTATCGACTAATATATAGTGGAGTGGTTTCTTATTCTCTCCATAACAATTGTTTTAAATTGTGTAAGTACTGAAACAAAACTCTTTATTTAATGTACAGTGAAGAAAACTAGTACTACTTCCGATGAACTAACGATCCACGCCCACGCGTCCCGGTCGCACTTCACATCCTTCACGTGTGGTACACTACCCTCCCTTAAGTGAACAACCACAAATGCGCCAAATTATCAGAAACGTGTGAGAGTGTGTACAAATAAAGAATTTTAATTTCAATTATCGGAAAGGTTTGAGAGTATTACAAAGTTTGACTTCAGTCAAATCTAATATGCAGAGAAAAAGTTGTGAGAAGGCTTAGAAATCAATACAAAACTTATGCTCTTAGTACCAACGTCGATCCTTCTTCGAGGAAACATTTGGTTCATAGCCAATTGTGTGATAAAATTGCACCAACGTGAAAGATGACTGCGTCTCCAACGCAACCAAGATGAGCTGACGAAGGATATCATCTTTGTGCGTAACAAGCAAAGAGCACTGATGGAAGACAACTTGTTTTTCATTGAAAATCGGTCAGCTTCACCAGCCGACGCAACCATGAGGCGCAACCATGAGCATCGATAGGTCATCATGGTGATGCATCATCCATTTGGCATCAAGTTTGGGTGAGGCACCTATGAAGTTCGACAAATCCTCACCGTGGTCTGTTTCTTCTCAAGAATCAAGCTCGAGGAAGGAAGAACCACGTGGCGAGGAAAGTGAGGCGGAACAACAATGGCCATCAATTTTGTGCAGTTCCACTAAAATTGAGGAAGACATGCCCGGTATGGAGACACACATCTCTGTTTCCAAAAATATAAAAAGGGTTAGCAACGACATCTCAATTGTCAATAAGAATTAATGAAAAGTACACCAACAAATGAAGCATCATAATTATATCTTGATGGGAACTAAACCAGGATACCCGAGAAAAAAGCATTTCTTCATTTAACCAAAGGATAGTACTACCACCATATGGACAATGACCACACAACCACCATGTACTTTTTGTCGAAACAACATGTATACCTCCACCGAGGCATAAATCAGGACAACTTTTCGAGTGGCATTTCCTCTATAATAGTACTAGTAGGTTATGTTGGACCAGCTGACGAACCCTAGCTACTATGCATGCGGAGCTGGGGAGTAGTCTCATAGAAGAAAACCCGCACACAGCGACCTGGGGAGCTGGACCAATACAAGAAGTTATACCTCAGGTGGGCGAGATGTCGTTTAGGCGGGCAGGCGGGATCTGCCCACACGACGGCAGTGAACAAGGGCGCGCAGGATCTTCGTCCGCGCCAGCGCCAGCTCCGAGAGGACGGTGCGCATCGGCTTCCTCCGTCGCCGACGGTGACAACGTCAACGCTGCACCTCCTCACCTCCCGCAGCGGACGGGATTCGGCCAGATCTGTGACCACCGGTGAGGAGAGAGATAGAGTGGACACTGTCATCTTGTTTTGATATGGAGAGGGTGAGAGAGCAAGACGCGAGAAACTCTATCAAACAAGAGGCTATAATGGAGTAAAAAAATCTCTCCATAGCAGTGGTTTTAAACAGAATACGCACGTTCCCGGAAAAAAGAAACAAAAACTGGCGGACAATTTTTTAAGGGTTTGTCTAGGACACATCTAGATGTGACATGGTTATGTCACATCTAAGTTGATGTCCACTCTGTTTGTGATCTATTTTTTCCTAGTTTTTTTTGTTTCTTGTTGCTACATTATATACTTGTGGGAGCTTAGATGTGATATCCTTAAATAACATCTAGATGTGAATTAGACAAACTGATTTTCTAACGTACCAAGAAAGAAAACTCGATCAAAAAACACGCCCCCGCTTCCAGGTCACGAGAGTCGTCGCGCACACACACATAGACATAGACATGCATATCCGTGTTTACGTAAAATTCCATTTCCATCTCCATCTCCAATCATATTTGTCCATCTGGCACATTATTTACGTTGTTTCTTTATATATGCAACAATATTAACGTACAACATATCTTGTTTTCGCACGTCCGGACCGCTGCCACGACCGGTCCTGACCAACCCGAACCCTCTTCATCACCCGCGCGTGCTTCCCGCCCGAAATGGTCAGTGCCCCATTCATGCCTGGCCAGAGCGGACGCGACCTCTCACTGGCGCCGGAATTGAAGCGGCGCGCCGGCCGAGGGAGCGTCGCCCGTACCGCTTCCGGGTGCACGCGGCTGCTCCGCTTACAAAGGTCGCAATAGCCGGCTACAATGCATGTAAAAAGTTCTTAGGAGTCTGTGCTACAACTAGCTGTCCTCCCCCAACTCGTTAATCTCTTCCAATAGTGCTAGTACTCCATGGCGCGATCCATCGACAAGCAGGCGAGAAAGTTATCGTATACTCGGTTTGCAGTGAGTGGCATGCTGAGCGACCGTGTGGGGTCGAGCCGTGCAGGAGGGTGAGACACGAACACGGCAGACGTGATTTAAACGTTGGTTTTGCTCTATGGCGCGATCCAACGAAACGAAACATTGCTTTCTCTCCATTTCCATTTTTTCTCCGAAAAAACGGAAACTTTCCACTCCATTTTCATTCCTATTCCAAGGTTGCCCCGTCACAACATTCCATCAAATACAAAGGAAAACTAACACGCATGCTGATGCATCTCAATGATTCACAGATCATAGCCAATATTTCCTTCACAACTAAAGAAAAAAGTTGTGAGAGCGTGTACAAAAGAAACACTACTGATGGGGTCACTACGACTTAAACCCTAAACCCTAAACATGATTTAATTTCCTGGCCAGGTAGAACCTATCGAAGGAAAGACGACTGGCACCCTCGGATCATACGATGCTTTTGTGCGGTTCCACTAAAATCGACATGAGCATCCCTGATGGCAAAGATATTGAAGAAGTGTGATTAGAATAATAGTATTGTGACTAGTTCATGAGACATAAACTCATCACAAGTAGAAAGCCGGTAGAAGTAGAGAAAGATCGACATGGAGATGGAGCTACGGCAGTGGAGCAAGCCGGCTCCAAAAGGAAGATGGACTACCTAGGACGTCGGGTTGTAGCTAGAAGGGCAGTTGGGACGTGGCATCGGCCCATACCACGGTGACCCCTGATTGGGACGCACCGACTGTGGGTTTTCTCCCTCGCCGATGTCGACCGCGTCTACGCAGAACATTGTTCCCTTCCCCCAGCTGCGGGATCAGGCCCGTCGTTCTATGCTTGTGGAGAGAGCAACCTAAGCAAGCAGGCTTGTAGCTTAGGCTCCTGCTAGTGTATATATAGTGGTTTTCTTTTTCTCTCCATATCAACCATTTTATATTGCGTACGTGTCATTCAAGAGTGAAATGATGGTTGCTTCTTCCGACTAACTTCTCAGTGTGATTTCACTTGCTCCTTAGTGGCCCCTACACGTACTCCCCTACGTGTATGCAACAGTCCTGCGTACACATGGGCGCAAAAAAAGCGTGCCCGACGCCCTAATGCATGCATGTCCGAGCACACGAAGGAACACACACAGTCACGCTCAAGTGCTCAACCTACACGCATGCACACACATACTCGGTCGGTGAGCTAGTGACCGTATAAACATCGGAAAATATATATATTGAGCGCAATGAGCATATTATGAAGTCCACTGACCGTATTTTTACAAATATACAGTGACAGATAGTGTATTTATCTCGTTTGAAATTAAGCCATATTAAACGGAGAGGAGGCAGTATGGACTAGCATTACTTTGTTGTGTCCCGTCAACTTGCCGAACAAGGAGAATGCTGCACTTTGAATGTGGCCGAGAGCTGGCTTTATGAAACACCTCGCTTCCTACTTCTTTTTTTGCGGGGTACCTCGCTTCCTAGTGACCAATGTCTTGGCTGATTGTCCTAAGAATGCTTATATATGAATAAAGCTCTCTCATTTACCCACAAAAAAGATTAATCCATATTAACCCGAAAGGAGGGAGTATGGACTAGCACTACTCTTTGGTGTGTCCCGTCAACTCGCAGAACGAGGAGAAGCTTGCAGGACAAGGTGAAGCTCGCTTACGCCTTTTGACTAATGCAACCTACCCTCGGTGGACATGCATCAGTCCGTTCGGTGTCAGATTGTCAGAGGCATACACTGTAGTAGTATCCAACATGCGGAGTACCATCATTGTTCGACTTCACGAAGAGGCGAAGACCCAAGCGCAGTAGTACGAGTAGTACTACTACTAGAACCGCATGGTGGAGCGTCTGTACTCTTATTTTTTTTATCTCTGATAAAGTACACGTTTATTCCGGAGAAGAGCGGAAAACGGCAGCCCAACATGTAATGAATGATATCGATCAACCAACCATGCTCGAATATATCTTGGCCTCCGTGCGAGCCCGTCTGTGTGTTCTCGCTCCTCGTCTCTCTCAAGGAACGGCGGGTTGGCTCTTTGCCGTCTATTGAGATCGGTTTGCTCACACTCCTGTCCCACATGTCAGTGATACGCCAAGAGGAGGTGCGTTGACCGACTATCCATATGCGTACTTGGTTTTGTACCTTCATACTACTCCTCCCTCCGTCACAGTTTACATGGCGCGCTTCATTACGATGCATTTCTCTCAATGCATTTCCACCACTAGAGAGACTTTAGACGCGTTTTGTTTAATGCTCAATTAATTAGGGCGTGGTAACCGCAATCAAGTCCACAATTTTCTCTCCATGTACTGTACTACTACGGAGTGGAGTAAGTGCATGCATGTGTATACCCGGGGTTGAAGCACTGCATCCATGTGTGTACGCATTATTCCCTCTAGTAATAGACGCCGTGCTATAACTACCAATGCTATTTTTCAGGCCGATCGCTAGTCGCTTTGGTCCCACAGATTTTTTTTTTTTTTCTAGCGCGCTGTATAAACAAGCGATGACGGATGGAGTAGTATGGCGGATTCAAAGAAGAGCGTATTGATGGTTGCTTCTTGAGCAACTTACGATTAGGAAAGGTGGGGCTTATGATTTGACTGCTCATTACTCACTATTAATGCGGCGCAACGACCGGGCTGAGTCTCCCATGCGGTTGTGCACTACCCCCTCGGTTCTTAAATATACTCCGGAGTATTTGTCTTTCTAGAGGTTTCAACGAGTGACTACTCAAATATTTGTCTTTTTAGAGATTTCAAATGGACTGGCACATACGGATGTATATAGACATATTTTAGAGTGTAGATTCACTCATTTTGCTCCGTATGTAGTCACTTGTTGAAATCTCTAGAAAGATGAATAGAATATTTAGGAACGGAGGGAGTACACATACGAAGCAAAATGAGTGAATCTACACTCTAAAATATGCCCGTTTGAAATTTGTAAAAAGATAAATATTTAGGAACGAAGGAGTATAATTGTGTGCATGGCACATGGACCCGGATGATGAAGAGGCTTCTGGCAATGCTATCAAGCTTCCATCATTTGTTTACGTAATTGACGTACTATACAACTAATTTTCCAGCGACATGAAATTGTACAATGGTGTGAGCTTTCAGCTTTGTTTCGCGTGTCTTGCCATCGATGCTCTTTTGGAAACAATAAAAAACTAACTTCCTTGCTAATGCATGTCAATTATTAGCATATCAGAGCTAATAATTACATCACAACTGAAGACAGAGTTGTGAGAAGGTGTTAAATTAAAATTGATCCATGCTTTCATTGGCAGCAACGTCCCCCCAACTCTGTCTAAATCAACAAGGCATGTTGGAAAAAAAGTAGCTGTCTGGAGCATGCAACATTCCGATCATTTTGTGCAGTTCCACTTAAATAGAGCTGAGTGTCCCTGTTCCAAAGATATTAAGTGTGATTACGATAATAGAGGACTGCTGATGAAACAATAAACACACAAATAGAAGCTGGTCACCTTTGCAGTCTCTCTTAAGACTAACTAGTTGGAGAAGATTAGGCTCGGAGTTGGATGAGGAGGATAGAGCAAAACCAAACTCCCTTTGTGCAACCGCACTGAAATGTAGAGACGTTGCCCGTGTGACATTTTAGTACAACTGCACAAAACACTCTTAAGAAAAAAGTGATTTGTGCAGTTCACCAAAAGGTCGCAATAGCAACGAGGTGAAATGGATAGCCCTGTTTGCAAAAAAGAGGTAGAAAGGAAACAATTACTGGCCAATAACAGTTGATGACACATGCGACAAAAAGAAGCATATTCCTTGTCCTAACGGAAGATAACAACACGGTTGTGTTTGTCTAAAACGGTGTGAGGACGATAATGCAATACGGAAAGTACGCCGGACGGGCTACGTTTTGGGCAAAGAACTATGGAAGATCCACATGCAGCGACGTGGGAAGACGGGCAGTGGAGCAAGGCCGGAGGGGATACCTGGAGGTCGTCAGGATGTAACTAGGTGAGCGGCGGCGGGCGGAATCTGTGACCAGGTGGCGTAGGCCCTGCCGCGCCGGAGCTTGGTCAGAGAGAACGACGTGTACTGCAAATCGGGACGTGCTGCCTCGGTGCCGTCGAACGGAGAAACACATGCACTTCCTCCCTTTCCCCGGACGGATGCGGGATCGGCGGATCGGTGAGAGAGAGAGAGAGAGAGAGAGAGCCACCACACTCCCTTTCCCCCGACGGACGGGATGCGGCCGGATCAGTGACCAACGGTGAGAGAGAAAGAGAGGCCACCGCAGTCTTGTGTGAGATACTATGAAGAGCGACAAACCAGGCAGCCAGGCTTCATTGTATATAGTGAGCGGACTACCTTTTTCTCCATAAAAATCGTTTTATATTATGTGTACGTGCCATTGGCGCTATAACTTTATTTAAAAATAACGCGCAACGCGTCAAGTCGAACTTTGTTTCGTGCAGCGTGGTACCGACCTCCCTAGGTAAACAACCGCTTCTGAGCACTCAAATTAGCACGTGGGCTGCCATTTCAGTAAAGAAATGAGGTCCACCGTGTACCAGCAGTGTGGCTGGGCATGAAGCGTGAGTCGTGCACGGTGCACCTATTCTCTTCTTGTATCGTACACCACCTCATGGGGTTGTGTGAGAGAGATACAAACCTAGAGAGATATAGTGTGTGGGTTCTTGAGAGTTTTTTGGGGGGGTCAATCAAAAATGTAACATATGCAATGTGTGTGAAATAGAATCCTGGATATAACATATATATAGAGGGGGCGATCCACGAGAAGAGAGTGGAGGTATCATCGGCTTGAGGTGTCCATAGAATCGAAGAGAGGGATGATGTGTGTGTGTGTGTGTGTGTGTGTGTGTGCGCGATCGATAAAGAGTGCCATCAATTTGTGTGTGCCCACGTCAAAGATATAGAGTGGCTGGCCCTCTTTGGAGCGTGAGAGGGACATGTGCAGTTTGTCTCTGTGGCATGGATACCTACCTGCAGCGCTCGACTATCGGTGTGTGGTGGGGGAAGAGGGAGGCCCAATTAACTATAGAGGTACAATGGCTGGTATATGTGTGGAGGAGGAGAAAGGCCTACCTCATGTATTAAGGAGATCGATCTGCCTCATGTATTAAGGGAGATCGATCGGCATCCATGCATATGTGCAGGAGAGGAATAAGGTTGGGAGAGAGACATGGCTAGAGTGTTGGACGGGGTGGTAGTGGAGTTGCTTCTAACAAATGATGGGATAGGCTTGCTAGACAAACGGAGGGCACGCCCGCAATATCAATAAGAGAGGAGATGGCTGCTTGTTGTCTGTGCACGTGCGTGTGAGAGACGGGTCAGGAGGCATGCACGAATGATAAGGGGGGACGATGTGGCTGTGGTAAGTAGACGTAACTACATAGGAAGATCAATCACCCTTTGTTAGAGAAAGGAGAGACATAACTTGTGAGGTACGTCGATCGATGGGGGGGGGGTAGTTAAAGTTGATCTAGGTATATGTTGGGAGATCGATCGGTATACATGCATGTGTGTGTTAGAAGCAAAAGAGGCATGAGGAGAAGGATAGAGAGAGAGGGATTCTTGTAGGAGGTGGTACGAGAGGCATACTATATCAAGGGGGAGGAGTGTGCGAGTACGAGAATGATGAAAAGAGTGGTGGGAGTGAGGCATGGACGGTGACAAGAGAAAAGGGGAAGCTTGTGGTTGTGCTCGGCACACCTGGCTAGAGAGGCATATCGATCGATGTGTGCCGTAAAAAAGGAGCTGGGGGGCCTACACACACCGTGGGTGAACGACCTAAAGTGAAAAGGCAATTTCTTGTGATGGAGCTAGAGAATGCTGAGGGAGGGTGAGAGGGATGCGGGCGTGTGCAAGCACAAGAGAAAGTTAGCGCTAGCTACAAAGATAAGAGGGTTGTGTGGGTGTAACAGACGAATAGAGATCATATATACTTCATTATAAAAAGCGAATTCAGATATTTGAAGAATTTATCATAGTGTTTTAAACCGACGCATATGTGAATATATATAACAGTGATACACATGGTGTGGTTATGAACGTGTTATACTACATTTAATATATTTTATCTCTACTCTTATAAAAAAACGGAGTTGTTGATGATGGTGTGCCTGCCATCCTGCATTATAGGTCGGCTGATTTATATCTGGCGGATAGCAAGGAAACTATGATGGTTGAAGTTGGCAACAATCATGATTGTAGATTCTTATTGAAATAGAGAAACGAATTCAAATTTAGTTCGAATTGCAACGGTAGTATAGACATTTGGAATGCACTAAAATGTTGGTATGAATAGGTTACATGCATTATACAGCAAGCGAAAAAAATTTAATCGGACATAACATGGATTCATACTCCCTCCTTCCATCTATATAGGGCGTAATGAGATTTTTAAGACCGCCTTTGACTATTGACAAGATTAATAGTACATGACATGCACAATGTGAAAATTATATCATTGAAAGAACCTTTCACACACGAATTTAACGGTGTGCTTTGTGTAAGTTGCATGTCATATATCATTGCTCTAATATTTGGTCAAAGTTAGCATAAAAAAAACGCATTAGGCCCTATATAGATGGAAGGAGGGAGTAACTGAATAACATTTGTATAGTAAAACGGGCAAGACTCTCTCTTTGTGTGGTGTGAATAGTTTTATTTTTTCGTTTTCTTTTTGTTGAGGAAGTGCGAATTGATTTGGTGCGCACAAGTACAATATTACTACATGTTAGGCTTGTCCCTAAAATTCAACCCGCGTCTTGTTATATCCCGAAAATTCAGATATCGTGCTCCCAAAACTGGCGCCTTCACAACCCGTGCCTTGCTATCCCGAAATTACAAGGCGCGTGAAAACTCTCTCCAGCCGCCAAATCCCGACACGCGAAATCCCCCTTCTAACCCTGAGCCGAAAGGGCCGCTAGTTCAAATCGATGGGGGGTACTTTTGTAACACACCCTACATTTTGGACAAGCGCGTCCTAAGTCATGCTTCACCCCCTCCCATCGCCCCCTTTTTGCCATTCGAAATCCCGGGGCGCCATAACCTCTCCGCTCCAGCCGCGAAACCCCACCCTCCTCTGTCCGCCACCTCACCGCTGCCCAGCTGGAGCCTCTTCCCCGACGACATCGTCCACCGGAACAGCTCGACGTCCCTCGTCTACCTCCCCGGATGAGGATCCGTCGTCCATCTCGCCGTCCTGCCGGTTCAGTTGCCCCGTCCTCCACCTCCAAGGAGCTACTCCGACGATCACCTCGTCTATCGCGGCTGCTCCATCCCCACAACGCCGCCTTAACCTACTCCACCGGAACAGCATCATCCTCACCGACTCCTCGGACGAAGCTGAGGCCTACTCGGCGCCACCAAAGAGGTTGTACACTCATCGCATCGCACCTTCTCCTTAACTCGACCTCCCGGCGCCGACGGTGCTCCATCCCGCACCCCATGGGCGGCTACCTTGAAGCAGGTGCATGGGCGACATCTCCACGGCGGCTCTCCCCCAGTGCGAGGCCCCTTCGGCGGCGGCGTCCATACCAGCTAGATCTGCTGCTGCTGCTCCGGCTCTCGCTCGCGCTGCTGCTCCATCTCTCGCTTGATCACTCGCTCGCCCAGCTGCTGCTGCTGCTGCTCTCCCCCTCACTCGTGTTGCTGCTCTGCTCCGATTAAGCCACACTTCAGTCGACTGAATCGACTTTTGGGTCAGTCGATTTTCAGGGGTTGGGCGGCTCGCCGGAGTTAAGGAAGAACAACCCATAGCGGGACGGGGCTCACGGAGAGGTACCCCACTATCTATCTTAGGGTTCAGGGGCGCGGGGGCCTAGAGGGCTGGCCGGGGCGGCGGTGGCGAGTTGTTTCGGGGCGGCGAGGCGGCGCTGGGGCCGGCGGTTCGACCGGTGGTGGCTTGCAACTCAGGGGGTGCAGGTTGAAGATGAATTTCAGGCCCTCCCTAAACTACATGTCAAGTGCCTCTCTGCTACCATTGCGTTGAGTTTCGACAGTAGCATTCAGATTCCACAGTAAATTTCAGTTTCGTCAGTTAAATTCAGAGTCAACAGTTTTTACCTCATCTGTTGTAGTCAGGTGGTTTTTGGTGATGTTAATTTTACATCCATTTTACATCATCTATTGGAGATGCTATTAGAATCTCACTTGAGATTGACGATGTCATCTTGTGCTGCTTCAGCCTTGGCGTCTTCGGCTCACCGGAGCTGCTCCAGCGACGAAACGATCCATCACAACAGCGGTGCCACACGCCGTCTCTGATTCCTCGGATCTTCCTCCACACCTCCGACAGCCACCTCAGCCTCAAGCTGCTTGACCAACCCAATGATCTTTGAGGTCGACACGTCTCTGGCAAAGAGGTTGTACACTTGTTGCATCACTTATTACTATACATTCACGTCGATCCATTAGGGCTATTTTGGTTCAACGGAAAAACGTAGATCCACAGGTTGTTACCATCACTCTAAATTTCTGCATGCTCTCCTTACATAATCTCACCATATTTTTTTCTTATGCATGTCAGATATTTTACACAGTCATGCTGAACATGTAGAGAAAAAGGGAAGAGTTTTGCGCGGTAATACAATGTCATGCAGACATCGCTCCATGGTGTGTTCAATGGCAAACCCTCCCCACCCTCTCAGTTGTAATCCAGAGGAAGATATTTGTTACGAGGCGGATTGAGACGCCACGACCACTCTGTTTACCCCCAAGGTGTTTGCTCTACCTTGGCATGATGATGTTAGTCATATCATTCATATGTTGCCTTGCAGTGCCTACTTTTGACATCATATATGTCATACGCTTAGTTTAGACATGTTACGTAATGCCACCTGTTTAGTTTCTATATCATATATGGGAATTATGCAGTCTCATGTCTTTTAGCCAGCCATAATATATGTGAAATGTGCAATGCCATCCTGTTTAACCAGGCATCATATATTTGAATGATATCTTGCCCATCCTTTTCTTCATTACATTTCCATTTGTCGACAATGTTTGTACATTAAACTACTCTTCCTGTGAATCAGCCATTTGGGTGGGAGATGGAAAAATCTGGAGTGAAAACAAGGCCGTCAGAGCAGACAGTGCTACCCGTCGAAGCAGATCTCTTGTTGGGTCCCGATAGCTCCTCAGAGATGGATTCAGAGACAGAGGACATGTCCTATTCCCCCACTGAGGTGTATGCTCTAACTTGGCACGGTTATACTGCTCATATCATGCATACGGTGTCTTGCATTGCATAGTTTAGACACCATATACACAATATTCAACACCATGTTCTTAGTTCAGACATCATATCGAATGCCCTCTGTTTAGCATATAAATCACATATGTGAATTAAATGATGCGATCCTGATTGCTTAGATAACATGTAGGTGAATTACGTCATGCGATTCTGTTTAGTTATTCATCATATCTTTGAATTATGTTATGCTATGCTATCCAGCTTAGATAGACATCATATATGTGAAATTATGTCATGCTATCCGTTCTAGTTAAACAATATACATGTCAACTATTTCATGCCCTCTTTTTTCCACACTATCTATTGCATCTGTCTCTCATACAATGTTTGTACATTCAACTATGTTTCCTATTTATCAGCCATTTGAATTGGAGCGGGTGATGCCAGTATCTAGCGGACTAAAAACACGGTCTTCAAATAAAACAATGCTACCTCTTGGTGGAGATAGCACCCGGTTGTACATGCACAAGAACCAGCCCTACCACACATAACCCAAACTCTACAGATTGTACCTCTACCGCGATGGACGAGAACCAGCTTCACCCAATCTAACCCCAACCCCACCGATAGTAACCCAGTTCCTGTTGACACAAGACCATCTCCACCACAGAGCTCCCAAACAAGAGCAGTTAGTAAGGCAGCTCCGGTGCCCAAAGGGCCAATACTATCACGGCGAACCCCAACTCCACGGTTAATACGCCTATTCACGTGGAGGAAGCACAACCAGCTAGTCGTAGTTTAGCATCTATCACATTTGATGTTGTTAAATCGTATGTGCGTATCTTCCCATCTTGGAAATATTATCTGAAGATGAAGGAAAATGCCGATTCAGGTGTTTGTCCGGGAGTTATGTGTAAGTAATGTTATTCATGGCAATTACTTTGCTTCGTCCCATACATCCTACCTCCATGATGGTTATAATACAACAAATTTTCCCATTTTCTCTATAGAGAAGGACCGATTTGGAAACTTCGGGATGAGGTAACCTGTGCTAATACCTCTGCTATCTTCAAGAATGCTTGGTGGCAATATCGAATTACACAAGAAAACGTACTTCACCGGCAAAGAAACTCATCAAATTCCCTTACGTTCTCCCGAGACACATTCTTTGGGCGATGGTAGGAATGCCTTGTTCCGTCTTGGTCTGAACCAAGAATGTGGTAAGGTCTATGAGCTCATTTTCTATTTTAAGTATTATATTCTTGCGTCTTCTTGTACTCTGTTCATGTAGAACAAGTGCCTAAACACGAAGAACAACCGTTCTAATTTAAGATTCCATTGCTATCATAGTTCAAAAAGTGCTAGGCGTTAATTGTGCGTTTTGCCACCGCCTTGCGCTTCTTGACAAAAGCGCATGGTTATCTTGATTATGCATAGATTAAGCGTAGTTATGCGCAATGAGTTTTATAGCGCCTAGAGCCTAGGCGCGCTTAAGCGCTCGCTTAGGAGCGCCTTTTTTTACTATGATTGCTTTGCTCTTGTATCACTGTATTTACTCATAACAACTTGTTTTTAAATTGAAGGATCCAATCGAAACTCCAATGGCACAGCAGGTATGTTCACACATGTTTCTTTAACAGGTTTGCTCTTATCAATAGCTCTGTTGATTTCAATTTCAATTGTGTATACAGTTGACTTTCATATCATGCACATTACTAGCATCACAACAGAGCCAATAGTGTTGTTGTACATGTAGACCCGTGGTATCCATCTGAAATCTTGTTGTGCCGTGTAGTTTCCCACGCTTTGTATTCTTTCACTGCTGCTTTGTCTTGAACTGATATGATTTGAACCGTGTCTCTATTTTGATTTGGCAAGACAATGCAGTGACCATATGACATAGATATATGTTTGTTTGATGCTTTTATTATGTACTAGTACTTGGCAATAGAAGACTTGGTAGTTTAATCCTGTCCACCTTACTAATGAACTTCGTTCACGAAATGAGTTTCATATACTAGTACATGCTAAACTTGTTATGTATGCTTGTTTCTTATTTTAGAATTCGACAGAATATTGGGGAAGAGTGCCTTATTAAGCAATGGTAAAGGAAGTAATGCGATAAGGTTCAGGATAGTGACACATCCTTGTTGGTCTCCAACAAAGCTGATAAAACAACTAAGGAAGACTATCTTGAAGACAATGAGACAACCCCAAAGTCCTGTCTTGGTTTAGTGTTCGAGTTACTGGCCACTACCGCTTGCACAAGCTATTCAAACTCACTTTCTGAATCAGTTCGGTTTCTTGAATCTCAACTACAAGCTGAAAGACATCGATCAGCTCTGCTGCATAACAAGCGGAAGGATCTGAAGTCCTGGAGCATTCAGATGCATACTTTCTGGTGCAACAACAAGCGTTGGAGGATTTTAGCGCCAAACATGACAAAGCTAATCAACTTGCTAAGCTTATTGCCAGCATGATGGATACCCAGGATAACGTTTCTTGAGCTCTTTTGAAGTTGTTTCAGTTGTGCTCTTGTTTTGCTGCCGCGTTTATTTGCACTGGTGGCCAATTTTGACGGCCAGTGTATGTAATATGCTGCTTTGTTCCCTATATTTGCACTAGTGGAGAACTTTGATGCCCAGTGGATGTAATATGTGTAATAGCGGTAATAGCCTAGCGTTAATTGCTTGCTTATTTATTTCCTTATTGTCTTGTTTAGTTGTTTGCTTGTAGTCACTGTAGTTCTTTTTCTGTGTTTTTCTAGTGGCCACAATAGCCTATTTTTGGTAACTAGGCCAAAATAATCATGGCAACACACAGACTGTTGTAACCATGGGCCTCCTGCAGGCCTTATGATCCATGGGCCTTCATCCGGCCATAGGATCCATTGGCCTTCTATACGGGCCGTAGGATCCATCGGCCTTCTTTATGGCCCTTTGTAACATCCCAAATTTTCAATTTGGAATGTTATACATTAGGTCATCATGCATATCATAATTTTTCTCGCATTTTTTGGATCCTAGAAATTTCACGCAACTCAAGGACCCTCGGAGAGAGTTGGAAGTTTCATTATTTTCATATTTGGGATTTCTCAAATTTCGAAAATAGGATCATTTGGATTTATTTAAATTATCTTCATAAAGTTTTTCCTATAAAAATTTTAAGAGAGGGAATAATATGACTTTCCCAACATTTAGGAAAAACGAAGGTATTATAAATAAATCAAATTTGGCTTTTGGAAGATTTATTTTGCTTAGGCAAAAAAAATGAGCATTTTAAAAATATATGCATATTTGCCGTTTTTAAAGTTCATTTTGTTCGACTCATTTTTAGGAGTCGGGGAAAATTATTTTTATTAAAATCGGAGTTCATTTGGTATTTTTTTTAATTCGTTTGGTTTAATTTTTTTAAAAAAAAAATGCTTCCCCAGGGCCGAGGCCCACCAGCCAGGCCGGCCCAGGCCCGCCCACCTCCTCCTCTCCCTCGCCTTGCTCGGCGGGCGCCCCGCCGCCGCCGCCCCCCGCCGCCCGAGTCCGCCTCCGACCAGCCGCCCCCTTGCCCCTCCCCAAGCCGCCGCCACCCCCTTCCATAAATACCGCCGCCCCCCCTCTCTCATCCCGCCGCCCGCCACACCAGCGCCCCCAAGCCGAAACCCGCCGCCCCGTTCCCCTTGCCCCGCCACCCCCGCCCTCGCGCCGCCCTCCGCCGCCGTCCCTTGCCGCCCCGAGCCCGCCGAGCCCCGCCGGCGAAGACCACCGGAGGTAGCCGCCGCCCCGATCCGGTTTTCCCGATCCGGTTTTTTAGAAAAACCCGATCCGGTTTTCGTGATATTCGGTTTTTTCAAAACCCTAGATGGTTTTATTTTTTCGGTTTCTTATCTAACGAGCGTTCACCGAACCGTTCGTTTCAATGAACGTGTTCGTTGGATTAGTTCTGTTATGAGCGTCCGTTATTTAATCCGTTAAATCGTTTTTTTTTAATCGAATTAATCCGTTATTTTTCGATTCGATTTCGATCCGATTTTCAAATCTGTTTTATTTCTTGCTCGTTTATCGGAATCGGGTGATTCAAGCGCTGGAGTTTAATAATGAAACCGCCGTTCGATTAACCTACTTACACAGAGTTTTGCTACTGTAAAATTTTGACCTAGTTTCAGATTGCTAAACCGAGTCGTTCTCTCTCGAGTTTCGACTTTCGATGCTTTATTGATTCGATTCTTTTTGCAACCAGGGTTCTTAAGTTGAACTCTCTGGTTAGATCTTTTATTCGAGATTTCCCGTGCATTAGATGAGTACTTATTGTATGCTTGTTGTTTGTCTGCGTTAGATCACCGGTCGCCGCTTGTTACTTGAATCTCTAGGTCTCGCGGATCATCGACAAGGCAAGTAACACTTGATCATACCTTTTCTACTACCCAGTTTTATTGCATTAGATCAAACCCTCAAACACTTGCATGTTTAGGATCTAATTAAATTGTGGGATGGGAAGTAGATTGAGGTAGTACCTATTACTGTTTTACTTATGAAACCTTGGGAGTTACTTCTCGTTTGCTATTATGCCATGCTATGCTAGTAGGCGTGGATTGGGTGAGTGAATATCCATGACAGATGTGAGATTGTTAATTAATGGTTTATCTAAGGTGGCAACCTAAACACACATCTGGGTGGATTGAGGCACTGGTTTCCATCGAGACTTGCTGTATTTCTTGGACCGCCACCCAGGCTCTAAGGGATCATAAGATTATTCAAGCTGGAAACTTCCGTGTGCAGCCACAAGCCAATTATGGGCTCTGGCGTAGTTGACTAAGTCGTGCGAACTCTTACGGGTAGGCTAGCTGATGTAGGGGATGTAGGTTGAGTACGGTCTACCCACATGTAAGGTGCTAAGCGCTTACGAAGACTATGTCTCGGTCATCCGTTTCTCAAACACCATGTAGTCACGAGAACCAAGCGGAGGCGATCGAGTCTTGTGGGGAAAAGTCGCAAACCTCTGCGAGTGTATAAACTAATCATGATTAGCCGTGTCCCGGTTATGGACAATTTGAGTATCTGGTAATTGAATATCATGTGAATCTCAACATGTTACTTCTAAATAAAAGTTATTGGGTTTTGATGAGTACTTTTAATTGGGATTGAGGATCTTGTCAACCATTCTCAATGTTTAACAACCACCATGATAGTTAAATAAAATTATTCCTTTGATGTAGGGAAAATCAGCTTTATGCAAATGTAACCGTAGAGCCTTACCACCAGCCATATATGCATGTAGTATAGGCTTATTCCTTCATTGCTCTTATGTGTTACATTGCGGCATATTCCATGTCTTGACCCGTTTTGGGCTGCAACTTTCACGTTCGCAGACTTTTCGAACGACGAGTAAGGTGTTAGGTCGTGGTTCTATACTCGATGATGCCGTTGGAGTTGATGGACTCGCTTATCTTCCAAGCCTTCGCTGTTATCATTAGATGGCCTTAAGCCATATTATTGTAATAAGTTCCCTTGTGGACAACGATGTAATAAGTGTGTGATTGCTACTCTGCTATAAATCCTTGAAATCTTGTGTGGTGTCGGCATTCTTGATCCGGGATGACACTGAGCACGAGACTTGATCCATTCGGTCTGGTCGCTCTGAGAGAATGGTATCGAGCACACTGCTGATCGTAGGACACGACCACTAAGTTAAAGCCATAGATCACTACTCTCTTCCCATTTTCTAACTCCTCATCTTTTCTACTCTTTAGGATGGCGGACACGAAGATCAAGTACACCCAACCGATGAAGGCACACCTTTTGGATTTCACTTGAAGGAAGTCACCAAGTACTGAACATTGGACTACCAAGCTTCACGGGACTTTCAACGCCACTCTGCTGAAGAGGAGCGCTGGAAGATTCACGCTCACGTTCGGGAAGGACATTAGCCCCAATCACCAAGCCTATAGATAGTGTTTTCGATTGCACCAACTTGGAGTGCAGGAAAGAGCATGGCAGCTCACATCACCATGGGGCGCATTGGAGAAGTTTATCAAGAAGACCTCAAGGACACCATCTACCAGATTTGCGGACGCCGAGATGACAAGCGGGGCGTCGTCGGCACCAAGAAGGATAGATCCATTGCAGCGTTCATCCGGGAGTTAAATCAGCACATTCGGCGCCAGAGAACCAAATGTCAATGACATGTTGGAGTTCTGAAGACAAAGGAAGGATCATCGAACTGGAAGGAGAACTAAAGACTACCGCAAGGACTACATGGGCGAGATCGTAGCTACGGCAAGACACAATAACGATCTTAAGTATGAGATCGAAGAACTCAAGAAGAAGTTGGCGCTCGGGAATGAAGACCGGTATGTTGAATACCCAGCGACTACATCAACATCGGCGACACCGATTCGGATCCAAGTGAACCCGACTTTGAAGACGAAGTGGAGCGGACATCATGGAGTCTTCCACGGTTCAAATTAGTAGAAGTCCCCACATATTAGTAGTATTTCCTCCATGTAAACATTATAGTACACACTTTTTCGCGATAGTTAGATCGTTGTAAGCCCTTGTTTGATTGAATGAAGTGATTTTGTGTGCATTTGCTCATGTGCATTTGGGTAGTGATTCCCCTTAGACCTCATTCTATTCTACATTTCTCTTCTTTTCTAAAACCCATCAGATGCCTCCGAGACGCGACCCCGGATTCGTTTTCCCGCCAGAGATCACCCAATTGATCCAGCAGCGAGAATACCTGATTCAAACATTGGTGCGAACCGAGCAACAACAACAACAACAACAACAACCCACCACCACCACCACTGCGGATCATCGACTCGTTTCCTTAGATGAACCGCGGTGTATTCCGATAACACCGAGCCGATTGTAGCAATGGTGGCTCCGCAAGATAGGAAGGGCTGACCACTGCGGGATGCACAGATGGTGAAAGAGTGAAGTTTGCAGCACATCAGCTTGAAGGACCCGCAGACATGGTGGGAGAATTTCACACCACTTACCCGTGAACAACATCACATGGGATCAGTTTGACAAAGCTTTCGCCTGCCCATGTATCGGCAGGAGCCATGGCCATGAAGAAGCGTGAGTTTCGCAACTTCGCCAAGGAGGAAGGACTTTTGGCGATCGTGGATGACTTTAGCAAATTAGCACGTTATGCCCCGGATAGCGTTGCTACTGATGCAGCTAAACAGGAGAAGTTTCTAGAAGGACTGAATGATGAGTTCAGCATGCCGTTGATGGTAGCAAGTTTCAACAACTACCGGGAGTTAGTAGACCGAGCCCTCATGATTGAAGGAAAGCAGCAGACAAATTGAGAACCGCAAGAGAAAGTATGGACAAGGGAAGTATAACTCGGAGCCAATGAAGCCTCGTTATACCCTAAATCAGGAATTCAGTTTCAGCATACCCATGGAGGAGGTAATTCGCATAACCATAATGGCACCAAGAATGGGAGCAGGAATGGAGGAAGCAATGGACAGAACCGCACCAACCCGTCAACACCATCCAAGGTAGACCTGAGTCACATTACTTGCTTTAAGTGCCGCAAGGCGGGCACTATGCAAATGACTATCGAAGGCGAATGGAAATGGCAATGGAAGCTCGGAAAGAAGCCAAACCCTTTCAACAGGGGACAGGTGAACCACATTGATGTGGAGGAGGTTGAAGATCAGCCCGATCACGATGTCGGTAAGTTTTTGGTTAAGTCATTTCTGCGGTTGTTCTTTTCGATCTTGGTGCATCGCATTCATACATATCAAGGGATTTGTGGATAAGTACAAGTTACCGACCCAAGCCCTTAGGTCACCCATGCTAGTAACCTCACCGGAGCGAGTACATGGCTAGTAAATGGTGTGATCGACGCCACTAAGTTGGACACTATGTTTTCCCCTCGGACCTAATAGTTACGGAATCCCAAGGATTGGATGTGATATTAGGAATGGATTGGTTATCAAAGTATGGAGGAAACATAGATTGTACCACAAGGTCAATTTTGCTCACCACACGGAAGGAAGAAGGATTAAGTATGTATCACGGCACGAGCGAGGAGAGCACAAGTTAATTGCTTATCGAGGGTGATGCGGGAAGAAGTACCGATGGTGAAGGATTATCTGATGTATTTCGGAAGAATTGCCGGGAATGCCACGGATAGAGACATTGAGTTTTGATCGAGCTGTTGCGAGGAACAGGCCCGATATCGAAGCGACCGTCAGGGATGCCCGCAAAGGATTTGGCGGAAATCAAGAAGCAGATTAAGGAACTATTGGATAAAGGTTTTATTAGCCCAAGTTCTTCACCTTGGGGATCACCCGTTTTGTTAGTAGAGAAGAAGGATGGATCTTTGAGAATGGTTGTTGATTATCGTGGATTGAATGAAGTAACAATCAAGAACAAGTACCCACTACCTATGATAAATGATCTGTTTGATAAACTTGCAAGGAGCCAAAGTGTTTTCCAAGATCGACTTGCGATCGGGTACCATCGATTGAAGATTAGGGAGCAAGACATACCCAAGACAGCATTTACCACGAGATATGGACTATATGAGTATACCGTTATGTCATTTGGACTGACTAACGCATGAGCCTATTTCATGAACACGATGAACAAAGTGTTTATGGAGTTTTGGATAAATTAATCGTGGTGTTCATTGATGATATTTTGATTTTCTCGAAGAATGAAGAGGAACACAAGGAACATTTGAGATTGGTTTTGGAGAAACGAGGAACACCAGTTGTATGCCAAGTTCAGCAAATGTGAGTTTTGGCTAAAGGAAGTTGGATTTCTCGGACATGTTATATCCGGAGAAGGGATAGCAGATTGACCCCACAAAAGTTGAGACCGTAACCAAATGGGAAGCACCAACGACAGTTGGAGAGATTGAGTTTCCTTGGACTCGCGAGGATACTACCGAAGATTCATTGAGAATTTCTCAAGGATTGCAAAGCCTATGACTGAATTGTTGAAAAAGGAAAACAAATTCATATGGACTGAGGACTATGAGGCTAGTTTTCAGGAGTTGAAGAAAAGATTGGTTACCTCACCAGTTTTGATATTGCCAGATCATACTAAGGATTATGAGGTGTATTGCGACGCTTCACGTCGAGGACTTGGAGCCGTGCTTATGCAGGAAGGAAGAGTTGTTTCGTATGCTTCACGACAACTTAAGCCCCATGAGTTGAATTATGCCACTCATGATTTGGAGTTAGCAGCCGTTGTGCATGCCTTGAAGACGTGGAGACATTTTCTCATTGGAAATCATTGTGAAGTATATACGGATCACAAGAGTTTGAAGTACATCTTCACACAGAAGGAATTGAATCTCAGACAAAGGAGATGGTTAGAACTTATCAAGGATTATGATATGAGATTGCATTATCACCCCGGAAAGGCTAATGTCGTAGCTGACGCATTGAGCCGTAAGAGCCACGTCAATACCCTAATGATGGGAGGAATACCCAATGAGTTAGCGAGGACCTTGAGAACTATGTTTGGAAATAGTTCGAGAGGCTATGTAGCAGCATTGGAGATTGATCGACACTAATGGACAAAATCGGAGAAGCCCAAAAGGCGGATAAGGAAGTTGCCTCCATAAAGGAGAAAATGGGCAAAGGAAAAGCTAAAGGATTTCGTGAGGATGAGCACGATACCCTATGGTTTGAAGACCGTGTTTATGTGCCCAATGACCCGAGATCGGGAAGTTGATTTTGCAAGAAGCCCATGATTCACCCTATTCGATTCACCGAAATACCAAGATGTATTTGGATTTGAAGAATATTTTCTGGTGGACGGAATGAAGAAGGATATTGCGGAGTATGTAGCAATTTGCGGCGTATGTCGAGAAAGTAAAGGCGAGCATCGAAGCCAGCAGGATTATTACAACCGTTGCGATACCGAATGGAAGTGGGATAAACTAGGCATGGATTTCATCACAGGTTTGCCAAAGACTCGTTCGGGATATGACTCGATTTGGGTCATAGTCGACCGTTTGACTAAGGTAGCTCATTTCATTCGATCAAGACTACCTATAGCAGTGCTAAGTTGGCAAAGATATACATGACCAGAATTGTGTGCTTACGGAGTTCCAAGGAGCATCGTATCGGATAGAGGAACCCGGTTTACCTCGAAATTTTGGAACCGGTTACACGAAACATTGGGAACCAGACTAGAATTGATCAGCTTTCCACCCACGAGACCGATGGACGGACCGAGAGAGTCAATCAGATTTTGGAGGACATCTTTGAGAGCTTGTGCACTAGATTATGGATCTAGTTGGGATGATAATTTGCCGTATGCAGAATTTTCCTACAACAACAGTTACCAAACCAGCTTAAAGATGGCACCTTCGAGGCTGTATGGAAGAAGGTGCAGGACACCGTTGTCATGGGAATGGCGGAGATCGTCGGTTGTTTGGACCAGATTTGATTAAGGAGTCGAGCGAGAAAGTTAAGTTGATTGAGACAGGCTCAAGGTAGCCCAGTCCGAACAAAAGAGCTATGCCGATTCAAAGCGCCAGCGATTGAGTATGAAGTTGGAGCAGTATATCTTAGAGTATCCCGCTTGAGGAGTTAAGCGTTTTGGAGTTAAAGGAAAGTTAGCACCCGTTTAGTTGGACCGTATAAGATTTTGCAACGCATGGGAGAAGTTACGTATAAGTTGGAATTGCGGAAGGACTGTCGGGAGTTCATGATGTATTCCATGTTTCTCGATTGAAGAAATGTCACCCGAGATAGCGGAGGTACCGTTAAGAATCTGATGCCACTGGAAGCAATTCAGTTGAAGGATGACTTGACATATGAGGAAAAACGGTTAAGATTCTCGATTTTGCCAGTGAGTTACCCGCAGCAAGGTTATCAAGTTTTGCAAAGTGCGATGGAGCCACCACTGCGAGGATGAAGCCACACAGGAAAGAGAGGAAGTTTTGCTCGGGACCACCCTCACCTATTTTCTAGCCAACCCGAATCTCGAGGCGAGATTCATCTTAAGGGTAGGTTTGTAACATCCCAAATTTTCAATTTGGAATGTTATACATTAGGTCATCATGCATATCATATTTTCTCGCATTTTCCGATCCTAGAAATTTCACGCAACTCAAGGACCCTCGGAGAAGTTGGAAGTTTCATTATTTTCATATTTGGGATTTCTCAAATTTTGAAAATAGGATCATTTGGATTTATTTAAATTATCTTCATAAAGTTTTCCTATAAAAATTTTAAGAGAGGAATAATATGACTTTCCCAACATTTAGGAAAAATGAAGGTATTATAAATAAATCAAATTTGGCTTTGGAAGATTTATTTTGCTTAGGCAAAAAAATGAGCATTTAAAAATATATGCATGTTTGCCGTTTTTAAAGTTCATTTTGTTAGACTCATTTTTAGGAGTCGGGAAAATTATTTTATTAAAATCGGAGTTCATTTGGTATTTTTTAATTCGTTTGGTTAAATTTTTTTTAAAAAATCGCCCCCAGGGCGAGGCCCAGGCCCAGCCCAGCCAGCCCCGCCCAGGCCTCCCTCCTCCTCCCTCTCCCTCGCGCTTGCGCCCGCCAGGCGCCCGCCGCCGCCGCCGCCCGCCCCGCCCGAGTCCGCCTCCGCCCAGCCGCCCTCTTGCCCCTCCCCCAAGCCGCCGCCACCCCCTTCCATAAATACCACCGCCCCCCCTCTCTCTCATCCCACCGCCACCCCCCCCAAGCCGAGCCCGCCCGCCGCCGCCGCCGCCGCCCGTTCCCGCCGCCGCCGCGAACACGCCGCCCCCTCCCGCCGCCCCTTCCGACCCCGCCGCCCTCCCCCGCCCCACCCGCGAGCCCGCCGGCGAAGACCACGGAGGCCAGCCGCCGCCCGATCCGGTTTTCCGATCCGGTTTTTAGAAAAACCCGATCCGGTTTTTTCGTGATATTCGGTTTTTTAAAAACCCTAGATGGTTTTATTTTTTGGTTTTCTTATTTATGACGTTCACCGAACCGTTCGTTTCAATGAACGTGTTCGTTGGATTAGTTCTGTTAACGAGCGTCCGTTATTTAATCCGTTAAATCGTTTTTTTTTATCGGAATTAATCCGTTATTTTTGATTCGATTTCGATCCGATTTTCAAATCTGTTTTATTTCTTGCTCGTTTATCGAATCGGTGATTCAAGCGCTGGAGTTTAAATATGAAACCGCCGTTCGATTAACCTACTTACACAGAGTTTTGCTACTGTAAAATTTTGACCTAGTTTCAGATTGCTAAACCGAGTCGTTCTCTCTCGAGTTTCGACTTTCGATGCTTTATTGATTCGATTCTTTTGCAACCAGGGTTCTTAAGTTGAACTCTCTGGTTAGATCTTTTATTCGAGATTTCCCGTGCATTAGATGAGTACTTATTGTATGCTTGTTGTTTGTCTGCGTTAGATCACCGGTCGTGCGCCGCTTGTTACTTGAATCTCTAGGTCTCGCGGATCATCGACAAGGCAAGTAACACTTGATCATACCTTTTCTACTACCCAGTTTTATTGCATTAGATCAAACCCTCAAACACTTGCATGTTTAGGATCTAATTAAATTGTGGGATGGGAAGTAGATTGAGGTAGTACCTATTACTGTTTTACTTATGAAACCTTGGGAGTTACTTCTCGTTTGCTATTATGCCATGCTATGCTAGTAGGCGTGGATTGGGTGAGTGAATATCCATGACAGATGTGAGATTGTTAATTAATGGTTTATCTAAGGTGGCAACCTAAACACACATCTGGGTGGATTGAGGCACTGGTTTCCATCGAGGACTTACTGTATTTCTTGGACCGCCACCCGGGCTCTAAGGGATCATAAGATTATTCAAGCTGGAAACTTCCGTGTGCAGCCACAAGCCAATTATGGGCTCTGGCGTAGTTGACTAAGTCGTGCGAACTCTTACGGGTAGGCTAGCTGATGTAGGGGATGTAGGTTGAGTACGGTCTACCCACATGTAAGGTGCTAAGCGCTTCGAAGACTATGTCTCGGTCATCCGTTTCTCAAACACCATGTAGTCACGAGAACCAAGCGGAGGCGATCGAGTCTTAATGGGGAAAAGTCATAAACCTCTGCGAGTGTATAAACTAATCATGATTAGCCGTGTCCCGGTTATGGACAATTTGAGTATCTGGTAATTGAATATCATGTGAATCTCAACATGTTACTTCTAAATAAAAGTTATTGGGTTTTGATGAGTACTTTTAATTGGGATTGAGGATGCTGTCAACCATTCTCAATGTTTAACAACCACCATGATAGTTAAATAAAATTATTCCTTTGATGTAGGGAAAAATCAGCTTTATGCAAATGTAACCGTAGAGCCTTACCACCAGCCATATATGCATGTAGTATAGGCTTATTCCTTCATTGCTCTTATGTGTTACATTGCGGCATATTCCATGTCTTGACCCGTTTTGGGCTGCAACTTTCACGTTGCGAGACTTTTCGAACGACGAGTAAGGTGTTAGGTCGTGGTTCTATACTCGGTGATGCCGTTGGAGTTGATGGACTCGCTTATCTTCCAAGCCTTCGCTGTTATCATTAGATGGCCTTAAGCCATATTATTGTAATAAGTTCCCTTGTGGACAACGATGTAATAAGTGTGTGATTGCTACTCTGCTATAAATCCTTGAAATCTTGTGTGGTGTCGGCATTCTTGATCCGGGGATGACAACGAGCACGAGACTTGATCCATTCGGTCTGGTCGCTCTGAGAGAATGGTATCGAGCACACTGCCGATATGTAGACCACGACCACTAAGTTAAAGCCATAGATCACTACTCTCTTCCCATTTTCTAACTCCTCATCTTTTCTACTCTTTAGGATGGCGGACACGAAGATCAAGTACACCCAACGGATGAAGGCACACCTTTTGGATTTCACTTGAAGGAAGTCACCAAGTACTGAACATTGGACTACCAAGCTTCACCGGACTTTCAACGCCACTCTGCACGAAGAGGAGCTGGAAGATTCACGCTCACGTTCGGGAAGGACATTCGCCCCAATCACCAAGCCTATAGATAGTGTTTTCGATTGCACCAACTTGGAGTGCAGGAAAGAGCATGGCAGCTCACATCACCATGGGACGCATTGGAGAAGTTTATCAAGAAGACTTCAAGGACACCATCTACCAGATTTGCGGACGCCGAGATGACAAGCTGGGCGTCGTCGGCACCAAGAAGGATAGATCCATTGCGGCGTTCATCCAGGAGTTAAATCAGCACATTCGACGCTAGGAGAACCAAATGTGCAATGACATGTTGGAGTTACAGAAGACAAAGGGAAGGATCCTAGAACTGGAAGGAGAACTAAAGACTACCCGCAAGGACTACATGGGCGAGATCGTAGCTCGGCAAGACACAATAACGATCTTAAGTATGAGATCGAAGAACTCAAGAAGAAGTTGGCGCTCAGGAATGAAGACCAGTATGTTGAATACCCAAGCGACTACATTAACATCGACGACACCGATTCGGATCCAAGTGAACCCGACTTTGAAGGCGAAGTGGAGCGGACATCATGGAGTCTTCCACGGTTCAAATTAGTAGAAGTCCCCACATATTAGTAGTATTTCCTCCATGTAAACATTATAGTACACACACTTTCGCGATAGTTAGATCGTTGTAAGCCCTTGTTTGATTGAATGAAGTGATTTTGTGTGCATTTGCTCATGTGCATTTGGGTAGTGATTCCCCTTAGACCTCATTCTATTCTACATTTCTCTTCTTTTCTAAACCCATCAGATGCCTCCGAGACGCGACCCCGGATTCGTTTTCCCGCCAGAGATCACCCAATTGATCCAGCAGCAGAATACCCTGATTCAAACATTGGTGCAGAACCAGGGCAACAACAACAACAACAACAACAACAACAACCCACCACCACCACCACCTGCGGATCATCTGACTCGTTTCCTTAGACTGAACCCGCCGGTGTATTCCAGTAGCACCGAGCCGATTGTAGCAGATGGCTGGCTCCGCAAGATAGGAAGGAGCTGACCACTGCAGGATGCAGATGGTGAAAGAGTGAAGTTTGCAGCACATCAGCTTGAAGGACCCGCAGCAGCATGGTGGGAGAATTTCACACCACTTACCCGTGAACACCTTGTCACATGGGATCGGTTTCAGCAAGCTTTTCGCCTTGCCCATGTATCGGCGAGGAGCCATGGCCATGAAGAAGCGTGAGTTTCGCAACTTCGCCAAGGAGGAAGGACTGTTGGCGATCGTGGATGACTTTAGCAAATTAGCACGTTATGCCCCGGATAGCGTTACTACTGACGCTGCTAAACAGGAGAAGTTTCTAGAAGGACTGAATGATGAGTTCAGCATGCCGTTGATGGTAGCAAGTTTCAACAACTACCAGGAGTTAGTAGACCGAGCCCTCATGATTGAAGGAAAGCAACAGCAAATTGAGAACCGCAAGAGAAAGTATGGACAAGGGAAGTATAACTCTGGAGCCCAGCAGAAGCCTCGTTATACCCCTAAATCTGGAATTCAGTTTCAGCATACCCATGGAGGAGGTAATTCGCATAACCATAATGGCACCAAGAATGGGAACGGGAATGGAGGAAGCAATGGACAGAACCGCACCAACCGTCAACACCATCCAAGGTAGACTGAGTCACATTACTTGCTTTAAGTGCCACAAGGCTGGGCACTATGCAAATGACTATCGAAAGGCGAATGGAAATGGCAATGGAAGCTCGAAAGAAGCCAAACCCTTTCAACAGGGGACGGGTGAACCACATTGATGTGGAGGAGGTTGAAGATCAGCCCGATGCGATGTCGGTAAGTTTTGGTTAAGTCATTTACTGCAGTTGTTCTTTTCGATCTTTGGTGCATCGCATTCATACATATCAAGGGATTTGTGGATAACTACAAGTTACCGACCCAAGCCCTTAGGTCACCCATGCTAGTAACCTCACCGGAGCAGAGTACATGGCTAGTAAATGGTGTGATCGATTGCCACTAAGGATTGGACACTATGTTTTCCCCTCGGACCTAATAGTTCGGAATCCCAAGGATTGGATGTGATATTAGGAATGGATTGGTTATCAAAGTATGGAGGAAACATAGATTGTACCACAAGGTCAATTTTGCTCACCACACGGAAGGAAGAAGGATTAAGTATGTATCACGGCACGAGCCGAGGAGAGCACAAGTTAATTGCTTATCGAGGTGGTACAGGAAGAAGTACCGATGGTGAAGGATTATCTGATGTATTTCGGAAGAATTGCGGGAATGCCACGGATAGAGACATTGAGTTTTGATCGAGCTGTTGCGAGAACAGGCCCGATATTGAAGCGACCGTCTGGGATGCCCGCAAAGGATTTGGCGGAAATCAAGAAGCAGATTAAGGAACTATTGGATAAAGGTTTTATTAGCCCAAGTTCTTTACCTTGGGGATCACCCGTTTTGTTAGTAGAGAAGAAGGATGGATCTTTGAGAATGGTTGTTGATTATCGTGGATTGAATGAAGTAACAATCAAGAACAAGTACCCACTACCTATGATAAATGATCTGTTTGATCGCTTGCAAGGAGCCAAAGTGTTTTCCAAGATCGACTTGCGATCAGGGTACCATCAGTTGAAGATTCGGGAGCAAGACATACCCAAGACAGCATTTACCACGAGATATGGACTATATGAGTATACCGTTATGTCATTTGGACTGACTAACGCATGAGCCTATTTCATGAACACGATGAACAAAGTGTTTATGGAGTTTTTGGATAAATTAAATCGTGGTGTTCATTGATGATATTTTGATTTTCTCGAAGAATGAAGAGGAACACAAGGAACATTTAAGATTGGTTTTGGAGAAACCGAGGAACACCAGTTGTATGCCAAGTTCAGCAAATGTGAGTTTTGGCTAAAGGAAGTTGGATTTCTCGGACATGTTATATCCGGAGAAGGGATAGCGATTGACCCCACAAAGTTGAGACCGTAACCAAATGGGAAGCACCAACGACAGTTGGAGAGATTGAGTTTCCTTGGACTCGCGAGGATACTACGAAGATTCATTGAGAATTTCTCAAGGATTGCAAAGCCTATGACTGAATTGTTGAAAAAGGAAAACAAATTCATATGGACCGAGGACTATGAGGCTAGTTTTCGGAGTTGAAGAAAAGATTGGTTACCTCACCAGTTTGATATTGCGGATCATACTAAGGATTATGAGGTGTATTGCGGCTTCACGTCGAGGACTTGGAGCCGTGCTTATGCAGGAAGGAAGAGTTGTTTCGTATGCTTCACGACAACTTAAGCCCCATGAGTTGAATTATGCCACTCATGATTTGGAGTTAGCAGCCGTTGTGCATGCCTTGAAGGCGTGGAGACATTTTCTCATTGGAAATCATTGTGAAGTATATCACGGATCACAAGAGTTTGAAGTACATCTTCACGCGAAGGAATTGAATCTCGAGACAAAGGAGATGGTTAGAACTTATCAAGGATTATGATATGAGATTGCATTATCACCCGGAAAGGCTAATGTCGTGGCGGCGCATTGAGCCGTAAGAGCCACATCAATACCCTAATGATGGGAGGAATACCCAATGAGTTAGCCGAGGACCTTGAGAACTATGTTTGGAAATAGTTCGAGAGGCTATGTAGCAGCATTGGAGATTGATCGACACTAATGGACAAAATCAGAGAAGCCCAAAAGGCGGATAAGGAAGTTGCCTCCATAAAGGAGAAAATGGGCAAAGGAAAAGCTAAAGGATTTCGTGAGGATGAGCACGATACCCTATGGTTTGAAGACCGTGTTTATGTGCCCAATGACCCGTAGATCGGGAAGTTGATTTTGCAAGAAGCCCATGATTCACCTATTCGATTCACCGGAAATACCAAGATGTATTTGGATTTGAAGAATATTTTCGGTGGACCGGAATGAAGAAGGATATTGCGGAGTATGTAGCAATTTGCGGCGTATGTCGAAAGTAAAGGCGAGCATCGAAGCCAGCAGGATTATTACAACCGTTGCCGATACCGAATGGAAGTGGGATAAACTAGGCATGGATTTCATCACAGGTTTGCCAAAGACTCGTTCAGGATATGACTCGATTTGGGTCATAGTCGACCGTTTGACTAAGGTAGCTCATTTCATTCGGTCAAGACTACCTATAGCAGTGCTAAGTTGGCAAAGATATACATGACCAGAATTGTGTGCTTACGGAGTTCAAGGAGCATCGTATCGGATAGAGGAACCCGGTTTCCCTCGAAATGTTGGAACCGGTTACACGAAACATTGGGAACCAGACTAGAATTGATGACAGCTTTCCACCCACGGACCGATGGACAGACCGAGAGAGTCAATCAGATTTTGGAGGACATCTTTGAGAGCTTGTGACTAGATTATGGATCTAGTTGGGATGATAATTTGCCGTATGCAGAATTTTCCTACAACAACAGTTACCAAACCAGCTTAAAGATGGCACCTTCGGGCGCAGTATGGAAGAAGGTGCAGGACACCGTTGTCATGGGACTGGCGGAGATCGTCGGTTGTTTGGACCAGATTTGATTAAGGAGTCCGAACAGAAAGTTAAGTTAATTGAGACAGGCTCAAGGTAGCCCAGTCCAGACGGAAGAGCTATGCCGATTCAAAGCGCAGCGATTGAGTATGAAGTTGGAGCAGAGTATATCTTAGAGTATCCCGCTTGAGGAGTTAAGCGTTTTGGAGTTAAAGGAAGTTAGCACCCGTTTAGTTGGACCGTATAAGATTTTGCAGCGCATGGGAGAAGTTATGTATAAGTTGGAATTGCGGAAGGACTATCGGGAGTTCATGATGTATTCCATGTTTCTCAATTGAAGAAATGTCACCCGAGATGGCGGAGGTACCGTTAAGAGATACGATGCCACTTTGGAAGCAATTCAGTTGAAGGATGACTTGACATATGAGGAAAAACCGGTTAAGATTCTCGATTTTGCCAGCAGAGTTACCCGCAGCAAGGTTATCAAGTTTTGCAAAGTGTAGTGGAGCCACCACACTGAGGATGAAGCCACCTGGGAAAGAGAGGAAGTTTTGCTCAGGGACCACCCTCACCTATTTTCTAGCCAACCCGAATCTCGAGGGCGAGATTCATCTTAAGGGGGTAGGTTTGTAACATCCCAAATTTTCAATTTGGAATGTTATACATTAGGTCATCATGCATATCATAATTTTTCTCGCATTTTTCCGATCCTAGAAATTTCACGCAACTCAAGGACCCTCGGAGAGAGTTGGAAGTTTCATTATTTTCATATTTGGGATTTCTCAAATTTGGAAAATAGGATCATTTGGATTTATTTAAATTATCTTCATAAAGTTTTCCTATAAAAATTTTAAGAGAGGAATAATATGACTTTCCCAACATTTAGGAAAAATGAAGGTATTATAAATAAATCAAATTTGGCTTTTGGAAGATTTATTTTGCTTAGGCAAAAATGAGCATTTAAAAATATATGCAAGTTTGCCGTTTTTAAAGTTCATTTTGTTAGACTCATTTTAGGAGTCGGGAAAATTATTTTATTAAAATCGGAGTTCATTTGGTATTTTTTAATTCGTTTGGTTTAATTTTTTAAAAAAATCGCCCCCGGGCGAGGCCCAGCCCACCCAGCCTGCCCACCTCCTCCTCTCCCTCAAGCGCTTGCCTTGCCAGGCGCCCACGCCGCCACCACCACCGCCGCCCGAGTCCGCCTCCGACCCAGCCGCCCCCTGCCCTCCCCAAGCCGCCGCCACCCCCTTCCATAAATACCGCCGCCCCCTCTCCTCATCCCACCGCCACTGCGCCCCAAGCCGAGCCCGCCGCCGTTCCCCCCTTGCCCGTTCCCCGCCGTTCCCCATTGCGTCGCGAACACGCCGCCCCCCCGCCCCTTCCGACCCGCCGCCCCGCCGCCCCCCGGGCCCGCGAGCCCCGCCGGCGAAGACCACCGAGGTAGCCGCCGCCCGATCCGGTTTTCCCGATCCGGTTTTTTAGAAAAACCGATCCGGTTTTCTCGTGATATTCGGTTTTTCAAAACCCTAGATGGTTTTATTTTTTCGTTTTCTTATCTATGACGTTCACGAAATGTTCGTTTCAATGAACGTGTTCGTTGGATTAGTTCTGTTAACGAGCGTCCGTTATTTAATCCGTTAAATCGTTTTTTTTAAATCGGAATTAATCCGTTATTTTACGATTCGATTTCGATCCGATTTTCAAATCTGTTCTATTTCTTGCTCGTTTATCGAATCGGTGATTCAAGCGCTGGAGTTTAAATAACGAAACCGCCGTTCGATTAACCTACTTACACAGAGTTTTGCTACTGTAAAATTTTGACCTAGTTTCAGATTGCTAAACCGAGTCATTCTCTCTCGAGTTTCGACTTTCGATGCTTTATTGACTCGATTCTTTTTGCAACCAGGGTTCTTAAGTTGAACTCTCTGGTTAGATCTTTTATTCGAGATTTCCCGTGCATTAGATGAGTACTTATTGTATGCTTGTTGTTTGTCTGCGTTAGATCACCGGTCGCGCTTGTTACTTGAATCTCTAGGTCTCGCGGATCATCGACAAGGCAAGTAACACTTGATCATACCTTTTCTACTACCCAGTTTTATTGCATTAGATCAAACCCTCAAACACTTGCATGTTTAGGATCTAATTAAATTGTGGGATGGGAAGTAGATTGAGGTAGTACCTATTACTGTTTTACTTATGAAACCTTGGGAGTTACTTCTCGTTTGCTATTATGCCATGCTATGCTAGTAGGCGTGGATTGGGTGAGTGAATATCCATGACAGATGTGAGATTGTTAATTAATGGTTTATCTAAGGTGGCAACCTAAACACACATCTGGGTGGATTGAGGCACCTGGTTTCCATCGAGGACTTGCTGTATTTCTTGGACCGCCACCCGGGCTCTAAGGGATCATAAGATTATTCAAGCTGGAAACTTCCGTGTGCAGCCACAAGCCAATTATGGGCTCTGGCGTAGTTGACTAAGTCGTGCAAACTCTTACGGGTAGGCTAGCTGATGTAGGGGATGTAGGT
Organism: Aegilops longissima; assembly: GCA_021605205.1. Taxonomy (NCBI): domain Eukaryota; kingdom Viridiplantae; phylum Streptophyta; class Magnoliopsida; order Poales; family Poaceae; genus Aegilops; species Aegilops longissima. Next base: position 368,722,110 of record CM038680.1, on the reverse strand, counting down.
TGATGCGGTCTACCCACATGTAAGGTGCTAAGCGCTTACGAAAGACTATGTCTCGGTCATCCGTTTCTCAAACACCATGTAGTCGAGAACCAAGCGGAGGCGATCGAGTCTTGTGGGGAAAAGTCGCAAACCTCTGCGAGTGTATAAACTAATCATGATTAGCCGTGTCCCGGTTATGGACAATTTGAGTATCTGGTAATTGAATATCATGTGAATATCAACATGTTACTTCTAAATAAAAGTTATTGGGTTTTGATGAGTACCTTTTTAATTGGGATTGAGGATCTTGTCAACCATTCTCAATGTTTAACAACCACCATGATAGTTAAATAAAGTTATTCCTTTGATGTAGGAAAAATCAGCTTTATGCAAATGTAACAGTAGAGCCTTACCACCAGCCATATATGCATGTAGTATAGGCTTATTCCTTCATTGCTCTTATGTGTTACATTGCGGCATATTCCATGTCTTGACCCGTTTGGGCTGCAACTTTCACGTTGCAGACTTTTGAACGACTAGTAAGGTGTTAGGTCGTGGTTCTATACTCGGTGATGCCGTTGGAGTTGATGGACTCGCTTATCTTCCAAGCCTTCCGCTGTTATCATTAGATGGCCTTAAGCCATATTATTGTAATAAGTTCCTCGTGGACAACGATGTAATAAGTGTGTGATTGCTACTCGCTATAAATCCTTGAATCTTGTGTGGTGTCGGCATTCTTGATCCGGGGATGACACTTGAGCACGAGACTTGATCCATTCGGTCTGGTCGCGACACCCTTAGGGTCCATGGGCCTTCTACGGTCGTGGGTCCATGGGCCTTCTGAAACGTCTGATCCATGGGCCTTCTATGGGCGTACTATCCATGGGCCTCATACGGGCCGTGGATCCATGGGCCTTCTACGGGTGTATCATCATTTCGCCAATCATGGGTCGTACTATTCGTGGACCATAACGGGCCGTTAATAGGCCGTATTTGATAAATATATGAAAACATCCCAATGGATTTTTTTTTGACATGAAAATGGCCCAACGTATTACAGTCCGCAAACGGGCCGACTGTAATGACGGGTTGAATTTGGCTCACAAGCAGAAAATGACAATAACGGGTCGTATGTAACCGAATGCTGCAAATGAGCCCAAGAATCAATGGGCCCTGAGAAGGCGAAAGATAACTTGGGCTGAAGCGGCCCAATGGAATAACGAGCGTTAATGGGTACAAAGTGATACCTTTGTTCATTACGGGCCGATTTCACCACGGGTCGTTAATGGGCCAAGAGTTACAAAGGTCCTCATATGGGCGAAAGAAGTCATTGGCGCACATGTGCCGGAAGTTAAAGCAGGCTGAATCATATTGGGCGGCCCGGATGGCGCTCCTGGGCCTAATTCGGATAGGGCGTAACGGGCCCTGGGTTATCGGGCTGTAAATGGGCTATATGCGGATATGCCGTTAACATGCTTTTTGTGGCCGGCTCGCCACCTTTTGACCAAGTCAAACGGGCCGGCCTTTTCACAGGAATGGGCCTCTGTTGGGTCGTGCCACGTGTCGCCGTATCATAGGCGCCTTCGGTCCAATAAGCGGATGACATCTGTCCCAACGGTGAGCCGACACGTGTTTCCTCCAGCCAATGATGATTTTACACGTGGAAAATCCCCATTGGTCGGGGCTGTTAATGGGTTATCGGATCCAAAACCCGACCAGATAGCTTAACGGCGTTCCATTACGGTGGATGTCACGTGTCGGTCACCCTTGACGAAAGCACTTCTGTGACGCGCGATTTATCATCATGGAAGTGGACACTTCCGTGATGATAATTTTGGTAATGTCATGGAACACTTCTATGACAGACCTGATTATGACTATCTTGATTACATCATAAAATGCGTCATGGATGTACATGCATGACAAAAACGCGACCTACTGTGACAAACACGTATCATCAAGGAAGTGTATTTTTTGTAGTGTCTCTTAAAGGAATATCGGCCATCTCTGCATGGCACTTCTTCAACTGGGAAACGTGAAACACATCATGAACTCCTGACAGTCCTTCGGGTAACTCCAACTTGTAGGCAACCTCTCCCATGCGTTCCAAAACACGGTACAGTCCTACAAATCTCGGGCTAACTTTCCCTTGACTCCAAACATTTAACTCCTCTAGGGATGACACTGAACACAGAGACTTGATCGTTTGAGTTCGGGTCGCCACATACCCTCTGCGAAGGGCCTTTCTTTTACTTTATGCAATTTTATTTTGAAATTTAGTCTCCATCTTCTCTCATAAAAAGCACCAACTAGGAGGCAATATGATCGTACTTAAGTATTGGGTGTAGTTAATATTCGAGTGAGTTTCATGAATGGATCAATGTTTGAGCATGATGGGCTAGGGATAACTTATTTTAGCATTGATATTTTGAAAGACATGGTTGTTTGTTGATATGCTTGAGTATCTAAATTATTATGTCAAAACTAGACTATTGCTTTGAATCACATAAAAGTCCAAATGTCCATGCTATAAGGAAAAGAATATGATATGACATGATGAACAGCACTCGACATCAAAAATTCTGTTTTTATCACTTACCTACTCGAGGACGAGTAGGAGTTATCAATCTTGGATGTTTTATAATATATATATATATATATTTTATATCATTTTTCAATACTAACCTATTGACATAGTGCCAAGTGCCAGTTGCTGTTTTTCCATGTTTTTTACATCACAGGAAATCAATATCAGACGAAGTCCAAATGCCACGAAAGTCCACAATGATTTTTTATGGGCCAGAAGGAAGGAAATGGGCCCTGGTTGTACTGGGGCGCCTCGAGGGGCACCACCCACCAGGAACACGCCAGAGGCCCAGCACGCATACAGTGGGTTGTGCCCACCTCGGGTGCCCCCCGGACCGCCTCTTTGCTCTATAAATACCCAAAAATACCAGAACCCTAAAGGCATCGACGAAATATTAATCCAGCTGCCGCAGAGTCCAGAACCACCAGATCCAATCTAGACACCATCTCAGATGGGGTTCACTACCTCCATTGGTGCCTCTCCGATGATGCGTGAGTAGTTCTTTGTAGACCTTCGGGTCCATAGTTAGTAGCTAGATGTCTTTCTCTCTCGCGTTGAATTCTCAATACAATGGTCTCTTGGAGATCCATATGATGTAACTCTTTTTGTAGTGTGTTTGTTGGGATCTGATGAACTTTGAGTTTATGATCAGTCATATCTTTTTATATCCATGAAAGTTATTTGAGTTTCTTTGATCTCTTATAAGCATGATCTCTTATAGCCTTGTATTTATTCTCCGTTATTTGGGTTTTGTTTGGCCAACTTGATCTATTTATCTTGCAATGGGAAGAGGTGCCCGGTAGTGGGTTTGATCTTACGGTGCTCGATCCTAGTGACAGGAAGGGAACCGACATGTATGTATCGTTGCTACTAAGGATAAAAAGACGAGATCTATATCTACCGCCATATAGATAAACGGATCTTGTCTACATCATGTCATCGTTCTTATTGCATTACTCCGTTTTTCATGAACTTAATACACTAGATGCATGCTGGATAGCTGTCGATGTGCAGAGTAATAGTAGTAGATGCAGGCAGGAGTTGGTCTACTAATCTTGGATGTGATGCCTATGTAATGATCATTGCCTGGATATTGTCATAATTATTTGAGGTTCTATCAATTGCCCAACAATAATTTGTTTACCCACTGTTTGCTATTTTTCTCGAGAGAAGCCACTAGCGAAACCTACGGCCCCCAGGTCTTCATTCTCATATATTTGCTTTGCGATCTATTTTATTTGCACTTTTTATTCAGATGTATTAAACCAAAAATACAAAAATACTTTGCTGCACTTTATTTTATTTGTGATCTACTATTTCAATCTATTACAACTTTCTCCTGTCCACGCACCTTTTCTGGCGCCGTACCGCGAAAGGGATTGACAACCCCTTTAACACGTCGGGTTGCGAGGTGTTGTTATTTGTGTGTAGGGGCTGTTTACGTTGTGTTGCTTGATTCTCCTACTGGTTCGATAACCTTGGTTTCATTTCTGAGGGAAATACCTACCGCTGTTGTGCTGCATCATCCCTTCCTCTTTCGGGATATACCGACGTAGCTTCATGAGACATCAATGGGACCTGCTGGAAACCTGAGCAGTATCCCAAAATCTCATGGGTTGCAGCAAAGGGACCTCCAGTAGATCCATCCACTTTATCTGGCTTTACATGTGAATCTTCGTATTCTTCTGATGAGTCATTTGACTCCAACTATAAATTGTTCAAAAATCAGAATGGCGAAGTATTTGCTAGATATGTTGGCACTAAGTGCAGGAATGGTCCCCCTATGAAGAAAATCTGGGTTCCCAAAAGGTGCCTTGAAAGTATTCAGGTGAATGTCATCATGACACCACCTTTGAAGAATAGGAACCCTAGATCGAATTCTTCATATGGACCAAAGTCTTCATATGGATCCAAGTCCTCATATGGACCAAATTCCTCACATGGATCAAATTCCTCATATGGATCAATCCTCATGTGAACATCATCGTGCTAACACTTCTGTTTCGCAGGGAAAGCCTAAGGGCTATGAATATGTGCATTATTCTTGAAATCATTATGTTCATAAGTCCTCGAAGAATTTCTCTGCTTATTCATATGCTTACTCTAACCCCTCTTTTGTGAAACGAAGTGGACTGGCTTCTATGCCACCTTTCTCTTATGGAGCTCGCAGAATGATGAACTATTTGCCACCCCTCCAAATGTGGGTAGTGAAGAAAAAGAACTAGTCTCTTATGCAGGGTCAGGTCTCCAGACGAAGTTAAACGTCTGAAGAATTTCCTGGAGATCTGAATATGCTTGAAAGGACCCAAGCTAATCATGAAGAAATGAATTTTCATTTCTCATGTCCTTATACTGCTTTATCTGTTGTATTGCTTGATTAAATTGATCTGATGAATTTGATGTCATATTCTTCACTAATGAAGTATATGAGTTCGTAAGATGCACTAATTCATCTGCGTGATGATCAACCCAAAGCTACTGAGTGGGTCCTCGACAGTGGATGTACAAATCACAAGACTGGTGACAAGAACTTATTGATGGACACTGCTTTATATCCATCACATCTGAAGCATATCACCTACGCTGACAAAGGCAAAAGCAAGGTATTGGGTCTAGGTAGGGTTGCGATCTCAAAGGATGGACACATGGACAAAGTCATGCTTGTCGAGTCCTCAGGATACAACCTCATGTTTGTCTCAATGCTTTGTGATCTTGATATGGTTGTTGTCTTTGGCAAGTATCGTTGTGTTGTGGTCATGGAAGTCGACCATTCCAAAGTATTGAAGGCTTTAGGAGAGGAGACTTGTATACTGTTGATTTCTCTACAGGACAACAACCTGCCACATGTCTACTTGCAAAAGCCTCAGAGGGCTGGTTATGGCATCGACGACTTGGTGACGCTGGCATGAGGAACTTGCACATGCTCGCGAAGAAGAAGCATGTCATTGGCATCGAGGGTGTCAAATTCCTCAAGGACCATCTGTGTGGAGCTTGTGAAGCTGGAAAGATGACCAAGGCCAAGCATCCCTCAAAGACTATCATGACTACCACTCTTCCATTTGAATTGCTTCACATGGATCTCTTTGGCCCTACTCACTATGCTACATTCACAAATGCTGCATCTTTATATGGCTTTTGTTATTTTTGATGACTATTCTCGTTACACATGGGTGCATATCATCCCTTACAAAACTGAAGTGCAGGAAGTCTTCAAACGATTTTCCACGAGGGCTTCAAGAAACTTCGCTGTAAAGATCAAGCACATCAGAAGTGACAATGGGACCAAGTTCAAGAATACTGGTCTTGATGATTATCTTGATGAACTTGGTATTACTCATGAGTTATCTGCTCCTTATAATCCTCGGCAGAATGGCGTCGTGGAGCGCAAGAACATGACTCTTGTTGAGATGGCTTGCATTATGCTTGATGAATACAAGACGCCTCGTCATTTATTGCCTGAGGCAATTGATACTGTGTGCCACATCATCAACAGGGTATATCTTCACAAATTCTTCAAAAAGACCTCATATGAACTCCTCACTGACAAGAAACCCAATGTGAGTTATTTCAAAGTCTTCGGTGCTAAATGTTGGATTAGAGATCCTCATCACAATTCTAAATTTGCACCGAAAGCACATAATGATTTATGCTTGGTTACGGAAAGGACTCCCACACCTACAAATTCTTCAACACCGTTCATCACAAGGTTGTTGAGACTATAGATGTGCGGTTTGATGAAACTAACGGCTCGCAAAGAGAGCACCTACCTCATGTGATAGATGAAATGTCACCCGAGGAATCCATTAAGTTCAAGGCTACTGAGGATGTCATTCCTACCGAAGAATCTGCTGAAGAAGTCATTCTAGAAAGTGAAGAATCTCATGCTGGTGCACCTGAGGAAAATGGCTATGAAGAAAGTGCTGGTCCTACTCAACGTCGTCAACCTACTCATCCTCGCATTGCAAATGAAGTGTAGATCGAGAAAATCATCAATGACATCAATGCACCAGGTCCTCTCACACGCTCAAGGGCTTTCCATTTGTCTAACTTTTGTGGGCACTTTCTTTTGTCTCTATCACAGAGCCCACCAAAGTAGATGAGGCATTTTTGGAGCCTGAGTGGATTCAAGCGATGCAAGAGGAATTACATCAGTTCGAGCTCAACAATGTCTGGGAACTTGTCAAGCGATCAGAACCACGCAAGCACAATATCATCGGCACCAAATGGATCTACCGCAACAAGCAAGTTGAAAATGGCCTTGTGGTGAGGAATAAGGCACGGCTTGTAGCTCAAGGCTACACACAGGTTGAAGGAATTGATTTCGATGAAACTTTTGCACCTGTTGCTAGACTTGAGGCTATTCGCATATTGCTTGCTTATGCTAACCATCATAATATCATCTTATATCAAATGGATGTGAAAAGTGCATTCCTCAATGGTAAGCTTGAGGAAGAAGTATATGTTGCTCAACCCCCAGGTTTTGAAGATCCTAAGAATCATGACAAAGTCTTCAGACTCAATAAGGCCCTCTATGGCCTCAAGCAGGCCCCTCGGGCGTGGTATGATACTTTGAAGGAATTCCTCATGAAGAAAGGCTTCAAACCCGGTTCACTTGACCCAACTCTTTTCACCAAAACCTATGATGATGAATTATTCGTGTGCCAAATATATGTTGATGATATTATCTTTGGTTGTACTAACCAACGTTACAGTGACGAATTTGCCTATATGATGAGTGAGGAATATCAAATGTCTATGATGGGAGAATTGAAATTCTTATCAGGTCTTCAAATTCGTCAACAGTGCAATGATATCTTCATATCTCAGGAGAAATATCTCAAGGATGTATTGAGGAAATTCGACATGCAAGATTGCAAAGGCGTAAAAATCCCTATGCCCACAAATGGCCATCTATGCACTGATGAAAATCGTATAGACTTTGATCAAAAGGTATACCACTCCATGATTGGCTCTTTATTGTATCTATGTGCATCTAGGCCCGATATTATGCTTAGTGTTTGCACGTGTGCCCGTTTTCAAGCTACACCGAAGGAATCACACCATAAGGCTGTGAAGCATATTCTTTGATATCTAGCTCACACTCCAACACTTGGATTATGGTATCCCAAGGGCTCGGCTTTTGATCTCGTTGGGTATTCTGATTCTAACTATGATGGTGATCGTGTGGACCGCAAGTCAACATCAGGCACATGACATTTCCTCGTATGATCCTTAGTATGTAGGTCCTCGAAGAAGCGGAACTACGTATCACTCTCTACTGCTGAAGTTGAGTACATTGCTGCTGGTTCGTGTTGTGCTCAATTGCTATGGATGAAGCAAACCCTCAAGGACTACGTCATCAATGTGAAGAATATGCCACTCTTTTGTGACAATGAGAGTGCCATCAAGATTGCTCATAACCCAGTTCAGCACTCGAAGACAAAGCACATTCAGATTCGTCATCATTTTCTTCGAGATCATGTGTTGAAGGGCAACAACTCTATTGAGCACGTTAAGACTGAAGAACAACTATCCGATATCTTCACAAAACCCTTGGATGGGAAGAGATTTAGCAAGTTGCGTTGTGTGCTAAATATCTTACAATCTTCAAATGTCCTTTGAAAAGGACACACATCCTAACACTTATGCAAAATTGATGACTTAGATGTGCAACACACAAAGTAACGTTTTTCTTCTATCAATGAAGACTAACCCTCTAAGTGTGAAGAAATTAACGAAGAATTTTATTCTCAGAGCCCTATGACAATTGTACGCGGCGTCTGAAATCATCATTCTTATACGGTGGGTCACGCCACCAACAAAAGTTGAAAATCTTCAATTTGAGTTTTTCTTCAGTTTTTGAAATTCCTTGATAACCCACAAGTATAGGGGATCAATTGTAGCCTCTTTTGATAAGTAAGAGTGTCGAACCCAACGAGGAGCTAAAGGTAGAACAAATATTCTCTCAAGTTCTATCGACCACCGATACAACTCTACGCACGCTTAACGTTCGCTTTACCTAGAACAAGTACGAAACTAGAAGTACTTTATAAGTGTTTTTGTATAGGTTTGCAAGAATATAAAGAGCACGTAAATAAAAGCTAGGGGCTGTTTAGGTAAAGAAGCAATAAAGTAAATATAGCGAGTGTGGAAAAGTGGTGGTAGGAGTTGCCAAATTGTCCCTAAGCAATTGACTACTTTACTAGACCGATAGCAAGTTTTATGTGGGAGAGGCCATTGCTAGCATGTCATCCCTAACTTGGAATTCTATGCACTTATGATTGGAACTATTAGCAAGCATCCGCAACTACTAACGTTCATTAAGGTAAAACACAACCATAGAATTAAGATATATTGGTCCCCTTCAATCCCGTGTGCATCAATTTCTATGCTAGGTAGAAGCTTCTGTCACTCTTGCCCTCCAATACATAGTCCTATCAACATACAACTAACCCTATGGTGTGATCCACGTGCGCGCTCATATGATGGGCACCAAAGGACAGCAACATAACCACAAACAAATTAAACTAATCATAGAAATTCATCAACCACCGATGGGATAACGAAAATCTACCCAGACATCATAGGATGACAACACATCATTGGATAATAATATGAAGCATAAGGCACCATGTTCAAGTAGAGGGTACATCGGGTTGCGGGAGAGTGGACCGCTGTAGATAGAGGGGGGAAGGTGATGGAGATGTTGGTGAAGATGGTGGAGGTGTGGGTGAAGATTGTGGTGATGATGATGGTGGCCATGGCGGCGTTCCGGCGCCACCGGAAGAGAAGTGGAGAGGGGCCCCCTTCTTCTTCCTTGACCTCCTCCCTAGATGGGAGAAGGGTTTCTCCTCTTGTCCTTGGCCTCCATGGCATGGGAGGGGCGAGAGCCCCTCCGAGATTGGATCTGTCTCTCTGTCTCTCTCTGTTTCTGCGCTCTGGTTTCTGCCTTTTCACCGTTTCTTATATATCCGGAGATCCGTAACTCCGATAGGATTGAAACCTTCACCAAGATTTTTTTCCGAAAATTAGCTTTCTTGCGGCAAAAGAATAGCAGCAACCGCCTTACAAGGGGCCCATGAGTGTCAGGGGCGCGCCCAAGGGGGGCAGGCACGCCCCCTGCCTCGTGGCCACCTCGGGCATCGTCTCGCGTTGATTCTTCCTCCCATATTTTCCAAATATTACAAAAATATTCTCCGTCCGTTTTTATCCCGTTTGGATTCTGTTTGATATGGGGTTTCTGCGAAACATAAAACATGCAACAAACAGGAACTGGCACTGGGCACTGGATCAATATGTTAGTCCCAAAAAATAGTATAAAAAGTTGCCAAAAGTATATGAAAGTTGTATAATATTGGCATGGAATAATAAAAAATTATAGATACGATGGAGACGTATCAGCATCCCCAAGCTTAATTCCTGCTCGTCCTTGAGTAGGTAAATGATAAAAAAGATAATTTTTGATGTGGAATGCTACCTAGCATAATCTTGATCATGTATCTAATCATGGCATGAATATTAAGACACGAGTGATTCAAAGCAATAGTCTATCATTTGACATAAAAACAATAATACTTCAAGCCTACTAATAAAGCAATCATGTCTTTTCAAAATAACACGGCCAAAGGAAGTTATCCCTACAAAATCATATAGTCTGGTTATGCTCCATCTTCACCACACAAAATATTCAAATCATGCACAACCCCGATGACAAGCCGAGCAATTTGTTCATACTTTTCAACGCTCTTCAGCTTTTTCAACCCTCACACAATACATGAGTGCAAGCCATGGATATAGCACTATAGGTGGAATAGAATAATATGATGGGGGTTATGTCGAGAAGGCAAAAAGGAGAAAGTCTTGCATCGACGCGGCTAATCAAAGGGCTATGGAGATGCCCATCAATTGATGTCAATGCAAGGAGTAGGGATTGCCATGCAATGGATGCACTAGAGCTTTAAGTATATGAAAGCTCAAACTGAAAACTAAGTGGGTGTGCATCCAACTTGCTTGCTCATGAAGACCTCGGGCATTTGAGGAAGCCCATCATCGGAATATACAAGCCAAGTTCTATAATGAAAATTCCCACTAGTATATGAAAGTGATAACTCAAGAGACTCTCTATATGAATAACATGGTGCTACTTTGAAGCACAAGTGTGGTAAAAGGATAGTAACATTGCCCTTTTTGCGGGCATCTTTGGCCCCCCCTTTTTTATTTAGGCTTCGTTGGCATCTCTTTTTTTCTTGGGGCAATGCTCTAATAATGATGATCATCACACTTTTATTTACTTACAACTCGATATTACAACTCGATACTAGAACAAAGATATGACACTATATGAATGCCTCCGGCGGTGTACCGGGATGTGCAATGATCTAGTGTAGCAATGACATCAAAAAATGGACAAGCCATGAAAACATCATGCTAGCTATCTTACGATAATGCAAAGCAATATGACAATAAATGCTCAAGTCATGTATATGATGATGATGGAAGTTGCATGGCAATATATCTCGGAATGGCTACGGAAATGCCATGATAGGTAGGTATGGTGGCTGTTTTGAGGAAGATATAACGAGGCTTATGTGTGATAGAGCGTATCGTATCACGGGTGTCGTGGTTTTGTCACGGAAGATGTCCTAGAGAAAGGACTTAGTCGCGGAGCCATCGCGACGGGTTAGCTTAAAGGGGTTAAAGTGGACAAAGGACGCAGAGAGTTTATACTGGTTTGGCCCCTTGCGGTGAATGTAAAAGCCTACGATCCAGTTGTTGCGGAATTGCTGAGGTTTCGATGACCAGGGAGCGAATCCGCTTTGCCTGGTTCTCGAGTTGTTGTTTGTTGTCCCGAAACCGCCGCTGGGTCGTCCCCTTATACACATGGGTTGACGCCCGCCGGTTTACAGGATTCAGAGGCCGGCTCATAAACGTGTCCAGCCCGGTCTCTACTATTTCTGCTTTACAACACAAGCTTACATATCAATGTCGGTGTATGACTACAGGCCTTAATCCGCCTTTGGGCCCAGGGCCTTCATAAAGCGCCATCATCTTTGTCTTTATGGGCTTAAAATATAATAACTCATTATTGGGATAACCCGGCCTCTCCTGGCCGGTTTACACCCAGTAGTAATATCCCCAACATTAGGCCCCAGATTAATTTGAATCGTTTCATGTCAATCTTCAATACTTAAGAAAATTTCTTCTTCAGCACCTTTGCATGAATCTTGTAAACCGCCATGACGTCATCTTCCAGGATCATGATAAACCGCCATGACGTCATCTGTTATTTAAAAATTGCATATAGCTCACCTTCATTAATGAGCCTCCGACAATCGAGGCGACAGCTCCGCCACATACCAAACTTTTGGGCTCCTAGATTTTCGCGCCTGTCACTTATCCCTTTTCCTTTATAAATAGGACCAGGGGGTCTTTTCCATTTCCCCCCCCCCCCGTGCCTCTTCTCTTCTTCTTCTTCCTCGATCCGACCTAACCCTCACGCACGACCGCCGTCGACAAGCTTCGCCATCGACCTCAACTCTGGCCGCTGCATCGACCTGAATGCACCAGAAAACGCGGCGCTCCACCGCTGCTCTGTCAACATCAGAAAGTTTTCTTTTCCCTTGATTTAGATATATCATTAGGGTTTCGGTGTTCCTCGAGGCTTGAAACTGTTCTTCCCTGTTCTTCTTCATAGTGTACATGATGACTTCGGTTCTGCTACTTTCTTACACAGTTGTAGTCACAATCCCCTTTTCCAACCTTAAATCATCTGTCTCATGTAGAAAAACTCATCTGGATCTGTTAAACTTGCTCAAGCACCTGCGCTTTAAGTCTGAATATAATTTGATTTACCAATGCACTACAGATCTGAAATTACCATGCCAAGCTGTGAAACTTGTTTTTCCTTCATGTATGCATCTTAGATCTGTATCTTCTATACCAGAGTAGGCGGTTTAATCTCACAGAAAAATGATGATCCGGTAGGTACCATTAGTCCCATGTTGAACCACCAAGCCGCTATATCTTTGTACCATCTCCCATGTCTGATTCCGGTTTAACAATGTGTATATACTTTTGTCTTCTTCTGCTCTTGCATCGCTTTATACTTGTCCACTATAAACCTTAAACCGGCAATAACCATGTTTCAGTTTTCCATTGAAATGGCCAAACAAGTCTATGAGTGCAACTGGGTTCCTTCCTGGGTCACTGAAGAACAATTAGATAGATGTGTCGCAACTGGCGCTTTAGCCAAGAAAGAGGTCATCCATTGGAGGGCCCCTGGTCTGGAAAATCCTCCTGAACCCAATGACAGAGAAGTAGTCGTTTTTGTTGACCATCTGGGTCGATGCTTTAGCCCTCCCGGTTCAAAGTTTTTTCGAGATGTGCTTGCCAGTTTTCAGCTCCACCCTCAGGACATCGGCCCAAACTCTGTGTCCAACATCTGCCATTTCCAAGTCTTTTGTGAGGCTTATCTTCAAGAGGAGCCCACAGTTGAATTGTTTAGGGATTTCTTCTATTTAAACCGTCGCACAGAGTTCACAGATGGACCCAATACTGAGTTGGCGGAATGGCGGTTCAAAAGAGGAAGGATGTCAGCTTGCCTCACGCCAAGCTTCACAGTCACCCCAAGGAGTGGAACCAGACTTGGTTTTATTGCAAAGACACATCTCCAACTGATGAAAACCCTTTGCCGGGTTACCGCCCTCACCGTCTTAGCAATACACATCCCTTTCCTCAGAGGTTAATGATAATCGCCAAGTGTAAGGAATCATCGTAGCAATTTCCAAAGGTGGAAGTGATAAGTATGGAGTGTCGAACCCACAAGGAGCTAAAGGTAAGATCAATATTCTCTCAAGCCCTATCTGCCACTGATACGACTCTACGTACACCGAACGTTTGCTTCCAACTAGAAACGAGAAATAAAACTACGTTGTGGGTATGAAGTGGATAACTTGGTATGATATCGGAGAGCTAAAATATAAAAGTAGGTGCTGTTATCATAAAGTTAGAATATATTACTAAATAATATAAATAGCAAGTGTGGAATAATGATGGATCGGTGTGCGGAATTTTCCTAAGGAATTGTTAACAAGACTGATAGTCGTCATTGCAATTTCATATGAGGGAGAGGCATAAGCTAACATACTTTCTCTACTTGGATCATATGCACTTATGATTTGAACTCTAGCAAGCATCCGCAACTACTAAAGATCATTAAGGTAAAACCCAGCCATAGCATTAAAGCATCAAGTCCTCTTTATTCCCATACGCAACAATCCCTCTTACTCGGGTTTGTGTTTCAGTCACTCACCAACCCACTATAAGCGAATCATGAACGTATTGCAACACCCTACAACCGGAGTCCCTCACGCTTGCGCGACACGGAGGGCACCATAGGACAACACCAAAATAAAACATACAACTCATACCAATCTAGATCATCAATCAACCCAAAGACAAAAGATATCTACTCAAAACATCATAGGATGGCAACACATCATTGGATCATTGGCATAAACCACCATGTTCAAGTAGGGATTACAGTGGGGTGTGGGAGAATGGACCGCGTAAAAGAGGTGATGATGGTGATGATGATGGTGGTGTTGATGAAGACGATCACTGTGGCAATGATTCCCCTCCAGATGGCACTCTGGCGCCACCGGAAGTGAGGAGGAGAGGTTCTCCCCCTTGTTCTTCCTCCTCCATGGCCTCCACCCTCTGGTCCTTGGCCTTCATGGTGATGATGGCCCCTCCGGGATACTCCTCCATGGCCACCAGTGATGATGGCCCCTCCGGCAGGGTGCCAGAGAGGGCCTAGATTGACTTCTCGTGGCTACAGAGGCTTGCGGCGACGGAACTTCTGATCTAGGTTTCTTTCTGGAAGTTTGGGTGTATATGAGATGTGTTGGCTTTGATTTCACGTCAGGGGTGTTTCCGGGCTGTCCACGAGGCAGGGGGCGCGCCCTAGGGGGGTGGGCGTGCCCCCACCCTCGTGGGCAGCCCGGGACTCTTCTGGCCTACTTCCGGTACTCCGTGGGCTTCTTTTGGTCCAAAAGTGATCTCCGTCAAGTGGCACGTCAATTGGACTTCGTTTGGTTTTCCTTTTATACGATACTCTAAAACAAGGAGAAAACAGAAACTGGCACTGGGCTCTCGGTTAATAGGTTAGTCCCAAAAATCATATAAAAGTGTATAATAAAGCCCATTAAACATCCAAGATGGATAATATAACAGCATGAGTACTTCATAAATTATAGATACGTTGGAGACGTATCAGCATCCCCAAGCTTAATTCCTGCTCGTCCTCGAGTAGGTAAATGATAAAAGAAATAATTTATGAAGTGTGAATGCTAGCAAGTGCATAAGTTTGATCAATGGTAGTTCCAATCACTTTTTTTAGCATCATTATATGTCATAACAATAGCTCATCTTATAAAACTTTTCATGATCAAGTAACAAGCAAATCACATGTTAAAGTATAGATCATAAACTTTCTTGAAAACTAACAAACAATATTCTCAGTCATCAAACAATTGCAATTCATCTTATTTTCAGGAAGAGTCTATCTCAAAGCTTTGATTTAGCAAACTCCACATAATCAACTATCATTTAGTCTTTCACAATTGCTAACACTCACGCGATATTTATGGGTTCAAAGTTTTAATCAGACACAGAGAAAGATAGGGGCTTATAGATTCGCCTCCCAACCTTTTACCTCAAGGGTAATGTCAACAATAATAGTTCATGATGCCTTACATACAATTGGATATATATATATATATATATATATATATATATATATATATATATATATATATATATATATATATATATATATATTCAGAATCTTTCCAACACAAGGTGCTTGCCAAAGGATAAAATGTAAGAAGGAAAGGTGAAAATCACCAGGACTCTTGCGTAAGGGTAAGAGATAAAAGTAAAAGATAGGCCCTTTGCAGAGGGAAGCAGAGGTTGCCATGCGCTTTCAGGGTTGGATGCACAAAATCTTAATGCGAAATAACGTCACTTTATATTGCCACTTGTGATATGAACCTTTATTATGTAGTCTGTCGCTTTTATTTCTTCTACATCACAAGATCGTATAAAGCTTATTTCCTCCACACTAGTCAATCATACATATTTAGAGGGCAATTTTTATTGCTTGCACCGATGACAACTTACTTGAAGGATCTTACTCAATCCATAGGTAGGTATGGTGGACTCTCATGGGAAAACTTGGTTTTAGGATATTTGGATGCACAAGTAGTATCCCTAGTTAGTGCAAAGAATTTGGCTAGCATGAGGGGGAAAGGCAAGCTCAACGTGTTGGGCGATCCATGACAATATACTTTATTTCAGATATAAGAAAACATAACCCATTACGTTGTCTTCCTTGTCCAACATCTACCTTTTAGCATGTTATATTTTAATGTGTGCTCACAACTACAAAAGATGTCCAAGATAGTATATTTATATGTGAAATCCCTCTCCCTTCAATATCCTTTCATGAATTGTTCAAGTGACCAATTCTACGTTTGCTAGCTTTCAATAAGTTTACTACCTATACTTATTATGTGTGAAGTCATTACTCGCCCTGTTATAAGCATATGAAACATATATAAATTCAGATTTATGACATTCAATTTATTCAACCATTTACTCATAGGATATACATGAAGCACATGAGTAAATGACAAACTACTCCAAAAGATATGAGTGAAGGACACTGAGTAGTCAAATAATTAACTAGCCATGGGAGGATTCTTTTTCATTCAATATTTCAGATCCAATGATTTTATTCAAACAGCAAGTAAAATTGAAAATACGCTCCAAGCAAAACACATATCATGTGACGAATAAAAATATAGCTCCGAGTAAGGTATACCGATAGTTTTGAAGACGAAAGAGGGGATGCCTTCCGGGGCATCCCCAAGCTTAGGTACTTGGGTCTTCCTTGAATATTGCCTTGGGGTGCCTTGGGCATCCCCAAGCTTAGGATCTTTCCACTCCTTATTCTCCTCATATCGATATCTCACCCAAAACTTGAAAACTTCAATCACACAAAACTTAGCCAAACTTCGTGAAATAGGTTAGTATGATAAAGAGCAAACCATTCACTTTGGTACTGTCAAAGACAAGGTTCATAATTGTTCTCACACAATTCCTACAGTACCATATCATTTCTATGATTTATATTGAGAAATATAAGTCATAGAAACTAGAAAACAAGCAAACTATGCAATGATAACAGAATCTGTCAGAAACAAAACAGTCTGTAATGATCTGAACATAAACCATACTTCTGCTACTCCAAAAATTATAAAATAAATTGGTGGACGTGAGTAATTTGTCTATTAATCGTCTGCAAAAAGATTCAATTCAAAATCACTCTTCTGTAAAAAATGACAGCTAATCTTGTGAGCGCAAAGTTTCAGTTTTTTACAGCAGGATCACATTAACTTTCTCCCAAGTCTCCCCAAAGGTCTTACTTGGCACCTTATTGAAACAAAAGCTATAAAACATGATCAATACAGTAGCTTAATCATTTAAACACACAAAAAAAGTAAGAGTAAATATTGGGTTGTCTCCCAACAAGCGCTTTTGTTTAATGCCTTTTAGCTAGGCATGATGATTTCAATGATGCTCACATAAAAGATAGGAATTAAAGCACAAGGAGAGCATCTTGAAGAGTATGACTAGCACATTTAAATATAACCCACTTCCTATGCCTAGGGATTTTGTGAGAACACAATTTATAAGAACAACAATCAACTAGCATAGGAAGGCAAAACAAGTATAACTTCAAAACTTTAAGCACTTAGAGAGGAAACTTGATATTATTGCAACTTCTACAAGCATGTATTCCTCCCTCATAATAATTTTCAGTAGCATCATGGATAGCAACTTTGTTCTCATACTCAATTGTGACCTCTTCCGAAATAGTGGAGTCATCACTAGCTAAAGTTGACACTCTTCCAAATCCACTTTCATAAATATCACACTAAGATTCAACATCCTCCAAAATAGTGGGATCACTAATTCCTAAAGTTGACACTCTTCCAAACCCATTTTAAATGATAGTATTATTCATACTCCAAAAGATATAAGTGAAGTTCATGGAGCATTCTACAACTAACCAATATCCAAGCTCAAAATTTATAAGTGAAGCACATGAAGCATTCTATAAAACCATACTCAAAAGATTTAAGTGAAGCACAAAGAGCAATTCTATAAGATCATACTTAAAAGATTTAAGTGAAGCACATGAAGTATTCTATAAATTTATGAAGGTACATCTCATACTAGCATGGTTATTAAATAAAAATAAAAACACAAAGGATACAAATCATGTGAACAAAACAAAAACGGAGGTATACCGATAATTGTTGAAGAAGAAAGATGGGATGCCAACCGGGGCATCCCCAAGCTTAGATGCTTGAGTATCCTTTGAAATATTTACTTGGGGTGCCTTGGGAATCCCCAAGCTTGAACTCTTGCTTATCTTTATTCTTCTCACATTGGTAACTCCTCGTTCTTCGAACACTTCATCCACAAAAACTTAACAAAAACTTTGTGAGATCCGTTAGTATAACAAAGCAAATCACTACTATAAGTACTGTTGCAAACCAATTCATATTTTTTTTGCATTATAGCTACTTTAATATAAATTTTCCATGGCTTAATCCACTGATAGAGACTGATAGTTTCATCAAAACAAGCAAGCAATGCATCAAAAACAGAATCTGTCTTAAACAGGACAGTCTGTAGTAATCTGGAAGTTTAGCAAACTTCTGTAACTCCTAAAATTATTAACTAAATTTTAAAATTTGAAAAATTTTTACAGAAGTAATGTGCAAAAAGTTTCAGACCCATTTACTTTATAGTAAAAAAATGTAAATTCACGCACTACAGCCAAAGTTTCTGTTTTTGTTCTGCACATAGTAAACAAGCAATCTAATCATCCTAAAACCAAAGTTTGGCACATTATTTTTATAATACAATGAATATATACAAGGGGATAATTATTTTCAGAGAAAATTCCATGAAAAATTCTACATTTTTTCCGTGAGCATGATCACAAGTGCTCAAGGTCGACCCTCACTTCTTCAATGCATAACTTTCCAATCACTTCTCTTTTTGAAAAACTTTTTAGGCATGAAAGGCAAGTAATTTTTTTTGTATTTTAATTCTTTTAAATTTTTTTGTATGTTTCATCCACAAATAAACAGAAACAAAAAGTAAAAACAAAATCTACTTAGTGAAGAAAGCAAACAAGCACACACGAGAATATCAACCCCACGCTATTGCTCCCGACAACGGCGCTTTAAAAGAGCTTGATAATCCCCAAGTGCAAGGAATCATCGTAGCAATTTCCAAAGGTGGAAGTGATAAGTATGGAGTGTCGAACCCATAAGGAGCTAAAGGTAAGATCAATATTCTCTCAAGCCCTATCTGCCACTGATACGACTCTACGTACACCGAACGTTTGCTTCCAACTAGAAACGAGAAATAAAACTACGTTGTGGGTATGAAGAGGATAACTTGGTATGATATCGGAGAGCTAAAACATAAAAGTAGGTGCTGTTATCATAAAGTTAGAATATATTACTAAATAATATAAATAGCAAGTGTGGAATAATGATGGATCGGTGTGCGGAATTGTCCTAGGCAATTGTTAACAAGACCGATAGTCGTCATTGCAATTTGATATGAGGGAGAGGCATAAGCTAACATACTTTATCTACTAGGATCATATGCACTTATGATTGGAACTCTAGCAAGCATCCGCAACTACTAAAGATCATTAAGGTAAAACCCAACCATAGCATTAAAGCATCAAGTCCTCTTTATTTCCATACGCAACAATCCCTCTTACTCGGGTTTGTGTTTCAGTCACTCACCAACCCAGTATAAGCGAATCATGAACGTATTGCAACACCCTACAGCAGGAGTCCCTCACGCTTGCGTGACACAGAGGGCACCATAGGACAGCACCAAAATAAAACATACAACTCATACCAATCTAGATCATCAATCAAGCCAAAGACAAAAGATATATACTCAAAACATCATAGGATGGAAACACATCATTGGATCATAATATGTGGCATAAAGATCCCATGTTCAAGTAGGGATTACAGCGGGGTGCGGGAGAATGGACCGCGTAAAAGAGGTGAGGATGGTGATGTTGATGAAGACGATCACCGTGGCGATGATTCCCCTCCCGATGGCACTCCGGGGCCACCAGAAGAGAGGAGGAGAGGTTCTCCCCCTTGTGCTTCCTCCTCCATGGCCTCCACCCTCTAGTCCTTGGCCTTCATGGTGATGATGGCCCCTCTGAGATACTCCTCCATGGCCATCGATGATGATGGCCCCCTTCGGCAGGGTGCCGGAGAGGGCCTAGATTGACTTCTCGTGGCTACAAAGGGTTGTGGCGGCGGAACTTCTGATCTAGGTTTCTTTCTGGAAGTTTGGGTATATATGAGAGGTGTTGGCGTTGATTTCACGTCAGGGGGGTTTCCGGGCTGTCCATGAGGCAGGGGGCGCGCCCTAGGGGGGTGGGCGCGCCCCCACCCTCGTGGGCAGCCCAAGACTCTTCTGGCCTACTTCCGGTACTCCGTGGGCTTCTTCTGGTCCAAAAATGATCTCCGTCAAGTGGCACGTCAATTGAACTCCGTTTGGTTTTCCTTTTCTAAGATACTCTAAAACAAGGAGAAAACATAAACTGGCACTGGGCTCTAGGTTAATAGGTTAGTCCCAGAAATCATATAAAAGTGTATAATAAAGCCCATTAAACATCCAAGATAGATAATATAACAGCATGAGTACTTCATAAATTATAGATACGTTGGAGACGTATCAGTTAACTGCAAAGGAAAAGTCCAACTATACTCCACAACTGTCAAAGCTTAGAGCCTTTATTGCGAATGGTTTAACTGGTGTTGACTTTGCTCGTTGTTGGATAACTTGGAGCATATTTCCCTTAAGCCGACGCCCCGGTTTAATGTGTGAATACACCGGGAGTTTGAATGACCCAACGACACGTTGATATTCAGCTTACAGATGCTGAAGTTATGAGGCTGTGAAGAAGATACTGAATGAACCGGAGGATGTCTGTAGCCAGACCGGACTAAGTCCTTTCTACGTTTCCAACAAACCGCCAACTGTAAGGATCACATAACTTTTTTGCTCTAACTTGCTTCTTTCAAATATTCTCTCAAAATTTTGCCCATCTTTGACAGGGCGATGATCCGTTATGGAAGAAAAAACCACAGGATAAACCGGCAAAACCAACTTGCCCAAAGACCAAAGTTACTAAAAAATCTGCCAAGAAGAAAACCACTGCGTCTTCCGAGCCAATTGCTAACGCTGACTTGGCTAATCCAGACTTAGAGGTAGAACTTGACTCCCTTGGTTCATTTTTCATACACCTCATTGACAATGACTATTATCAGGACGACGCTGAAGGGAGCCAAGCTGATGATGTAGAGGTAATTATCCTTTCCTCCGATTCAGATCCTCTGCCAACACCGAAAATCCGTCGAGCAAACCGGAAAGTAAAATTTCTCACCCCCTTGCTCACTTGGACCCAAACTTTCTTCTGAAGACGCAGCAACACGGCTTCGCCGCACAACTCCGCACAGCGCCGGTAGTCACCTCGATCGGCTTATCAATACTCCGTCCGAAACATCAATCAGAGGTCTCTTACATTCCTGACCCTTCTTGTCCCAAGGCGGGTTGTTTCCGTCAGCCTCTTAATCCGTCTAATTCAAATTATCAGGGCACGCCACACTCATCCTCTGGCGAGTCATCAGCCACACAGCTTCCACCCCTCAAGACAGTTCCTGGGTGAGTCATACCTTCAAATTTATTTTCAATGACTTATGTTTTACACAATATATTGACCTTTATATTTGTTCTTCTCATTGCCAAACCAAGACCCAACAAGAAAGCTCGGTTAAACAAACCGTCAGACAAAAATGTGGTTATTGAACCGGAGAAAACCCCAGATCCAGTAGAGTCCAATGTTGATGCTCTGCTTGATGATCCGCCACCACAAGATTATGACTTTGTTGTTGAATGAGTGGAAGTTGACACCACAGGTCACACTGACAAACCGACTAGTTCGGCTCACACGGATGAGAAACCGGCCAGTCCAGCCAAAGCTGCTGATAAACCGTCCACTCCAGTGAAGGCTGCTGATAAACCGTCCACTTCAGTAAAGGCTGTTGATGATAAAGAAGATGACATTATGATTACTGGCATTAGCCACACCGCTCCTGGCAACCCGGTCGCTTTATCCAAACATAGCGCCAAGGATGAGATTTCTGCTATGTGCAAAGGTAAATGGAACACCGATTTGTCCAGCTACGCCCATCTCATCGCCCAAGACATTCACTCTGGCTTCTTGAACCTTCTGTACACCAGCCGCGACTACGAAGCCGGTTTAGTAAATCAGATGAAGGAGCGATATGAGGTAACCACACAACTGTTTCTCTTTCGTCCAATTTCAAATGTCAACTCCAGTAGCCCCCAAGGGCCGGTTTATGATGTTAATCTAAACCGGGACTTTGTAATATCTTAAATTTGCATGTTTAGCCTCCAGGGACCGGGTTATCTCTTTAAGATGAACCGGTACGTTTAGAATTATAATATTGTATTTTTTTCGCTGGTGTAGTCCCCAAGGGCCGGTTTAACTTATGAAGATGAACCGGGACTTTAGAAGAATACCCATAACATTACTTTGAGCAAACATACATTAGCCCCCAAGTGCCAAGAGTAATACTTGTATTGCGCTTGGGACTTGTAGAAATTTCCGAGAACAAACAAATATGCATTAGCCCCCAAGTATCAGGTGCATAACTTGTTATGTGCTTGGTACTTCAAATATATACTGTCAACTCATGAAATGTCTGTCTCTTATAGGCTGAGCTGAGCAAAAAGGAAACTCAAACCGCTGATCTAGAAGAAATCACCAAGTCCCAGCAAGCAGAAACTTCCAAAGCCAAAGATGAGCTGACCAGTGCTTTAGATGCTATGGAAAAGCTTAAGGAGAGTTTCAACAAGGAGCGGGCGGATTGGGAGATAGAAAAATCCACATTGCAAAAAAGAGCTGAGGATGCAGAAGCAGCTCTTAAACCGGTGGTAGACGAGCTGACTGGTGTAAAGCGGCAAATACATGCCATGACTGCTGCTGTGTTTGGTAACTATCCTGGCTTTAAGTTTTCAACATATCATCCATACATCGCCGGTTTACTGACACTTGTAGTGATACAGGAACTCGCATTCGCCATCTGGGCTCTGACGTACAGAAGAAGCTGAAAGCTGCCTATACTCTTATAGAGCAGTTATATACCGGCGCGCAACGGATTATCTGCACTGCTTCTCACAACAAGCCGCCCCCAACTTTAATCAAAGATACCTTAGAAAGGTTGTCAATGCTGCCTGCCCGGGTAGAAGAGCTAAAGAGATCTGCTGCAAGGGCTGGTGCTCTGACCGCCTTAACCCGGGCGAAAGCATGGGTGCCTGACCTTGATCCGGTGGATGTGGGTAAAGGCTATCCGATCTTAAAAGAAGACGGATCAGAATTTGGCAATGATGAACTCCGAGCCATAAACGGGAAGTACGTCCACTGGCTGAAGAAGCCTATCTTTCATATTACCAGGCGAGTTATGACGTCAACAACAAACGGGTCGCTGCACCAACTCCTGAGGCTCAAAATCTTATCCCACCAATCCGTAAGCACACCTATGCCCCTGACATTGAACCGTCCACCCTTATAAGCGACGAAGCTGTGTTCCAAGCCCTAACTGGGATCGACTGGGAAACTATTGACTTCGAGCTGCTGGGTAGAGATGAGGAGGATGAACCGGTGCAAGATGATCCGCAACCGTCAAGTCAACCTGGTGACGAATCATGATCCGGAGGCCGGGTTAGCCTTCTGCGAACCGCCACACTTGCTGAAAAATAATTATTCTTTTGGGCACTGAAACGCCTTGTAATAGGCTAGTTAAAACACTTGGTCTGCTATGCCATCGTGCATATTTATTTTTGCCTGACACTTGTTAATCCGCCATGCTTTAAGACATATGATGTTCATAATCCATAGCGATTTATTCAATCTGTTCCTGCATACAATAAGTTGAAAGTGTCCTGGCGGTTTACCACCGGACGGGTCATGATACCCATATATATAGCAAGGGTTTAGAACCAAGGCTGTAAAAGATAATCAAATATGAAAATAAATGATACCTGTGATATTGAATCACATCGTTGGTTGACAAACTTTTGTAGTGAGGGTGATAACCCCAATCTTGAGTAAAGATAACTCCTTTCATACTGTGCCGGTTTATGATAAAACCATACCGGGTTGTGATAAACACCGGTTTATCCATATTCAATACTGGCGACTTATAGTCGAAACCATACCGGGTTTAATAAACTCCGGATTATAACTGATCATGTACTAACAACTTTGTAGTTGAAAGCCGAACCGGGTTAAAGAACGCCAGTTTACCGAAAACATCATAAATCTCATCAAAGGAGAAAAAAAACTTGGCAAATAAAAGTCATATAAAAACTAGTAGTCGAGGCTTTTCACGGGCTGCCAGGCCCCAAATTCGAGGCTTTTCATGGGCTGCCAGGCCACTGAGTTAAACCATTTTACAAAGCCTTTTAAGATGGACCTCAATCTTTAACCAATCATCGTTTTAACTTTGACAAGTTCAGGGTCTTATGAGATTGACTTGTCAAAGTTCGACGGGTCATACCAGGTTTACCTGGACGGAGTGACTTACTTAAAAAGGTAGGCTAACCCAGGGTTTTAGGTGTATACACCAGGCTTCCAAGCCGTGGCTTGATAGCCTATTACAAGTTTAGATTCTTTGTTCATTGGGATAGCAAAGAATCCCGAAGCAATATTTTGAGATGTTGTAGCGACCAGACCCGAATGGATCAAGTCTCTGTGCTCAGTGTCATCCTGGATCAAGAATGCCGACACCACACAAGATTTCAAGGATTTATAGCGAGTAGCAATCACACACTTATTACATCGTTGTCCACAAAGGAACTTATTACAATAACATGGCTTAAGGCCATCTAATAATAACAGCGAAGGCTTGGAAGATAAGTGAGTCCATCAACTCCATCGGCATCATCGAGTATAGAACCACGACCTAACACCTTACTGTCAATCGAAAAGTCTGAACGTGAAAGTTGCAGCCAAAACGGTCACACATGGAATATGCCGCAATGTAACACATAGAGAGTAATGAAGCAACAAGCCTATACTACATGCATATATGGCTGGTGGTAAGGCTCTCTGTTACATTTTGCATAAAGCTAGTTTTTCCCTACTACAAAGGAATAATTTTATTTAACTATCATGGTGGTTGTTAAACATTGAGAATGGTTGACAGCATCCTCAATCCCAATTAAAAAGTATTCATCAAAACCCAATACATTTATTAGGAGTAACATGTTGAAATTCACATGATATTCAATTACCGGATACTCAAAACGTCCATAACCGGGACACGGCTAATCATGATTAGTTTATACACTCTGTAGAGGTTTATGACTTTTCCCCACAAGACTCGATCGCCTCCGCTTGGTTCTCGTGACTACATGGTGTTTGAGAGACGGATGACCGAGACATAGTCTTTCGTAAGCGCTAGCACCTTACATGTGGGTAGACCGTACCAACCTACATCCCCTACATCAGCTAGCCTACCCGTAAGAGTTCGCACAACTTAGTCAACTACGCCAGAGCCCATAATTGGCTTGTGGCTGCACACGGAAGTTTCCAGCTTGAAAAATCTTATGATCCCTTAGAGCCCAGGTGGCGGTCCAAGAAATACAGCAAGTCCCGATAGAAACCAGGTGCCTCAATCCACCCAGATGTGTGTTTAGGTTGCCACCTTAAATAAACCATTAATTACCAATCTCACATCTGTCATGGATATTCACTCACCCAATCCACGTCTACTAGCATAGCATGACATATTAAGCAAACGTAGAAGTAACTCCCAAGGTTTCATAAGTAAAACAGGTAATAGGTACTACCTCAATCTACTTCCCAACCCACAATTTAATTAGATCCTAACCATGCAAGTGTTTGAGGGTTTGATCTAACGCATAAAAAATGGGTAGTAGAAAAGGTATGATCAAGTGTTACTTGCCTTGCTGATGATCCGCGAGACCTAGAGATTCGAAGTAACAAGCGGCGCACTCCGGGTGATCTAACGCAGACAAACAACAAGCATACAATAAGTACTCATCTAATGCACAGGGAAAACTCGAATAAAAGATCTAACCAAATAGTTCAACTTAAGAACCCTGGTTGCAAAGAATCGAATCAAATAAAGCATCGAAAGTCGAAACTCGAGAGAGAACGACTCGGTTTAGCAATCTGAAACTAGGTCAAAATTTTACAGTAGCAAAACTCTGTGTAAGTAGGTTAGTCGAACGGCGGTTTCAGAACTAAACTCCAGCGCTTGAATCACCTAATTCCGATAAACGAGCGAGAAAATAAACAGATTTGAAAATCGGATCGAAATCGAATCGAAAAATAACGGATTAAATCCGATTAAAAGAAAACGATTTAACGGTTTAAATAACGGACGTTCATTATCAGAACTAATCCAACGAACACGTTCATTGAAACGAACGGTTCGGTGAACGCTCATTAAATAAGAAAACCAAAAAATAAAACCATCTAGGGTTTTGAAAAAACCGAACATCTCAAAAAAAACGGATCGGGTTTTCTAAAGAAAACCGGATCGGGGCGGCGAGGTGCTACCTCGGGCGAGGCTCAAGGGGCACCGGGGCGGGTCCGCGGGTCGGGAGGGGTCGGCGGGCGGCGAGGGCGGCGAGGGGCTCCGCGACGACGGGGCGGGCGGCGGCCTCAAGTGGTGGAAGGCGCAAGCGGCGGCTCGGGTTGGAGGCGGCGGCGCGGCGGGTTGGAGGGAGGTGGGCCGGCTGGGCCTTGGCCCAAAGCGCGGCGGCGTCATGCTTTTTTAAACAAAACTAATCAATTTAAAATAAAACCAAACGAACTCCGATTTTAATAAAATTAATTTTCCCGACTCCTAAAAATGAGTCGAACAAAATGAACTTTAAAACGGGCAATATGCATATTTTTTAAAATGCTCATTTTGCCTAAAGCAAATAAATCCTCAAAACCAAATTTTGATTTATTTATAATATCTTCATTTTCCTAAATGTTGGGAAAGTCATATTATTCCCTCTCTTTAACTTTTTATATCGGAAAACTTTTGAAGATAAATAAATAAATCAAATGATCCTATTTTCAAAATTTGAGAAATTCCAAATCTGAAAATAATGAAACTTCCAACTTCTCCGAGGGTCCTTGAGTTGCGTGAAATTTTCTAGGATCGGAAAATGCGAGAAAATATGATATGCATGATGACCTAATGTATAACATTCCAAATTGAAAATTTGGGATGTTACAAACCTACCCTTAAGATGAATCTCGCCCTCGAGATTCGGGTTGGCTGGAAAATAGGTGAGGGTGGTCCTACAAAACTTCCTCTCTTTCCTGTGTGGCTTCATCCTCGGTGTGGTGACTCCAATCGAACTTTGCAAAACTTGATAACCTTGCTGCGGTAACTCTGCTAGCATAATCGAGAATCTTAACCTGTTTTTCCTCATATGTTAAGTCATCCTTCAACTGAATTGCTTCCAGGCACTTTGTGTCTCTTAACGGTACCTCTGCTATCTCGGGTGACATTTCTTCAATCGAGAAACATGGAATACATCATGAACTCCCGACAGTCCTTCTGGCAATTCCAACTTATAAGCAACTTCTCCCATGCGTTGCAAAACCTTATATGGTCCAACGAAACGTGGGGCTAACTTTCCTTTAACTCCAAAACGCTTAACTCCTCGAAGCGGGGATACTCTAAGGTATACTCTGTCTCCCACTTCATACTCAATCGCTTTGCGCTTTGAATCGGCATAGCTCTTCTGTCTGGACTGGGCTACCTTGAGCTTGTCTCAAATCAACTTAACCTTCTGTTCCGACTCCTTAATCAAATCTGGTCCAAACAACTGACGATCTCCAGTTTCGTCCCATGACAACGGTGTCCTGCACCTTCTTCCATACAGAGCCTCAAAAGGTGCCATCTTCAAGCTGGTTTGGTAACTGTTGTTGTAGGAAAATTTGGCATATGGCAAATTATCATCCCAACTAGATCCATAATCTAGTGCACAAGCTCTCAGCATATCTTCCAAAATCCGATTGACTCTCTCTCACCGTCCATCGGTCTGTGGGTGGAAAGCTGTATCAATTCCAATCTAGTTCCCAATGTTTCGTGTAACCGGTTCCAAAATTTCGAGGTAAACTGGGTTCCTCTATCGATACGATGCTCCTCGAACTCCGTGTAAACACACAATTCTGGTCATGTATATCTTTGCCAACTTAGCACTGCTATAGGTAGTCTTGACTGGGATGAAATGAGCTACCTTAGTCAAACGATCGACTATGACCCAAATCGAGTCATATCCTGAACGAGTCTTTGGCAAACCTGTGATGAAATCCATGCCTAGTTTATCCCACTTCCATTCGGGTATCGGCAATGGTTGTAACAATCCTGCTGGCTTCTGATGCTCTGCCTTCACTTTCTGACATACATCGCAAACTGCTACATACTCCGCAATATCCTTCTTCATTCCAGTACACCAGAAAGTATTCTTCAAATCCAAATACATCTTGGTATTTCCTGGGTGAATCGAATAGGGTGAATCATGGGCTTCTTGTAAAATCAACTTCCTGATTTCTGGGTTATTGGGCACATAAACACGGTCTTCAAACCATAGGGTATCGTGCTCATCCTCACGAAATCCTTTAGCTTTTCCTTTGCTCATTTTCTCCTTTATAGAGGCAACTTCCTTATCTGCCTTTTGGGAT
This sequence comes from Aegilops longissima, assembly GCA_021605205.1. Taxonomy (NCBI): domain Eukaryota; kingdom Viridiplantae; phylum Streptophyta; class Magnoliopsida; order Poales; family Poaceae; genus Aegilops; species Aegilops longissima. The sequence goes on along the minus strand of CM038680.1, from coordinate 368,693,614 downwards.
TCTCTCATTTTGTCCATCGTGTCGATCAATCTCCAATGCTGCTACATAGCCTCTCGAACTATTTCCAACCATAGCTCTCAAGGTCTTCGCTAACTCATTGGGTATCCCTCCCATCATTAGGGTATTGACGTGGCTCTTACGGCTCAATGCGCTGCTACGATATTAGCCTTTCCGGTGATAATGCAATCTCATATCATAATCCTTGATAAGCTCTAACCATCTCCTTTGTCTCGAGATTCAATTCCTTCTGTGTGAAGATGTACTTCAAACTCTTGTGATCCGTATATACTTCACAATGATTACCAATGAGAAAATGTCTCCATGTCTTTAAGGCATGCACAACGGCTGCTAACTCCAAATCATGTGTGGCATAATTCAACTCATGGGGCTTAAGTTGTCGTGAAGTATACGAACCAACTCTTCCTTCCTGCATAAGCACTGCTCCAAGTCCTCGACGTGAAGCGTCGCAATACACCTCATAATCCTTAGTCCGATCCGCAATATCAAACCGTGAGCTAACCAATCTTTTCTTCAACTCCTGAAAACTTGCCTCACAGTCCTCACCCATATGAATTTGTTTTCCTTCTTCAACAATTCTTTCATAGGCTTTGCAATTCTTGAGAAATTTCAATGAATCTTCGGTAGTATCCTCGCGAGTCCAAGGAAACTCAATCTCTCCAACTGTCGTTGGTGCTTCCCATTTGGTTACGGTCTCAACCTTTGTGGGGTCAATGCTATTCCTTCTCCGGATATAACATGTCCGAGAAATCCAACTTCCTTTAGCCAAAACTCACATTTGCTGAACTTGGCATACAACTGGTGTTCCCTCAGTTTCTCCAAAACCAATCGCAAATGTTCCCTGTGTTCCTCTTCATTCTTCGAAAAAATCAAAATGTCATCAATGAGCACTACGATGAACTTATCCAAAAACTCCATAAACACTTTGTTCATCAGGTTCATGAAATAGGCTGGTGCGTTAGTCAGTCCAAATGACATAACGGTATACTCATACAGTCCATATCTCGTGGTAAACGCTGTCTTGGGTATGTCTTGCTCTCGAATCTTCAACGGATGGTACCCTGATCGCAAATCGATCTTGGAAAACACCTTAGCTCCTTGCAAACGATCAAACAGATCATTTATCATAGGCAGTGGGTACTTGTTCTTGATTGTGACTTCATTCAATCCACGATAATCAACAACCATTCTCAACGATCCATCCTTCTTCTCCACTAACAAAACGGGTGATCCCCAAGGTGAAGAACTTGGGCGAATAAAACCTTTATCTAATAGTTCCTTAATCTGCTTCTTGATTTCCGCCAAATCCTGCGGGCATCCTCAGACGGTCGCTTCGATATCGGGCCTGTTCTCGCAACAGCTCGATCAAAAACTCAATGTCTCTATCCGTGGCATTCCCGCAACTCTTCCGAAATACATCAGAAAATCCTTCACCACGGTACTTCTTCCCGCACCACTCCTCGATAAGCAATTAACTTGTGCTCTCCTCGCTCGTGTCGTGATACATACTTGATCCTTCTTCCTTCTGGTGTGGTGAGCAAAATTGACTTAGTGAAGCAATCTATGTTTCCTCCATGCCTTGATAGCCAATCCATTCCTAATATCACATCCAATCCTTGGGATTCCAGAACTATTAGGTCCGAGGGGAAAACATAGTGTCCAATCCTTAATGGCAATCGATCACACCATTTACTAGCCATGTACTCGCCTCCGGTGAGGTTACTAGCATGGGTGACCTAAGGGCTTGGGTCGGTAACTTGTACTTATCCACAAATCCCTTGATATGTATGAATGCGATGCACCAAGATCGAAAAGAACAACTGCAGTAAATGACTTAACCAAAAACTTACCGACATCGTGATCGGGCTGATCTTCAACCTCCTCCACATCAATGTGGTTCACCTGTCCCCGTTGAAAGGGTTGGGCTTCTTTCGAGAGCTTCCATTGCCATTTCCATTCTCGCCCTCTCGATACCATTGGCATAATGCCCATCTTATGGCACTTAAAACAAGTTATATGACTCAGGTCTACTTTGGATGGTGTTGACGGGTTGGTGCGGTTCTGTCCATTGCTTCCTCCATTCTCGCTCCCATTCTTGGTGCCATTATGGTTATGCTAATTACCTCCTCCATGGGTATGCTGAAACTGAATTCGGATTTAGGGTATAACGAGGCTTCATTGGCTCCGAGTTATACTTCCCCGTCCATACTTTCTTTTGCGGTTCTCAATTTGCTGCTGCTTCCTTCAATCATGAGGGCTCGGTCTACCAACTCCCGGTAGTTGTTGAAACTTGCTACCATCAACGGCATGTGAACTCATCATTCAGTCCTTCTAGAAACTTCTCCTGCTTAGCAGCATCTCGTAGTAACGCCATATGGGGCATAACGTGCTAATTTACTAAAGTCATCCACGTCTCGCCAACAGTCCTTCCTCCTTGGCGAAGTTGCGAAACTCACGCTTCTTCATGGCCATAGCTCCTGCTGAAACATGGGCAGTGCGAAAAGCTTGTTGAAACTGATCCCATGTGACAGTGTCTACGGGGTAAGTGGTTGTAAAATTCTCCCACCATGCTGCCGCGGGTCCTTCAAGCTGATGTGCTGCAAACTTCACTCTTTCACCATCTGCATCCCGCAGTGGTCAACTCCTTCCTACCTTGCGGAGCCAATCATCCGCCACAATCGGCTCGGTGTTATCGGAATACACCGCGGATTCAGTCTAAGGAAACGAGTCGTGATCCGCAGTGGTGGTGGCGGTGGGTTGTTGTTGTTGTTGTTGTTGTTGTTGCCACAGTTCTGCACCAATGTTTGAATCAGGTATTCTGCCGCTGAATCAATTGGGTGATCTCTGGCGGAAAACGAACCCGGGTCGCGTCTCGGAGGCATCTGATGGGTTTAGAAAAGACGAGAATTTAGAATAGCTTGAGGTCTAAGGGAATCACTACCCAAATGCACATGAGCAAATGCACACAAAATCACTTCATTCAATCAAACAAAGAGCTTACAACGATCTAACTATCGCAAAAGTGCGGTACTATAATATTTACATGGAGGAATACTACTAATATGTGGGGACTTCTACTAATTTGAACCGTGGAAGACTCCATGATGTCTCGCTCCACTTCGCCTTCAAAGTCGGGTTCACTTGGATCCGAATCGGTGTCGTCGATGTTGATGTAGTCGCTTGAGCAACCGACATACTTGTCTTCATTTCTTAGCGCCAACTTCTTCTTGAGTTCTTCGATCTCGTACTTAAGATCATTATTGTGTCTTGCTAGAGCTACGATCTCGCCCATGTAGTCCTTGTGTAGTCTTTAGTTCTCCTTCCATTCGATGATCCTTCCTTTGCATTCGCAACTCTAACATATCATTGCACATTTGGTTCTCCGGCGCGCCGAATGTGCTGATTTAACTCTTGGATGAAAGCTGCAATGGACCTATCCTTCTTGGTGCCGACAATGTCCCATTTGTCATCTCGGCGTCCGCAAATCTGGTAGATAGTGTCCTTGAGGTCTTCTTGATAAACTTCTCCAATGCGCCCCATGGTGATGTGAGCTGCCATGCTCTTTCCTGCACTCCAAGTTGGTGCAATCAAAACACTATCTATAGGCTTGGTGATTGGGGCGAATGTCCTTCCCGAACGTGAGCTTGAATCTTCCAGCCCCTCTTCAGCAGAGTGGCGTTGAAAGTCCCGTGAAACTGGGTAGTCCAATGTTCAGGTACTTGGTAACTTCCTTCAAGTGAAATCCAAAAGGTGTGCCTTCATCTGGTTGGGTGTACTTGATCTTCGCGTCCGTCATCCTAAAGAGTAGAAAAGATGAGGAGTTAGAAAATGGGAAGAGAGTAGTGATCTATGGCTTTAACTTAGTGGTCGTGTCCTACAGTTAGCGTGTGCTCTGATACCATTCTCTGTAGCGACCAGACCCGAACGGATCAAGTCTCTGTGCTCAGTGTCATCCCTGGATCAGTAATGCTGACACCACACAAGATTTCAAGGATTTATAGCAGAGTAGCAATCACACACTTATTACATCGTTGTCCACAAAGGAACTTATTACAATAACATGGCTTAAGGCCATCTAATAATAACAGCGGAAGGCTTGGAAGATAAGTGAGTCCATCAACTCCATCGGCATCACCGAGTATAGAACCACAACCTAACACCTTACTGTCAATTCAAAAGTCTCATAACGTGAAAGTTGCAGCCCAAAACGGTCAAGACATGGAATATGCTGGCAATGTAACACATAGAGAGTAATGAAGCAACAAGCCTATACTACATGCATATATGGCTGGTGGTAAGGCTCTACGGTTACATTTTGCATAAAGCTAGTTTTTCCCTACTACAAAGGAATAATTTTATTTAACTATCATGGTGGTTGTTAAACATTGAGAATGGTTGACAGCATCCTCAATCCCAATTAAAAAGTATTAATCAAAACCCAATACATTTATTAGGAGTAACATGTTGAGATTCACATGATATTCAATTACCGGATACTCAAAACGTCCATAACCGGGGACACGGCTAATCATGATTAGTTTATACACTCTGCAGAGGTTTGCGCACTTTTCCCCACAGGACTCGATCGCCTCCGCTTGGTTCTCGTGACTACATGGTGTTTGAGAGACGGATGACCGAGACATAGTCTTCGTAAGCGCTTAGCACCTTACATGTGGGTAGACCGTACTAACCTACATCCCCTACATCAGCTACCCTACCCGTAAGAGTTCGCACAACTTAGTCAACTACGCCAGAGCCCATAATTGGCTTGTGGCTGCACACGAAAGTTTCCAGTTTGAAAAACCTTATGATCCCTTAGAGCCTGGGTGGCGGTCCGAAGAAATACAGGCAAGTCCTGATAGAAACCAGGTGCCTCAATCCACCCAGATGTGTGTTTAGGTTGCCACCTTAAATAAACCATTAATTACCAATCTCACATCTGTCATGGATATTCACTCACCCAATCCACGTCTACTAGCATAGCATGACATATTAAGCAAACGAAGAAGTAACTCCCAAGGTTTCATAAGTAAAACAGGAAATAGGTACTACCTCAATCTACTTCCCAACCCACAATTTAATTAGATCCTAACCATGCAAGTGTTTGAGGGTTTGATCTAATGCATAAAAATTGGGTAGTAGAAAAGGTATGATCAAGTGTTACTTGCCTTGCTGATGATCCGCGAGACCTAGAGATTCGAAGTAACAAGCGGCGCACTCCGGGTGATCTAACGCAGACAAACAACAAGCATACAATAAGTACTCATCTAATGCACAGGGAAAACTCGAATAAAAGATCTAACCAAATAGTTCAACTTAAGAACCCTGGTTGCAAAGAATCGAATCAAATAAAGCATCGAAAGTCGAAACTCGAGAGAGAACGACTCGGTTTAGCAATATGAAACTAGGTCAAAATTTTACAGTAGCAAAACTCTGTGTAAGTAGGTTAGTCGGAACGGCGGTTTCGTAACGAAACTCCAGGCGCTTGAATCACCTGATTCCGATAAACGAGCGAGAAAATAAACAGATTTGAAAATCGGATCGAAATCGAATCGAAAAATAACGGATTAAATCCGATTAAAAGAAAACGATTTAACGGTTTAAATAACGGACGCTCGTTAACAGAACTAATCCAACGAACACGTTCATTGAAACGAACGGTTCGGTGAACGCTCATTAAATAAGAAACCGAAAAAAAACCATCTAGGGTTTTGAAAAAAACCGAACATCTCAAAAAAACGGATCGGGTTTTCTAAAGAAAACCGGATCGGGGGGCTGCAGGTGCTACCTCCGGCAAGGCTCCGGGCCCGGGCGGGTCCGACGGGTCGGGAGGGGTCGGCGGGCGGCGCGAGGCTCCGCGACGGGCGGGGGGGGGGCGGCGGCGGCGGTGGAAGGCGGCGGCGGTGGCTCGGGTTGGAGGGCGGCGGCGGCGGCTCGGCTTGGACGGAGGTGGGCGGGCGGCTGGCTGGGCAATGGCTGGGCCTTGGCCCAAAGGGCGGCGTATGTTTTTTTAAACAAAACTATTCAATTTAAAATAAAACCAAACGAACTCCAATTTTAATAAAATTAATTTTCCCGACTCCTAAAAATGAGTCTAACAAAATGAACTTTAAAACGGGCAATATGCATATTTTTTAAAATGCTCATTTTTGCCTAAAGCAAATAAATCCTCAAAACCAAAATTTTGATTTATTTATAATATCTTCATTTTCCTAAATGTTGGGAAAGTCATATTATTCCCTCTCTTTAACTTTTTATATCGGAAAGACTTTTGAAGATAAATAAATAAATCCAAATGATCCTATTTTCAAAATTTGAGAAATTCCAAATCTGAAAATAATGAAACTTCCAACTCTCTCCGAGGGTCCTTGAGTTGCGTGAAATTTTCTAGGATCGGAAAATGCGAGAAAAATATGATATGCATGATGACCTAATGTATAACATTCCAAATTGAAAATTTGGGATGTTACAGATGTGCTCAGTGGGTGCCTATGTTTGAGTTGTTCTTTTGCAACACTCTCTTTGGCCCCTAAGTAGTTTGCTGACGTAGCTAGGTTCGGACACGACCAAGCCCCCAAGTGATTTTTCTGATGGCTTTGTGCCGATCAAGAGGTGTAGCTATGGTTCGAGTATGACCAAGCCCCCAAGTGATGTTTATATAAGGCTTTTATAAGCTGAATCAAGGGGTAAAGCGAACTCCGCTTTATAAACAGAAGCCCCCATGTAACCACACATGATGTAAGAAAAACAACGGATACCCCGCTTTAGCTGAGGCTCTGGTTTATTATATTGATCATAATATATACATTGTCATAACTATGTACATGAGCAGAGCCTGTGGCTCAAGTATAGTAAGACCGAAGATGAGCGATATTCCACGGCCAGTGGGTCTCCTCCTCCGATTTATGTGAGTCTTTGTGCTCTCGAACATCTATAAGGTAGTATGACCCGTTATGCAGATTCTTGATGACCACAAAGGGTCCTTCCCGAGGTGGGGATAACTTATGCATATCCGTCTGATCCTGGATGAGTCGGAGCACCAGATTGCCTTCTTGAAAAGTTCTGATTCTAACCCAGCGGCTGTGATAACGACGCAGATCTTGCTGATAAATCACCGAACGGGCTGCTGCAATATCACGCTCCTCATCTAACAGGTCAAGTGCTTCTTGTCGTGCCTTCTCATTATCAACTTCGACATATGCCGCCACATGAGGCGAGTCATGACGGATGTCACTAGGGAGAACCGCCTCTGCTCCATAAACCATGAAAAAAGGTGTGCCCGTGGATCTGTTGGGCGTGGTATTGATGCTCCATAACACAGAAGGTAACTCCTCCACCCAACAACCCGGTGTCCATTGCAAAGGAACCGTAAGCCGGGGCTTGATGCCTCTCAAGATCTCTTGATTGGCTCTCTCCGCTTGACCATTAGACTGGGGGTGAGCCACTGATGATACGTCAAGCCGGATGTGCTCACGTTGACAGAACTCCTTCATAGCACCCTTGGACAGATTGGTACCATTATCAGTTATAATGCTATGTGGAAAGCCAAAACGGAAAATCACCTTCTTGATGAATTGAACCGCCATAGCTACATCATACTTACTGACTGGTTCCGCCTCCACCCACTTAGTGAACTTATCAACCGCCACCAAAAGGTGGGTCTTCTTGTCCTTGGATCTCTTAATGGGCCCAACCATATCTAGCCCCCAAGTCACAAACCGCGAAGTGATTGGAATCATCCTCAACTCTTGAGCCGGCACATGAGCGCGTCGTGAGAATTTTTGACATCCATCACACCTTTTGACCAAGTCCTCGGCATCAGCATGAGCCGTCAACCAATAGAAACCGTGACGAAATGCCTTGGCTACCAGAGATTTTGAACTGGCGTGGTGACCACAATCTCCTTCGTGGATCTCACGCAAAATTTCACGGCCTTCTTCAGGAGATACACAACGCTGAAATGCCCCTGTCACACTGCAATGATGTAACTCTCCATTGATAATAGTCATGGACTTGGACCGCCGGATTATCTGCCTGGCCGAAGTTTCATCCTCTGGTAACTCGCCCCGGTTCATATACGCCAAATATGGAACTTTCCAATCCGGGATAACATGGAGAGCTGCCACCAACTGAGCCTCCGGATCAGGAACAACCAAATCCTCTTCTGTAGGGAGCTTGCTGGACGGATTATGAAGCACATACAGGAAGACATTGGGTGGAACCGGTTTACGTTGGGAACCCAAGCGGCTTAAAGCGTCCGCCGCTTCATTCTTCCGCCGATCCACATGATTGACCTGATAACCTTTGAAGTGACCTGCAACAATATCCACCTCTCGACGATATGCTGCCATGAGTGGGTCCTTGGAATCCCAAGTACCAGACACTTGTTGAGCCACCAGGTCCGAGTCACCGAAACATTTAACTCGGCTTAGATTCATCTCTTTAGCCATCCGAAGACCATGGAGTAAATCCTCATATTCAGTTGCATTGTTAGTGCAAGGGAACATTAAACGGAGAACATAACAAAACTTATCACCTCGTGGGGAAGTTAATACAACTCCAGCCCCCAAGCCCTCCAATTGCCTGGACCCATCCAAATGAATAGTCCAATAAGTATGATCTAGCTTCTCTTCTGGCGCCTCTAATTCTGTCCAGTCATTGATGAAATCCACAAGTGCCTGAGATTTGATCGCCATCTGGGGCATATATTTTAACCCGTGAGGCCCAAGCTCAATAGCCCACATGTCAATCCGGCCAGTTGCTTCCCTGTTCTGGATTATATCCCCCAAAGGAGCAGAGCTGACCACAGTGATGGGATGACCTTGGAAATATTGCTTAAGCTTCCGACTTGCCATAAAAACTCCATATACCAGCTTCTGCCAATGCGGGTACCTTTGTTTGGACTCAATAAGCACCTCACTGATATAATAAACCGGTCGCTAAACCGGATACTCCTTTCCGGCCTCCTTGCGCTCCACCACAATAGCCACGCTAACAGCCTGGGCGTTAGCTGCCACATATAACAACAATGGCTCTTTGTCAATAGGAGCGGCAAGAACCGGTGGATTAGCCAGCTGCCGCTTTAAGTCTTCAAATGCTTCATTGGCGGCGTCACTCCGGACAAAGTCATCCGTCTTCTTCAGCATCTGATATAAAGGGATGGCCTTCTCACCAAGGCGATTGATAAACCGGCTCAAGGCGGCAATCCGTCCTGCCAGGCGTTGAACATCATTGATACACTTCGGTTTAGCCAAAGAAGTTATAGTCTTGATTTTCTCCGGATTAGCTTCAATGCCCCTGTTAGACACCAGAAAGCCCAAGAGTTTGCTTGCCGGTACACCGAAAACACACTTGGCCGGATTAAGCATCATTTTATAAACCCGGAGGTTATCAAAGGTCTCCTTCAAGTCGTCTATCAATGTTTCTTTCTTTCTGGATTTTACCACAATATCATCCACATAAGCATGAACATTGCGACCGATTTGATCATGAAGACAATTATGCACACAACGCTGATAAGTCGCCTGGGCACTCTTGAGCCCAAAAGGCAGTGATACATAGCAGAAGGCTCCAAAAGGAGTTATAAACGCTGTCTTCTCCTGGTCCTTAACTGCCATTTTGATCTGATGGTAACCAGAATATGCATCCAAAAAGCTCAAATGCTCACAACCCGCCGTAGCATCAATGATTTGATCAATACGAGGGAGAGCAAAAGGATCTGCCGGACAAGCCTTGTTCAAATCTGTGTAGTCCACACACATATGCCAAGTGCCATTCTTCTTTAGCACCTGCTGACGGTGTCCTGGACTAGGGGGTACTCATCACGTCGTCTCCCGATCAGTTGGATTGGGCCGAGGACCCCCATGGCCGTATACTCATGGGCCAGTCCGGACAGTTGCCGCATACAAGGAAGATTCCACAAGGCTTGGCGATCAAGACAAGGACTCCTCCCCACCGGCGTATTCGACTAGGACTCTTGTTATCCTAGGCCTCTGGTGCATTATATAAACCGAGGCCAGGCTAGTCGATAGAGATATACAACAATCATAATCATCATAGGCTAGCTTCTAGGGTTTAGCCTCTACGATCTCATGGTAGATCTACTCTTGTATTACTCATATCATCAATAATAATCAAGCAGGAAGTAGGGTTTTACCTCCATCGAGAGGGCCCGAAACTGGGTAAACATTGTGTCCCTTGCTTCCTGTTACCATCAGCCTAAGACGCACAGATCGGGACCCCCTACCCGAGATCCGCCGGTTTTGACACCGACATTGGTGCTTTCATTGGGAGTTCCACTGTGTCGTCATGATAAGGCTTGATGGCTCCTTCAATCATCCATGACGATGCGATCCAGGGTGAGGTTCCCCCCCGGACAAATCTTTGTATTCGGCGGCTTCACACTGCGGGCCAATTAGCTTGGCCATCTGGAACAGATCGACATCTACGCCCCTGGCCACCAGGTCAGGTTCTGAAACTTGAACTACACGGCCGACATCCGCGGAGACTTGATCTTCGACGGATTCGAGCCCATGATAGGTGCGCCGCACAGTCCCAATAAGCATGACTTAGATCTGCCGTCTGACGGTGTTCGGGAGAACGCACCTGCAGCTGCCCTGGCTTTAGATCCTAAGCAGATCGTGTCATCCGAAGATGGGGGGATAGACTCCGCCACGGAGGCCGCACACTCATCGGCAATAGAGCCGAACACAGGCTTCGCCTCCAATAAAGTCTGTGCCATCGGACCCTCGGACTCGTCTCCGGCTATAGGCTCCGAACCGCGCGCATCCGTGCCTATCGAATCTGATTGGGCACTGATTATGGAGTTCACCTCCGTGGATATCTTTCAGCATTCTCCCTTGGGCGAGGTGTTAAGTTTACTGATTATGTCCGGCATTGACCACGTCACGACCTGCATCGGCGGGGCCCCACTGTTGCTTCCTCAAGCCGGTGTCCATCACGCCGACCTACTTCGACTCATCGGCCGACATCGAGGCTTCGACATCTCGGCTGGCCCGGGGGCTTCGCCATCTCTTCATCAACCTACCCCGGAGACTTCGGCGTCACTAGCCAACCGGCTTCGTCACGTTAGCTGGACCGGAGGCTTTGCCTCGGCGAGCCAACCTTACCAAAGATCGCCATGCCGTTACTTCACGCCCATCGTGCAATGAGAATGCGGATCGAGTCCCTTTTGGGAGTCACTTTTCTTTGGATCGCTACAACAAATAGACCAGGTGCTATTAATCCTAGTATTTTTTGCTTGTTTGGGTTTGTTTTTCCAAGGAATTATTACTCCGGTTTGTCCATCATCTGTACACAGGTTTATCAAATGGTGGCCGCATTAACGACGGTCGCATGGTGGTTCGGTCAGTTTCCGTACATATTCCGGCGAACGCCGCATCCGAAACTCGGACCGACCTGAGAATACAGGCTTTGCCACACCTTCACTGCGTCACGCTGTCGCCCTGCATCGACATTGACTTCGGCGCCAGGCCATATTTCTTTTATTACTCACTTTGCATAAATTATTTATTATGCATCAATTTTTATTTTATCATTATTACTATTATCTCCAGCTTGCACTATTTTTTGTGCACAGGAAAATGATCCAGCCGGACTATATCCTTGGGCGTCACCTGGGGACCGGCTTGGGGGATGGAACATTGTCCCGCATCAAGCTCGGGCCGCATCATCAATACCGAACACATTAACCAGCTAAGTTGCCTTCATGCTCAAAGTTTTAAATTTTTAACTTGTGTTCGCTTCGATCAAGCATTATACTTTTTTGGGAAAAAGTTGCTTGTAAATTTTTTCCTTGTCCGAACTTTGTTTGTGACGGATAAATTCAAATACCCAGTTCACTTGGGGGCTTCTTTCATGAAGCCTTTCCTCTTGCATGTTATTATACTTGTACGACTTCGTTCCTTATTCGTGTATTATGCCACAGTATGCACCTTATTGACTTAAGCGATTTGCAAGCTGGGTTGCCTCGCTCCTGTGTTTACCCTACATTCCCGATTGTTCGACTAGGGAGTAAAGGGAGCACCTCTGTGATTTTCACGATCGGGTCATCCGAGCCGGACCTCAGACTGGGTGAAGCTGAAAGCTAGCGCTCTTATTGTTTTCAATGATGGTCGGCACACAACGGAACTCATAAGTACAAAAAATCTATTGCACAAGTCTCATAGTAACAATGAGCACCGAAGAAAGGTATCGGTGGGGGTACTATTTTCTTCGAAGATGCTTCTTACATTTCATCAGTAATATAGCATAAGTTCCCTGAGCGCGCTTTGTCTACTACAGCCTTATGGCATGATTGCCTGGTTATTGGAAACACCGTCGATATTCTCGACAGGTGGAGTACATAACACTTTTCGGACCTTGACCGAAGAGGGAGAAGCCGACGGTCGGTTAAGACGCGTTTAAAGTTCGGGTGAACATAGATATGATATAAGTACTTCGGTACATACAATCATTATACATAAAATTCTTTTACCCAAGTCACGTGGGGGCTCTTAAATTATGAGTTGTATTTCTTCTTGGTCATTGCAAAGTCTTTTTTCTATCACTCCTTTCTCGATGCAAGTGTGTGGTCAATAGCCGGATAGCCTTGCTTCTCTCTAAATCCGCTTGAGTGCAGTTTGCTAAACTAGCCTCGGAGAAGCACTCCGCCTTCGGGACAAGGAGGTTGAAGCCATAGGCTGACCCGCTTGAAGTCTTGAGATAGGATGTGTCATGTTAAAGCACGACAGAAGCACCTTTTTTTAAGTCCAATTTTTGAATTGGCACCGAACACTTGATCTAGTTCGGACATTAAACTTTTGAATAAGTTTTTGGCTTTTCGAGCCTATGGCACTTTTAAACTAATTGTGCGTTTCAGCATTAGTCTCGCGAGGCAACGCCGACACCTTTAGGGATTCGCAAAACATTCTCGGATATTGCTTTATATGCATCGGTTTCGAATTGTGTCTTCGTTCAATAGTTGGGTTGCTCGGCTCCTGTTCTTACCTCCTACGTTCCGCTTTGTTCGGCTAGGTGTGCAAAGGGAGAACCACTGCGATTGTGCTTCCAGTTCGCATGGTCAAGCACCTCAGTGGAGAAAGCCGAAAACTGACTGTCACCATAGGCGTAAACTGGTCAGCGATCCGATGACTATGTTAAATGATGGGCCGTTCATAACATTGGCCGATGTGTTTACGGCTTGACCTCGGATGTCGCTTGTAGCGACCCGACCCGAATGGATCAAGTCTCTGTGCTTTCGTGTCATCCCTGGATCGGTATGCTGACACACACAGTACTCGAAGGATTTATAACAGAGGTAAATCACATGTATAAATAACGTAAATACTATTACCTCGATCCATAATATAGCGGAAGCAACAAGGTTGTGGATTCCCATCAACACCAATGGCAAAGTTGAGTATAGGAAATCGTAACCCTAACGTATCACTTACTCGTCGTCTGAAAAGTATGCAACATGAAACGTTGCAGCCCGAAAACGGGTTAGCACATGGAATATGCTGGCAATGTAACACATAGAGAGTAATGAAAGAATAAGCTATACTACATGCATATATGGCTGGTGGAAAGCTCTATGGTTACAGTTTTGCAAAAAGCCAATTTTTCCCTACTTCAAAGGAATAAATTTTAATTTAACTATCATGGTGGTTGAAACATCATTGAGAAGGTATAACCCCAACTCAATCCCAATTAAAGTGATTAACAACCCAGCAATATTAATTTAGAGTGATGAGATACATGTGAATATTCAAGTACTAGATACTCGAAATTGTCCATAACCGGGACACGGCTAACCATGATTAGATTGTACACTCTGCAGAGGTTTATGACTTTTCCCCACAAGACTCGATCGCCTCCGCTGGTTTCTCGTGACTACATGGTGTTTGAGAAACGGATGACCGAGACACGCCTTTCGTAAACATTAACTCTCTACTCCGGATAGATCATACCAAACCTATAAAACCCACTACCTGCTGATCTACCTCTTCGAGAGCTTCACGTAACTTACCCAACTATGCTAGAGCCCATAATAGCTTGTGGCTGCACACGGAAGTTTCTAGCATGAATAATCTCAGTTCCCTTTGAGCCTGGGTGGCGGTCCTTAGGAGGATCACACGGATACCCCGGGATTTCCAAAAATAAAACAGACAACACTGGGTTCCCCAGGTGCCTCAATCCACCCAGATGTGTTTTTAAGTTGCCACCTTAAAATAAACCATTAATTAACAATTTCACATCTGTCGTGAATATCTCTCAAACCCAAACCACGTCTACGAGCATAGCATCGCAATATAAGCAACACGCAGAAGTAACGCCCAAGGGTTTGATAGTAACAGGGCAATAGGTTCCTACCTCATCATCTACTTCCCAACCCACAAATTAATGACATCCTAATCATGCAATGTTTGAGGATTGAGCTAATGCGTAAAAACTGGGTAGGAAAAGGGTATGATCAAAGTGTTACTTGCCTGCAATGTTGATGAAGATGATTCGCACTCAAAACTCTTGATAGATCTACTCGTCACACTCCGGTCAATCTATCGTAAGCAAGCAATGGTAACCACATATAAGCAATCACTCAAAAGATCGAAAAAAAACGAAGAAAATGAATCGGAAAACATCAAAACCAAGCAAATAACTCTTTCAACATAAAAATTTTTCTAACAGTACCAAAATTATGTGAATTTGGCCTTATCAGAAAGTTTAGGTCAAGAGCTTCGATTTGCAAAAAGAATCTACTAAATCAGAGTTGTAAAACTCAAGTTATGATCAAACGAAGTTTGAATTCAAAACTGATCTAATTCAAATTTTAAACTTTCAAAAATATGTTTGAGTTGTTTTACTGGATAGAGGAGATCATAACGAAGACGTGAGCGTTGGTTTCGTTGGATTTGGATAAACGAGTAAAAAGTTATGAGGGTTTGAAAATTGGGGACTAATCTGTAAAAATAACACTATGGATAGGTCCCTGGCAGTAAATCTAAAATAAAAAGAAAAATCCTAACGAACGAACGCTCACCGCTAAAACCTAACGAACGGATTCGTTATTGTGAAAACCTAACCGCTAACGCTCACTAAATAACTAGATTAAAGAAAACCGTTTTTTAAGAAAAACGAAACTGAAAAAAAATAAACCGGATCGTACCGGGCGGTTTTACCGGTCGGCGGTGGTCTGGCGGTTTTCGTTGAGAAAACCGGCGGCGGCGGCGGTTTACTCCGGTAAGTCGGCGAGGCGGCACGGGGCTCCGGCGGGCGGCTCCGGTCGTCGGAGGAGATGACGAGGCACACGAAAAGAGGCGGCGCGGCGACGTGGCTGGGCGCCAGCCGCCGCCGCTTGAGGCGGCGGGGTCAACGGCGTCGGCCGCGCGATGCGGAGTGGCGGCGGCGGCGGTTGACGGCGTGGTCGGCGAAGCGTCTGCGAGAGGAGGAGAGCACGGGCCCGGGCGGCGCTTTATGGGGGGGCGGTGGCGGCAGGAGGCGGCAGGAGGAGGCCGAGGCGGTACGGCTGCCGAGGCGGCGGCGGCGTAGTCGGGCGGCGGCGGTCTCGAGCGGAGCTCGGGACGAGCGCGGGCGTCAGCTGGGCCTCTCTGGGCCGAAGGCTAGCGGGCGGTCTGGCGGGAGCGGTCTTTGGCTGGCTCGGCCTCTGGCTGGGCCGGCCTGGCTCGGTCGGCTTCGGCCAATTTTTTTTTTATAAACATTTTTTTAAAGACAAAGACAAAACAAACCAAATAAATTTTTTATATAGGCATATAATATATCAAAATTTTCAGAAAAAGATTTCTACGAGATGAACATTATTCTAGCATTAAATAAAATACACACAAATTTAAATAAAGAAAAGAGTGCTTCTGGTCCAATAAAATCCAACAAAAATCATTTTAAAAATATAAAAATGAATTCAAATTTATTTCTCTCCATTTTTCTGAGGTAGGGAATCATGTTACCCTATTTTCCATATATTTTATTTTTGGAGAAAAATAATTTGAATAAAACTCAAATAACTCCAAATTGAAAATAATTCAAAAGAACTTTGAATTTAATTCTTTGAAACTCCCAACTCATATTTCATATGTTTTGAAGAAGTCATTTTATCTTCGCTCGTGAAAATCATTGAGTTGCTTAAAGTTTCAGAATTGGAAATATTCTCAAATGAAGTTCAAATATTTTCAACACCCCTTGTCATTTAAATAAATGGAAGAAGTCATGTCATCTTCTCTCCAGGGTTTTGTGATGAAAAGAATTTGAATTCCCGAAGATCATAAAAGCAAAATGAAAGTTTGGGAAAGTCCTTTTATTCCCTCTCATTTAACTTTCAAAAGTTTCGAATTCACTCACTTTCAGTCAATCAATCAAACAATCAATCAAAACTATCTATTTGTTTATAACATTCCAAAATTTAGAATTTTGGGATGTTACAAACCTACCACCCTTAAAATGAATCTCGTCCTCAAGATTCGGAGAGGCTAGAAAGAAATAGGTTAGGGTTTGGGGGTCTTCTCAAAATCCATCGATCATCTCCGGGGTCTCGGGTGCTACCACCCTTAGATGCATGGTTACGGTTCCATCAAAACTCATATACTCCATCCTTATTACTGACAGTGTCGGTCTTCTCAGGTCGTAAGGATAATTCCTTCTCTGGCTCTTCCGGTGGTGGCATAACCTTTTCCTCAATTCTTTTGTCCTTTCATCTTGGTAAGGTTATCCCGAAACTAGGTCTTCTTAGTTGACGGGTCTGGCGCCAATTCTAAACAACTATCGATATCTCATGGTGGTCAACAATTTATGGTTTCTCCTGCAGAAAACGGGTCTGGGTTGAACCTCACCGTATTTCCTACGGTTGGCAACAACTGCCTTGTACAAGGGGAAAAGAAATACCTATGCCATTCTAAGGTTTAAACAAGGTTTAATATCATCGTCTCTCTGCTATAGGTAAGTCACTCAGATTTACCATCCATATAGCAAAGCGAATAATAAGAGTAAGTCGGTATGGTGATCAATCCATCCGACACCCAAATCATTACCTTGTACATGGTTTAGCGAATCTCGCATTCTAACACTCGGTCATCCTCACAAGCATTGCAGAATTTCTCTTGTCAACGAACTAAGTTCGGATAAATCCATTGATTCTACAAGCCAAACAAACAACTATCGATCCTTCACAACTCTCAGGTTTTGCGTTACTCCTATAAAATCGTCGGTTGATAAAATCGTAACTTCTTCAGGGTTTTCCTTCAACAAGAATGTGCTTGCTTCTTGGCAGGTCCTGGGGCATATGGGTTATGGCCCATCTCATCACTTAAATCCTTGAGCGCATCATCTGGGCAACTGATCATTATTCCAACATTCAACTTCCAGCTTCTTAGCATACTTAAAATCCATCCAATTGTAATGTCTTTCTTCCTTCTATTCGTACCAAACTAGGACATGATTACTCAGACTCATTATGGAATTTCCATTGATCCATATTTCCAACATCATACCTCCTTTATATCCAATAGTAATTCATCTCTTCATCCTCGTGGGATGTCCCTCATACCGAGATACAAACTTATACTTATGAAGTCCATATTCCACTTCGTGGAACATCATTATCCTTTCCAGGGTCAAGCGTCCTTACAGGGGAAATATTGGCCATTTCTGCCTGGCACTTCTTCAACTGGGAAACGTGAAACATGCCATGAACTCCTGACAGTCCTTCGGGTGACTCCAACTGGTTAGCCAATTCTCCCATACGCTCCAAACTCGGTATGGTCCTACAAATCTCGGGGATAACTTTCCCTTAACTCCAAATCATTTAACTCCTCGCAGAGGGGACACATGAAGACATGCTCTGTCTCCAATTTCATAGACTACCTCCTTGCGTTTTTGAGTCTGCATAACTCTTCTGCCTGGACTGAGCTACTTTCAGTCTATCTCGAATCAACTTAACATTCTCTTTTGACTCCTTGATCACATTTGGTCCAAACAACTGACGGTCTCCAACGTCATCCCACACTCTCTTGGGGTATCAAACATATCAAGACAAAACTCATCTTCATTTTGTCTGAAATCCATTCAGTGGTTATCCTTATCTTTTCCAGGGGTCAACGGTTCTTACAGGGTACTACCACCCTTAAAATGTTCCAATATTCCATAGACCATATTTCTCATATCCTCGAAATTGTTCAACATCTTTCTTCATAGGGTAACTCATAAAATCCAAAGCAGTACCAACACTGCTAACTTTATTGATTCTTAAATTATTACAATCATCTCGCTTTTCCATTACATGTCTCAACTTAACACCTCAATATAAAAGAAAAAGCTCTCACTTCTACTACTCCATTTATTCTGTTACAAATTCAACTATATATCACTAGTCTCCTTCTCCTTCGGACAATCTCTGGCAAAGTGCCCTGCTACATTACAATGGAAACATATTACTTCTGACGGGTTTTGAGGTTTCCTCATGATCACATAGCCTCCTTGGGTCCTCGGCTTCCATTTTGGGCAAGTGTTGATGTAGTGCCCTGACTCCTTGCATTTGTAACAGGTGACATGACTCAGGTCCTTCCTGGAATCCAATCTATTCCTCTTCCTGGACCTTTTTGTTCCAATCAGGGCTTCTATTTCCTGTGGGTCATACTCTACTTTCTCTATCGGGAATTCTACTAGATCTCCATTCAGACAATCTTGGGAGATGTGTCCTTCTTCTCCGCATGAATAGCATGACTTGGTGCGGGCTTTATTTTTGTTTCCTTTGTGTGTGTCCTCAACATCTTCCTTCGTCACAGGTTCTTCTAACATCTCCATGAGGGCTCCTTTCATTTCTTGTTTCTTCTGCTGGATGGTTCTCTGTACCATAGTGTAAATGTGACACTGAGCAGGTTAGTGGGTAGTTCCTTCACACAAGAAACAAGTAATCTGCCTAGTTGGGCATTCTTCAGCTGGGTGACTTCCTTCACAATTAGGGCATTCATCCTTGTGTTTCTTATGGGTGTGTCCTATTTCTCCACAGAGCTTGCATGCACAAGGTTTCTTCATATCCTTTCCCGAAGGCTTCAATTTCTGGGACACAAACCGAGACATTAGCAAAGTCAACTTAAATTCTCCCCAAGTGGTTACTCCTTGCCATCCATTGATGGTTTGGTACATCTTCCACCAAGTAGCAACACCTCTTTCAAAACACTTAAGAGCATGCTGGGCCATATCCTTTCTGACTATGTGATCCTCCAGGTTCTAAATCCATCGGTCTGTCTCCAATTGACTCATCGGTCCAGAGAATACAAGCTCATCTCCATTCGTCCTCTATTGGGTCCATGGGTTTGGGGTGGGATAAGAGAGATCGAGAGGGATGCACACAATACAAACAAAAGTTTTGAAAAGACAGATTTTATTGTGGCTGTCGGGGAAAAAAACATCAAACAAAATGACAACTCACAATCGTCGCATCTAACGTAGGTATGTAGCAGGGGTTTGGTCTTCTAATGGTCAAAGTCGTCAACTCTTCGATTCTTGTTCATGTCTCCGATGGCTCCTGCTGATCATGCTTGTCCTTCTCAAGTTCTTTTGCCAAATCATCTTTGTTGTCGTGAAGTCTATCAGGGCGTCCTTCAATATTGCTGGAGTTACGTTCCAAACATCTGGGTTTCAACATCCTTGACATGAACCATGGTCCTACTGTCCTTCAGTTCCTGACGAATCTCCGGTATCTTGATGTTTTTCTCCTTCAGCTTGTCTACTTTCAGTTTCAGGTTCCTGAATTCTTCATGAATTGCCTCCTTGTCAAATACGGCTTCCTGCAGATCCATGTTAAACTCCTTGATGTAATACTCCAGATCCTGGTGATACACCAGCTATGTTAAAACTGCATCTATTGCTGATAGGTGCTCCATCAGCCTTCTACCATCCAATCATTACATGCATATGCATGCTTAACTCAGCACGGTGACAATAGCATAGGCGAACGATAACATCATGAATGTCCATGTTTCTGCCCATGTTACTGCCATGAGCTTTCATTCCATAATTGATATCTCCTGTCTTAGGGTTTTCTTGACAAAAACTTTGAGTTCTAACTCTCCATGTTCCGGTCTTTCTCCGATACACCTTGATCTCGGGTATTGACAACTTCCTTAGTCTGTCAAATTCCATAAGTGGTGCCTTTATAGGTCATACAAATCTGGGAATTCTTCAGAGCCTTCAAAATCTCCTAGTCTTCGGAGTCTTCAACAATTGTAGTTTCCATTTACACGGTAAAATCCTCTTCATTCCAAATGGTCTTAGTTGTCCGATATCTTGTCTCCTTGGAGTGGTCTCATCATCAGACGAATCTTCGTGGTCAAAAGGGGAAAAGGGGTATGGTCTCACTAAAAGGGAATATTTGAATAAGCTCAGAAGAGAAGAGAGGTAAAAGATCTTTTGAAAATGAAGTTGTAGAGAAAAATCTTTCCTATGGGCTTGTCAGTTTCTAGGGTCACGTCCTATAGTCAACATGTGCTCTGATACCATCTTGTAGCGAACCGACCCGAATGGATCAAGTCTCTGTGCTTTCGTGTCATCCCTGGATCGGTATGTTGACACACACAGTACTCGAAGGATTTATAACAGAGGTAAATCACATGTATAAATAACATAAATACTATTACCTCGATCCATAATATAGCAGAAGCAACAAGGTTGTGGATTCCCATCAACACCAACGGCAAAGTTGAGTATAGGAAATCGTAACCCTAACGTATCACTTACTGTCAAATCGAAAATCTCGCAACATGAAACGTTGCAGCCCGAAAACGGGTCAGCACATGGAATATGTTGGCAATGTAACACATAGAGAGTAATGAAAGAATAAGCTATACTACATGCATATATGGCTGGTGGAAAGCTCTATGGTTACAGTTTTGCAAAAAGCCAATTTTTCCCTACTTCAAAGGAATAAATTTTAATTTAACTATCATGGTGGTTGAAACATCATTGAGAAGGTATAACCCCAACTCAATCCCAATTAAAGTGATTAACAACCCAGAAATATTAATTTAGAGTGATGAGATACATGTGAATACTCAAGTACTAGATACTCAGAATTGTCCATAACCGGGGACACGGCTAACCATGATTAGATTGTACACTCTGCAGAGGTTTGCACACTTTTCCCCACAAGACTCGATCGCCTCCGTTGGTTTCTCGCACTACATGGTGTTTGAGAAACGGATGACCGAGACACGCCTTTCGAAACATTAACTCTCTACTCGGATAGATCATACCAAACCTATAAAACCCACTACCTGCTGATCTACCTCTTCGAGAGCTTCACGTAACTTACTCAACTATGCTAGAGCCCATAATAGCTTGTGGCTGCACACGGAAGTTTCTAGCATGAATAATCTCAGTTCCCTTTGAGCCTGGGTGGCGGTCCTTAGGAAGATCACACGGATACCCCGGGATTTCCAAAAAATAAAACAGACAACACTGGGTTCCCCAGGTGCCTCAATCCACCCAGATGTGTATTTAAGTTGCCACCTTAAAATAAACCATTAATTAACAATCTCACATCTGTCGTGAATATCTCTCAAACCCAAACCACGTCTACGAGCATAGCATAGCAATATAAGAAACACGTAGAAGTAACTCCCAAGGGTTTGATAGTAACAGGGCAATAGGTTCCTACCTCATTATCTACTTCCCAACCCACAAATTAATGACATCCTAATCATGCAATGTTTGAGGATTGAGCTAATGCATAAAAACTGGGTAGGAAAAGGGTATGATCAAAGTGTTACTTGCCTGCAATGTTGATGAAGATGATTCGCACTCAAAACTCTTGATAGATCTACTCGTCACACTCCGGTCAATCTATCGTAAGCAAGCAATGGTAACCACATATAAGCAATCACTCAGAAGATCGAAAAAAAACGAAGAAAACGAATCGGAAAACATCAAAACCAAGAAAATAACTCTTGCAACATAAAACAATTTCTAACAGTACCAAAATTATGTGAATTTGGCCTTATCAGAAAGTTTAGGTCAAGAGCTTCGATTTGCAAAAAGAATCAACTAATTCGGAGTTGTAAAACTCAAGTTATGATCAAACGAAGTTTGAATTCAAAACTGATCTAATTCAAATTTTAAACTTTCAAAAATATGTTTGAGTTGTTTTACTGGATAGAGGAGATCATAACGAAGACGTGAGCGTTGGTTTCGTTGGATTTGGACAAACGAGTAAAAAGTTCTGAGGGTTTGAAAATTGGGGACTAATTTGTAAAAATAACACTACGGATAGGTCCCTGGCAGTAAATCTAAAATAAAAAGAAAAATCCTAACGAACGAACGTTCACTGCTAAAACCTAACGAACGGATTCGTTCGCTGTGAAAACCTAACCGGCGAACGTTCACTAAATAACTAGATTAAAAGAAATACCGTTTTTACCGGTCGGTGGTGGTCTGGCGGTTTTCGTTGAGAAAACTGGCGGCGGCGGCGGTTTACTCCGGCAAGTCGGCGAGGCGGCGCGGGGCTCCGGCGGGCGGCTCCGGTCGTCGAAGGAGACGACGAGGCGCACGGAAAGAGGCGGCGAAGCGACGGTCTGTGCGCTAAGCGCCAGCCGGAGGCGGCGGTGGGGTCAATAAGCGTCCCGGCGCGGCCGATCTGCGGCGGCGGCGGCGGTTGACGGCGTGGTCTTGGGCGAAGCGATCGAGAGGAGGAGAGGAACAGGGCCGGGGTGGCGCCTTTTATGGGGGAGGTGGCGTCGGGAGGGGGCAGGAGGAGGCCGAGGCGGTACGGCTGCCGAGGCGGCGGCGGCGAAGTCGTGGCGGCGGCGGTCTCGAGCGGAGCTCGGGACGAGCCTGGCGTCGGCTGGGCCTCTTTGGGCGAAGGCCAGCGGGCGTCTGACGAGGGAGCGGTAGGGAATCATGTTACCCTATTTTCCATATATTTTATTTTGGAGAAAATAATTTGAATAAAACTCAAATAACTCCAAATTGAAAATAAATTCAAAAGAACTTTGAATTTAATTCTTTGAAACTCCCAACTCATATTTCATATGTTTTGAGGAAGTCATTTTATCTTCGCTCGTGAAAATCATTGAGTTGCTTAAAGTTTCAGAATTGGAAATATTCTCAAATGAAGTTCAAATATTTTCAACACCCCTTGTCATTTAAATAAATGGAAGAAGTCATGTCATCTTCTCTCCAGGGTTTTGTGATGAAAAGAATTTGAATTCCCGAAGATCATAAAAGCAAAATGAAAGTTTGGGAAAGTCCTTTTATTCCCTCTCATTTAACTTTCAAAAAGTTACGAATTCACTCACTTTCAGTCAATCAATCAAACAATCAATCAAAACTATCTATTTGTTTATAACATTCCAAAATTTAGAATTTTGGGATGTTACATCGCTGAACACTAGCCAGGGGCTCATAGCTAGCTTCCCCAGTTTAAAGCTCCTATGACTAAGCGAAAGTTATAAAACCCGCATATCTGATTGCCTCGTTTCTGCTAACACAACCGCCTTCGGGCACCGAGACGTCGGCTAAGGGTTGTTTTGTTATTGCGGAAACACCCTGCTTAGTATCTACTAAGGGGTAGAAGCCGACGATGGGCCACTTTCAACTGATAAACGGTCGCAATGGAGTCAAAATAATGATGTAAAGTACTTGGATACATAGAATCATTACACATAATCTGTGATTTTACTCTGGATATCGATCCTAAATTCGGCCACCCTTGCCCAGATTAAGGCTCGGGGGCTACTGGGCTCCGTGCTCATTATATAAATATTAAAGGGGCACATCGATCCCCTGATCTGGTGTTGCCACCCGAACAGTGTCTCGGGGGCTACTGCATTGCTTATGCAATGCAGAGAACTCAAAGTGCTCAGCGTTCGGCTTGACCGAACTATGCGCATACATGTCTTCGAACAATAATAGGTACCATATGGACCTATCCGGCGTCAAGCTAGTATATTGCGGCGACTTCTCACGACCCTCTCTCAGGAGCCCGTTCGCCGATCACTATTATATCTAATATATTACACTGCGTTTTTATTCCTATGTACGTTGCCGAGCTAGGAGTTGATCCTCAGGCCGATTTTGCGCATCGTCCTGAGTCTCAGGGGCTACTGGGAACAGCGGTTTTATTCTTTCCTTCAGGTGCATCTCGGGTTTTAGACTGATACACGCCTTGAGGGATACTGGCTATATATCTCGGCAGAGGATAAACTGCACCAGTTAAAATATTCACAAAAAAATCAGCCCGCGGTCGGGGTGGTGCACCACCTCGGAGGCAGTCCGACATAAAGCTCGGGCGCCAGCGGCTAGCTCCATGAAAGGCATTTCCGGCATTAAGCTCGGCTAAACTCCTTCAACTTTTTTGTACCAAGATGATTTATGACATCTTGGATATAGTCCGGCGTTGGAGCTCGAATACAGTCCGGCGCTGGAGCTTGGACACAATCCGGCGTTGGAGCTCGGATACATTTCGGTCTTGGAGCTCGGAAGCAGTCCTACATTGGTGCTCGGCTGCAAAGGATACCTCGAATGCAGTCCGGCGTTGGAGCTCGGACGCAAGAGGACACTGCCGCCCGGGAACAACTTCAAACCCGAGGCATGGCATAAAAATAACAAGGCATTGATAAAGGCTGAAGACTTAAAGCGCTCCTCTGATACCCGACGTGTAAACTCTTCGGATTCACTTCGGCGATCCTCAAGATCGAAGATGAGAAGGTTTGTTGAACCAGTTTTCAAGACCGACGACCGAAGATGAAGAACAGTTCGGAAGAATCGAGGAGCGTCCCTGACTTGAAGACCGGTTCAGGGGGCTACTGACGGTGTCCTGGACTAGGGGGTACTCATCACGTTGTCTCCCGATCAGTTGGATTGGGCCGAGGACCCCCATGGCCGTATACTCATGGGCCAGTCCGGACAGCTGCCGCATACAAGAAAGATTCCACAAGGCTTGGCGATCAAGACAAGGACTCCTCCCCACCGGCGTATTCGGCTAGGACTCTTGTTATCCTAGGCCTCTGGTGCATTATATAAACCGAGGCCAGGCTAGTCGATAGAAATATACAACAATCATAATCATCATAGGCTAGCTTCTAGGGTTTAGCCTCTATGATCTCGTGGTAGATCTACTCTTGTATTACTCATATCATCAATATTAATCAAGCAGGAAGTAGGGTTTTACCTCCATTGAGAGGGCCCGAACCTGGGTAAACATTGTGTCCCTTGCTTCCTGTTACCATCAGCCTAAGACGCACAGATTGGGACCCCCTACCCGAGATCCGCCGGTTTTGACACCAACACCAGCACCGGATTAGCCAACCATTCAGGATGAAATACTTCAACGATGAACCCAGCCGCCAAGAGCCTGGCTACCTCCTCACCAATAGCCTTGCATCTTTCTTCATTGAACCGGTGAAGAAACTGCTTGACCGGTTTATACTTGGGATCAACATGAGAGTGTGCTCAGCGAGTTCTCTCGGTACACCTAGCATGTCAGAAGGCTTCCACGCAAAGATGTCTCGATTCTCACAGATGAACTCGATGAGCGCGCTTTCCTATTTCGGATCCAAGTTAGCTCTGATGCTAAACTGCTTGGATGAATCGCCTGGAACAAAATCAACCAGCTTAGTCTCATCAGCCTTTTTAAACTTCAAGGCTGGATCATGCTCTGTAGTTGGCTTTTTCAAAGAAGTCATATCCGCCAGATCAACATTGTCCTTGTAGAACTTCAACTCCTCTATTGCACAAACCGACTCAACATATACTGCATCACCTTCTTCACATTCCAAAGCAATCTTACGGCTCCCATGAACCGTGATGGTCCCCTTATGACCCGATATTTTGAGCTGCAGATAGACATAACAGGGCCTTGCCATGAAGTTAGCATAAACCGGTCGTCCAAACAGGGCATGATCGGGCTCTTGATTTTCACCACTTCAAAAGTCAATGTCTCTGACCTTGAATCATGCTCATCTCCAAAAGCAACCTCCAGGGCTATCTTACCAACTGGATACGCCGATTTACCAGGCACCACACCATGGAAGACCGTGTTGGACGGTTTAAGATTTTTGTCTGTTAACCCCATGCGACGGAAAGTTTCATAATAATGGATATTGATACTACTCCCTCCATCCCTGAGTACCTTGGTGAACTTATAATCTCCAACCTGAGGTGCCACCACCAATGCCAGATGACCCGGATTATCAACCCGGGATGGATGATCCTCTCGACTCCATACAATGGGTTGTTCAGACCAGCGTAAGTAACGGGGCACCGCCGGTTCAACGGAGTTCACTGCCCTTTTATGAAGCTTCTGATCGCGCTTACAGAGGCTAGTGGTGAAGACATGGTAGTGCCCACTGTTCAATTGCTTCGGGTTGCTCTGGTAACCCGACTGCTGCTGCTGTTGATTCCCCTGATGATTATAACCACCTTGGTTGCCTTGATTGCCTTGATTGCCCTGTCCACTCTGATTACTGTGAAAACCTGAACCGGAGCTGCCTCCACCGTAACTCGGCCCATGAGATCCGGGGCCTGAACCGCCGCCTGGTCCATAATCATACCAAAAAAATTCTGAATTTTTGAACTCCTGCATAATATAACCATCCTTCCAGAGGTGCGTGGCCGGCTTATCCCGCGACCCGTGTTTCGGGCAAGGCTGGTTTAACAGGTGAGACAGGCGCTCCGGATTGGGACTTGGTATTCCACCACGCTGGGGCGGTTTACCCTTATGACGCTGGCCTTTGTCCTGCGCGTTGGTGTTAGCCACAAAATCTAAACTGTTATCCGTTTTAAGCTTACCGCTGTTTCTATGACCCGCCGGGTTATGCTGCTGCCCTTCGGTGCTGCCGCTCTTCTTTCCCTTCCCTGTCTTGTCATCATCAGATTCGGGATCCTTGGTACTATCAGAATCGGCATACTTCACCAAGGCTGCCATAAGAGTCCCCATGTCATTGCAGTGACGTTTGATCCGTCCCAACTTCAACTTCAGAGGCGTAAACCGGCAATTGCCTTCCAATGTTAAGACTGCGGTATCAGCGTTGATGCGGTTTGATGAATGCAAAATTTCTGAAACCTGGCACACCCAATGGGTTGTTGATTCTCCTTCCTCCTGGACACAAGCAGCTAAGTCCACAATTGACATGGGCTGCTTGCACGTGTCTTTAAAATTTAGAATAAACCGGGCCCTCAACTCGGCCCATGACCCAATGGAGTTAGCTAGCAAGTTTTTCAACCAAGTGCGAGCCGTTCCTTCCAACATCATGGTGAAGTATTTAGCACACGCCGCATCATCCACATCCAGCATCTCCATTGCCTTCTCATAGCTTTCAACCCATGACTCGGGGGATAAATCGGCATTATAATTCGGCACCTTACGTGGGCCCTTGAAATCCTTGGGCAGCCGCACATTGTGCAGCGCTGGGACGAGACACGGTACCGCCAAAGAGCTGGAAGTAACCCCTGGTTCCACCGACGTGGTTGGACGAACCGGAGTAAGTTGGCGGGCTTCATGCTGTGCTGATAACTCGGCCTCTCGACGTGCCCTCGCACGATCCACCACATCCTGAGCATCACCACCGCCACCCGCCGGGTTATCGCCACGAGGCGGATTACGGTTTCGCGCACTGCTTGACACGGCCGGTTCATCCATATGCCTGTTGTAACTTCGGCTTAGGCGGGGAGTAGAATGGATCCTTTCGCGGCTGTATGAATAAGCCTACTGCTGAGTCAAAGCTCTCTGAAGGAGCTCCCTAGCCCGTCACATCTCGACCGCTACTGGGGACTCGCCTTTGATCAGGAGAGCCGCCAGTCGTGAAGCGGCAGCGACAATGTTATCCATCGGGTTAGAGTAATGACCCGGTGGTGTTGGGACGTGCTATGACGGAAGGTTGTTCTGACGAGGCGGATCCATTGGACGCGGCTCAACCGGCGCAACCGTTCCAGGTGTCTCCGCCCGGTTTACCACTGGAGGATTACTGGTCCCTGCTCCTGGGGTATTAAAGAGGTTCCTGGCCTCATAAACCGGCGGCAGGTGAGACCGGTATCTTCTCCTCATGACATTGTTTGACGCGCTCTGATCCAACATAAGCTGGTAAGCCCGTGCATAAAATGCGGCTCATTCTGCAGCC
Source organism: Aegilops longissima (assembly GCA_021605205.1). NCBI lineage: Eukaryota > Viridiplantae > Streptophyta > Magnoliopsida > Poales > Poaceae > Aegilops > Aegilops longissima. Next base: position 368,665,472 of record CM038680.1, on the reverse strand, counting down.
ATCCTGGTATCCTCAGCTGCCAGGTCGGCCTTGGCCTGAGTTATCTGATCTTTCACTTTTGCGATTTCCGCATTATGCTCATCTTGATTCGCCGGGTTAACTTCCGCCATCAGTGTTGCCAGAGCGTCAAATAAAACAGATAAAACCTAAGCCGGCGATCGCACGGGCCTCCTGCCCCGGCCGCTGTCGCTGCTACTGATCCGGAAACCATCGCCGCCGCGGTCGAAGAGTGGAGCGCTGGCTGCGTACCGGCCATGAAGATCACAACCCGGTTTGGCGGATCAAAGGGTCCGAATCATCACCATCGAACAGCCCCAATCGGCCATCTTGCAACCGATACGGTGACTTCGGTCTCTCCGGTCGATGACTCATCATCAGAATAAACGACGGTCTCACCACCAGATGCCGATCTATCCTCAGATTCCACTCCATGGATGACTCCCACAAAGGCACGCTTCATGGCAGGCTGAACCCGGGCTGGTCTCGCACGCTGAGCCGTCTCGACGATGTCGGTGCAGATGTCCGGCTCAGGGCCCGGTTCGGCGATCTTGCCAATGAAAATGTGGATGCCGCCGAAGGGGACCTGGTACCCGTACTCGATTGAGCCGGCCTCGGGGCCCAGCCTGTGTCGTCGATGTTGAGCTTGCCGCGATGACACTTGGTCATCTGGCCCACAGCATATCCCTTGAGCCCTTCGAAGTTGCCCTCTAAGAACTCGAAACCATCGTGCGATAGCCCCACGGTAGGCTCCAACTGTCGTGGTTTTGTCACGGTAGATGTCCTAGAGAAAGGACTTAGTCGTGGAGCCATCGCGACGGGTTAGCTTAAAGGGGTTAAAGTGGACAAAGGACGCAGAGAGTTTATACTGGTTCGGCCCCTTGTGGTGAAGGCAAAAGCCTACGATCCAGTTGTTGTGGAATTGCTGAGGTTTCAATGACCAGGGAGCAAATCTGCTTTACCTAGTTCTCGAGTTGTTGTTTGTTGTCCCTAAACCGCCGCCGGGTCGTCCCCTTATATACATGGGTTGACGCCCGCCGGTTTACAGGATTCCGAGGCCGGCTCATAAACGTGTCCGGACCGGTCTTTACTATTTTTGCCTTACAACACAAGCTTACATATCAATGTCGGTTTATGACTATAGGCCTTAATCCGCCTTTGGGCCCTGGTCCTTCATAAAGCGCCATCATCTTTGTCTTTATGGGCTTCAATTATAATAACTCATTATGGGGATAACCCGGCCTCTCCTGGCCGGTTTACACCCAGTAGTAATATCCCCAACAACGGGGTTTGGATGCACCAGCGAAGTTTGCACCAACTCTCGAGGTGAGAAAGGGCAATGCACGGTACCGAAGAGGCTAGCAATGATGGAAGGGTGAGAGTGCGTATAATCCATGGAATCACATTAGTCATAAAGAACTCATATACTTATTGCAAAAGTTTATTAGCCCTCGAAGCAAAGTACTACTACGCATGCCCCTAGGGGGATAGATTGGTAGGAAAATACCATTGCTCATCCCCGACCGCCACTCATAAGGAAGACAATCAATAAATACCTCATGCTCCGACTTCGTTACATAACGGTTCACCATACGTGCATGCTACGGGAATCACAAACTTCAACACAAGTATTTCTACAATCCACAACTACCCACTAGCATGACTCTAATATCACCATCTTTATACCGCAAAACTATTGCAAGGAATCAAACATATCATATTCAGTGATCTACAAGTTTTATGTAGGATTTTATGACAAACCATGTGAATGACCGGTTCCTGTCATCTCTCTAAATAGATATAAGTGAAGCAAGTGAGTTTAATTCTTTCTACAAAAGATATTCCCACGCTCTAACAAATATAAGTTAAGCAAAAGAGCATTCTACAAATGGCGGTTTTCTATGTGAAGAGAAACATGCAATCCAAACTTCAAATGATATAAGCGAAGCACATGAAGCAATCTATAAAGCCATACTCAAAAGATATAAGTGAAGTGCAAAGAGAATTATATAAATCAACCAAAGACTATCTCATACCAGCATGGTGCATAAAAGAAAAATGAAAACTAAAGGCAAAAGACGCTCCAAGATTTGCACATATTGCATGAACGAAACGAATACGAAAACATACCGATATTTGTTGAAGAAAGATGGGATGCCTTCCGGGGCATACCCAAGCTTAGACGCTTGAGTCTCCTTGAATATTTACTTGAGGTGCCTTGAGCATCCCCAATCTTGATCTCTTGACTCTCCTACTTATCATAATATCAAAACATCCTTGATCTTTGAACACTTCATCCACACAAAACTTCAACAGGAAACTCGGTAAGATCCGTTAGTATAATAAAGCAAATCACTACTCTAAGTACTGTTGAAAACCAATTCATATTTTGTTTTTGCATTGTAGCTACTGTAATCTAACTTTTCCATGGCTTAATCTACTGATATAAATTGATAGTTTCGTCAAAACAAGCAAACTATGCATCAAAAACAGAATCTGTCTAAAACAGAACAGTCGGTAATAATATGAACATTCACCATACCTCTGGTACTCAAAAAATTCTACCAAAATTAGGAAAAATAAACAATTTGTATATACAGACAATGCAAAAAGTTTCAGAACCATTTGAAGTTCCAGTAAGAAAGTAAACTCGCGCACTACAGCCAAAGTTTCTGTCCTGCACCGCACAAACCAACAAGCATTGTAAACGTCCTAAAGGCAAACCTTGGCACATTATTTTTATTTCTAAACTTCATAAAAGCACACAACAGAAATAAATGACTCTATAAAACTTCCGGGTTGTCTCCCTGGCAACGCTTTTTTTTAAAGCCATTAAGCTAGGCATATAGTGCTCAGGTAATGAATCCACCCGGATCCCAAGGTATATCAAAGCCAATTCTAATTAACAATGATTTGGCATTTAGTAGTGAGCACAAGGTAACATATACTATGCAACAACGAAGTATAACTCTCTTCCTATGCATTGGCATGTCATAAAAGAACAATTCATGCACACAAAGTAAAAGCCAATGCATAGTATAAACAGTATCTTGCAATTTTTTCGTGTTGGAAACATAAAGAGGCGGAGATATAGTTCCTCTCTCATAATAATTGCAAGTAGGAGCAGCAAGCACATGCATATTATATTCATCAAAATCATCATGTGCAATGGTAAAACGCAACCCATCAATATAATCCTTAATAAGGGCAAATTTCTCCGATATAGTGTAGTCGGGAGAATTCAAAAAGATAATAGGACTATCATGCGTGGGTGCAATAGCAACAATTTCATGTTTAACATAAGGAACTATAGCAAGTTCATGTCTATAAGCATAATTAATTTTGGCATCTTGGCCACAAGCATAGCAAGCATCATCAAAAAGGGATATTTCAAGAGAATCAACATGATCATAATAATTATCATAGCAATCATCCTTTGGTAAGCACGAAGGGAAATTAAACAATGTATGAGTTGAAGAGTTACTCTCATTAGAAGGTGGGCACGGGTGATCAATCCGCTCTTCCTCCTTTTGTTCTTCGCTCTCCTCCTCATCTTTTTCATCCAATGAGCTCACAATGTCACTAATTTCTTCTTCCATATGCTCCTACAAAATATTAGTCTCTTCTTGGACAGCGAGACTTTATCAATAAATTCATTAATATCAGAATTGAATTCATAATTCTTATAGCAATATTTAAGGATAGCTAAATTTTCAGGTCTATAAACAACATCATAAAGATTTTCACACTCTTTGAACAAAGATTATATTTCATAAGCACCCATAAAAGCAACAAATTCTTCTATTTGTTCCACATCATAATAATCATATATACCTCTAGCATAAGAAGCCAAGGTTTCATTATCATTAAATTTGCATGAAAAGAGAAGGTGTGGAGCCTTAATCCTGGAGCAACAAGTATAATCATATCTCAAGCATAGTTGCCTAGCATACCACTTCAACATATAAATTTGATCCCATAATAGTTTCCCTTTTTTAGTCAAGGGATAATCCCTAAAGTATTCACGTTGATCCAATGTGTCTCCCATTACCAGATTGAGTGGGGTTTTCTCAGGTTTATCAAAGTAGTACATAATATCTGTCTCATAATGAGCATCAAGGGTTTTAGGAGGTTCCCCATCTCCATGAATAGCAAGTACACCTAATTTTTTTGGTATTTTGTGTTCCATATACATAACTAAAGATAAATAACAACTAAGAACAGCAAATAAAAATTACATAGTGATAAACCAAACAAGCACACACGAGAATATTCATCCTACGCTACGACTCCCCGGCAACGGCGCCAGAAAAAGGTCTTGATAACCCACAAGTATAGGGGACCAATTGTACCCTCTTTCGATAAGTAAGAGTGTCGAACCCAACGAGGAGCTAAAGGTAGAACAAATATTCCCTCAAGTTCTATCGACCACTGATACAACTCTACGCACGCTTAACGTTCGATTTACCTAGAAAAGTATGAAACTAGAAGTACTTTGTAGGTGTTTTTGGATAGGTTTGCAAGAATATGAAGAGCACGTAAATAAAAACTAGGGGCTGTTTAGGTAAAGAAGCAATAAAGTAAATATAGCGAGTGTGGAAAAGTGGTCATAGGAGTTGCGAAATTTTCCCTAAGCAATTGACTACTTTACTAGACCGATAGCAAGTTTTATGTGGGAGAGGCCACTGCTAGCATGTCATCCCTGACTTGGAATTCTATGCACTTATGATTGGAACTATTATCAAGCATCCGCAACTACTAACGTTCATTAAGGTAAAACCCAACCATAGCATTAAGATATATTGGTCCCCCTTCAACCCCGTATGCATCAATTTCTATGCTAGGTAGAAGCTTCTGTCACTCTTGCCCTCCAATACATAGTCCTATCAACATACAACTAACCCTATGGTGTGTTCCACGCGCGCTCATATGATGGGCACCAAAGGACAGCAACATAACCACAAGCAAACTAAACCAATCATAGTAATTCATCAACCACTGATAGGACAATGAAAATCTACTCAGACATCATAGGATGGCAACACATCATTGGAAAATAAAATGAAGCATAAGGAACCATGTTCAAGTAGAGGGTACAGCGGGTTGCAGGAGAGTGGACCGCTGTAGATAGAGGGGGAAAGGTGATGGAGATTTTGGTGAAGATGGCTGAGGTGTTGGTGAAGATTGCGGTGATGATGATGGTTGCCGCGGCGGCATTCCGGCGCCACCGGAAGAGAGGGGGAGAGGGGCCCCTTCTTCTTCTTCTTCTTTGTTGACCTCCTCCCTAGATGGGAGAAGGGTTTCCCCTCTGGTCCTTGGCCTCCATGGCATGGGAGGGGCGAGAGCACCTCCGAGATTGGATCTGTCTCTCTGTCTCTCTGTCTCTCTCTGTTTCTGCACTCTGGTTTCTGCCTTTTCACTGTTTCTTATATATCCGGAGATCTGTAACTCCGATTGGATTGAAACCTTCACCAAGTTTTTTTTCCCGAAAATTAGCTTTCTTGCGGCAAAAGAATAGCAGCAACCGCCTTACGATGGGCCCACGAGGGTCAGGGGCGCACCCAGGGGTGCAGGCGCGCCCCCTGCCTCATGGCCACCTCGGGCACCATCTCGCATTGATTCTTCCTCCCATATTTTTCAAATATTCCAAAAATATTCTCCGTCTATTTTTATCCCATTTGGACTCCGTTTGATATGGGGTTTCTGCGAAACATAAAACATGCAACAAACAGGAACTGGCACTGGGCACTGGATCAATATGTTAGTCCCAAAAAATAGTATAAAAAGTTGCCAAAAGTATATGAAAGTTGTATAATATTGGCATGGAACAATAATAAATTATAGATACGACGGAGACGTATCATTCCTCAGTTGTTCAAATACTTCAACTTTGCAAAGTCTTCACTCTTTTCGACTGTGTTCTTCATTGACTATATATATTTGAGTTTTCAATCCTCTACACATTCACTTATTGCTAATTCTTCAATTTGACTTTTCTCCTAAGTGAATGTGATCGAACTCGTTCCCCTCTATGCTAAACTCAACCCAGTCTGTTCACAAATTCTTCATGTGCATTCTATTTGAAACCCGTTCAAAATCTTCACTGTGTCCTTGTTAGCTGAAGAATTTGCGAACGCAAATTTAAAATATTGTTATCTGAATTTTTGGCTTTTGCCGCTCAAACCATTCCGCATCCCACGATGAGATTATTCTAGTCACCCACGATCTCACACGATCTCCACTTCATAGTACATGGGTGACACATGTCGCTAGGATGAGAAGGGTCAGGGGCACGTCCGTCCATTTTCCTCGGACGAGCGGTTTTTCACCTCAGCTATAAATACCCCTCACCTTCCTCTGACCGCATTTACCCCGCTCGACCTCACTGCCCTCGCTCGAGCTCTCTGACCTAGCGACGCCGCTACTTTCCATCATCGCCGGTGAGGAAGAGCTTCACTGCCTCAACCTCGTCGCCGTCGTACTCGCGCCGGCCGTGGAAATCTTCACTCCGCCGCCGCCGTAGCTGTCTTCCGCCGCCAAGTTAGGGCGTGGAAGATCTGAACGGACGAACTTCTCAACTTGAACTCCCACTTCGTCGTGTTCTTCGTCAAGGGTAAATAAAATCTATTTTTATTGCCCTTGTCGATTCTGATGATTTCCACAAAATCTTCAAAGGTGTTTATTCTTCAACTTCCACACTCTTAAACACCACACATGTATCTGTTCTTGATTTGTTTCTCTAAGCAATGTTTTTCTTCAAGATTCCTCAATTGTGTGGATTTTCAATCTATAGAACTCTGGAACCTAAGTCAAAGACCGCTTAGTGAAATTCCTCAAGACACTCCTAGTCAAATTCCTCAAACTTGTTTCTTTTGAAAAACTTCTGAGAACGCATATGACCTCTCCAAATTCTTCGCACCTATACTCTGTTCACAGGTACATATGTCCGCTGCTGAATCTCTGGGTTGTCATCAACTTAACTCATTTGCAGCGTTCCTCGAAGACAAATTGCATACCTCGTCAGAAAACTCGATTGTTCAAAATTCTCAGTTGAAGAAAATGGCTGATGGCAAAAGACCTCAGAAGGGAGGAAAGAGACCAGAAGCAAACACTGCTTTTGAAATTCTTGATAACATTTATGAGGAATATTTCACACCTGATGAAGCCATACATGGCAAGAAAAAAAATCTATATGCATTCAAAGGATAGAGAGGAGATGGGCACGAGAATGGAGGGAGTACAGTTTTGTGACTCCCAAGTACATGAAGAAATTCGCAGTACACCCTCCATGACCAAGACCTCCATTGGCACCAGGCCAAGTTGCCGATCCCTCTAGCATCAGAAGAGGTGAGGAAGTTCCCAAGGAGTGGGCAAAGCGGCAAGCCAAGTTGGCCAAAATAGCCAAAGAAGCAGTGAAGAAATTCAATGAAGATTCTGCTACTGCCGCTGCTGAGGCCTCTGCTAGCAGGCCCAAGAAGCCTATGCCCAAGAAGCCTACTCACAAGCCTAGTTCCTCAGCTGCAATGCCCTCATGGACAAGTTCCTAAAAGCCCTGATGGCCAGTGCCTCACGCCGCTTCCTCCAAAGCAGCTCCGGTCCCCACTGCAAAATCCTCAGTCGCTGCTGCAAAGTCCTCGGCACTTGTGCATCTCATCTCTTGTCAAAGGACCACTGGAATATCAATTGCTTCAGGAGTTTCTACAAGTTCTTCAGCTCTTCCTTAGTCTTCAACGGCTCCAACCTTGCTGAAGACAAAGCCACTGCTGGACGCGGCACGAGGCCAAGTCCTCACAAGAAGCAGGCCGCCTTTCAAGAACCGTCTAGTGAAGACGAAGCTGATGATGAATAATTGGCTGAAATCATCAGAGATCGACAAGCAAGGGCCGCTAGAGCCAAAGGCAGTGAAGTGCCACTTCTGCTGGATCCCAAGTTGATCCTTGATTTCATCGATCTGTGGCATAAGGACCCCAACACTCCTCTGCCTGATCTGAATCTCACACCTAGCCAAAGTCACATGCTCAATGCCTTCATTGGCGAAGAAAAATGGGAATTTGAAAAGGCCAGACAAGTGAAGAAAGCTCAGTACAAGAAGGAGCGTTTACTGAAGAAAAATGTTGTGACAATGACTCCCGATGAACTTGTGACCATGCAAACTGAGATCAAAGCACTCAGTGATGAATTTGATGCATATTGTGCTGATTGGCTGGGAGCCAAAGTCAGATTCGTCAACATGACGAAGAAATTCACATCAATGTTGCAACTTCATCGCAACAAGAAATTCCTCAAGCTGAGGCATTTGCTCAGCCTACTGAAGAACATGCCAGCACAGCTGATGAAAATCAGGTTGTTGATGATTTTGGAAGTACCTGGGCTGCTGAAGAAATTCCAGCCACTGATGAAACTGCCAGGGCAACCTCCAATGTTGCACCTGAAGAATAAGCCAGGCCAGTTGAAGCATCTGCTACTGCGCCTGGGGAATCTGAACATGCCAGGGCAACTGCATGAGTTACGCCTGAAGAAACTGAACCTATTTCTTCTACTACTCCTGCACAGACGACAAGTATCAACCTTCCTTCTACATCAGAAGTAAATAAGACCAAAGCTGCGGACAGGGCAGAAGTGAAGAAAAGGAAAGCATCTGCAAACTCAGAATCTTCATCTCCAAAGAAAATGAAGACTTTGACGAGCTCTTATACGAACCCAATAGATGATGTTCCAATATCAAGCATGCCATCAAAGGGGGTTGTTCCCTTTGGTGAGGAATATGTGATTCCCAGTGAATCGGATGAAGAAAATCCTTCTGCTTTGTTCCCTTTGGTGAGGAATATGTGATTCCCAGTGAATCGGATGAAGAAAATCCTTCTGCTGCTACGTCAGAGCAGCTGGAGGAAGAAATTGAAGTGGATAATATCCCTTCAACTCCTCTAGTATCATCGCCCATGCCTCAGTTCACAGCTGAAGAGGTAGGCGTTTAAGAAATTGATAAAGAAGACGAGGATGTGGACATTGGGTCAATGATGGTAGCTGCAACTACGTCGGTATTTCCCCGGAGAGGGAGGGATGATGTAGCACGGCGATGGTAGGTATTTCCCTCAGTTATGTAACCAAGGTATCGAACCAGTAGGAGAACCAAGCAACACAACATAAACAACATCTACACACAAACAACAACACCTCGCAACCCGACGAGTTACAGGGGTTGTCAATCCCTTCCGGGGTACGACTCCTCAAGATAGGCAAGCGGACGTGAGGTAAATTGTAGTACATTCGTAGATTGAACGCCAAATAAAATAAATAAAGATAAAGTGCAGCAAGGTATTTTTGTATTTTTTGGTTTAATAGATCTGAATAAAAATGCAAAGGAGAAGTATATCGCAAGGCAAATATATGAGAAAGAAGACCGGGGGCCGTAGGTTTCACTAGTGGCTTCTCTCGAGAAAAATAGCAAACGATAGGTAAACAAATTACTATTGGGCAATTGATAGAACTTCAAATAATTATGACAATATCCAGGCAATGATCATTACATAGGCATCACGTCCAAGATTAGTAGACCGACTCCTACCTGCATCTACTACTATTACTCCACACATCGACCGCTATCTAGCATGCATCTAGTGTATTAAGTTCATGGAAAAACGGAGTAATGCAATAAGAATGATGACATGATGTAGACAAGATCCGTTTATCTATATATGGTGGTAGATATAGATCTCGTCTTGTTATCCTTAGTAGCAATGATACGTACGTGTCGGTTCCCTTTATGTCGCTGGGATCGAGCACCATAACATCGAACCCACTACCCGACACCTCTTCCCATTTCAAGATAAATAGATCAAGTTGGCCAAACAAAACCCAAATATCGGAGAAGAAATATGAGGCTATAATAGATCATGCATATACGAGATCAAAGAAACTGAAATAACTTTCATGGACATAAAAATATATAACAGATCATAAACTCGAAGTTCATCAGATCCCAACAAACACATCGCAAAAGAGTTACATCATATGGATCTCCAAGAGACCATTGTATTGAAAATTCAGCGAGAGAGAGAGAGAGAGAGAGAGAGAGAGAGAGAGAGAGAGAGAGAGAGAGAGAGAGAGAGAGAGAGAAAGCCATCTAGCTACTAACTACGGACCCGAAGGTCTACAAAGAACTACTCACGCATCATCGGAGAGGCACCAATGGAAGTGGTGAACCCCTCCGTGATGGTGTCTAGATTAGATATGGTGGTTCTGGACTCTGCGGGGGCTGGATGAATATTTCGTCGACTCCCCTAGTGTTTCTGGAATATTGTGGTATTTATAGAGCAAAGAGGCAGTCCGGGGGGCACCTGAGGTGGGCACAACCCACCAGGGCGCGCCAAGGCCTCATGGCGCGCCCTTGTGGGTTGTCCCCTCCTCGGGACTCCCACAGGGGCAACTAGGGCCCATCTGCTTCCTTTTGGCCCATAAAAAATCATTGTGGAGTTTTGTGGCATTTCGACTCCGTTTGATAGTGATTTCCTGCGATGTAAAAAACATGGAAAAACAGCAACTGACACTTGGCACTATGTCAATAGTTTAGTACCAAAAAATGATATAAAATGACTATAAAATGATTATAAAACATCCAAGATTGATAAACAAACAACATGGAACAATAAAAAATTATAGATACGTTGGAGACGTATCAGCATCCCCAAGCTTAACTCATACTCGTCCTCGAGTAGGTAAGTGACAAAAATAGAATTTTTGATGTGGAGTGTTGTACATCAAGTCATATCATATTCTTTTCTTTATAGCATGGACATTTGGACGTTTATTTGATTCAAAGCAATAGTCTAGTTTTGACATAATAATTTAGATACTCAAGCATATCAACAAGCAACCATGTCTTTCAAAATATCAATGCTAAAATAAGTTATCCCTAGCCCATCATGCTCAAACATTGATCCATTCATGAAACACACTCGAATATTAACTACACCCAATACTTGATCACGATCATATTGCCTCCTAGTTGGTGCTTTTATGAGGGAAGATGGAGACTCAAATTTCAAAAAAAAATTGCAAAAAGTAAAATAAAGGCCCATCGCAGAGGGAAGTAGGGATTTGTAGAGGTGCCAGATCTCAAAGCAAAAAAATTAGAGATAAAAACATTTTGGGATGTGTATCCATCCCACCAATGAAAATGACTTAGAGTTCCCAACACTTTCCATGCTAGATATGCCATAGGCGGTTCCCAAACAGAAAATAAAGTTTATTCCTTTTTCCACCATTTTTTCACTTTCCATGGCTAGCCGTATCCACGGGTGCCCTCCATACCAACACTTTCCAAGGAATTTATTATTTGTCAACATAAAGTAAATATTTTTTGCATTTCGGGACTGGGCATCCCTAAGACTTTTTTGCCTTACTCTCGTGCAATAACAAGTGAGTAAACACTCATCTTGAGAATAACACATCTAGCATGGAAAATATTAGCAACCCATTACCGTTTCGCGAGCGAAACAAACACACAAAAGAGAAGTTTATTTTGAAAATTAGAGATGGCACATGCAAATTTGCTTACAACGGCAAAAGAATACCGCATATAGGTAGATATAGTGGACTCATGTGGCAAAACTGGTTTAAAGGATTTTGGATGCACAAGTAGATGTCATACTTAGTGCAAAATGAAGGCTACCAAAAGATTGGGAAGCGACCAACCAAGAAACGAATAATCTCATAAGCAAGCGTTAAACATAATTAACACCGAATAATGCACCACAAGTAGGATATAATTTTCATTGCGTGATTATTGACTTTCGTGCATGCATAGGGAATCACAAACCTTAACACCAATATTCTTACTAGAGCACAATTACTCATCAACATAACTCACATATCACATCATCATATCTCAAAACTATTACTAAGAATCAAGTTTATTTTGTCCAATAATCTTCATGACATTTTCTTTTACTTTATCCTTCTTGGATATCTATCACTTTGGGACTAACTTTTATGTGTTTCTTTTCATAAGCTCAAACAAATATAAGTGAAGATCATGAGCATAACAAATTTTCTTTCTCTCAAAATAATTTTAGTGAAGCAAGAGAGAATTTCTTCAGAATTTTACTAACTCTCAAATAAATCTAAGTGAAGCAAGAGAGCATTTCTTCAAAAATAACAAAGCACACCGTGCTCAAAAAGATATAAGTGAAGCACTAGAGCAAGTCCTAGCTCATAAAAGATTTAAGTGAAGCATAGAGAGCAATTCTAACAAGTCATGATAAAATTTTGGCTCTCTCAAAAAGGTGTGTCCAGCAAGGATTGATAACTTAAAACACAAAATAAAACAAGCAAAGACATATATCATACAAGACGCTCAAAGCAAAACACATATCATGTGACGTATAAAAATATAGCCTTGAGCAAAATACCGATAGTTGTTGGAAGAAAGCGGGGATGCCACTCGGGGGCATCCCCAAGCTTAGTGGGTTGATCATTTTTGGATAATAGCTTGGGATGCTGGGGCATCCCCAAGCTTAGGCTCTTACATCCTTCCTTCATCCATCATAAGATAACCCAAAACTTGAAAACTTCAATCACACAAAACTCAACAAAACCTTTGTGAGATCCGTTAGTGTAAGAAAAATAAATCACTACTATAAGTTTTGTATCAAACCAATTCTTATTTTGTTTTTGTATTATATCTACTATATTCCAACTTTTCTGTGGCAAAAACTCATCAAAGAAAACCATAGAGCCATCAAAATAAGCACCAACACAAAGAAAACAGAATCTGTCAAAATGGAACAGTCTGTAGCAATCTGATTTGTTTGAATACTTCTGGAACTCAAACATTCTGAAAAATTAGGACAACCTGGATACTTTGTATATTGATCTTCTGCAAAAAGAATTGGCATTTTATCATGTTCTGGTGAATTTTAACAATTATTTTTGTGAGCAAAAAGTTTCTGTCTTTTTCAGCAAGATCAAACAACTATCACCCAAGAAGATCCTATTGGTTCTACTTGGCACAAACACTAACTAAAACACAAAAAACACAATCATAACAGTAGCATAATTTTGTAGACACTCAATAACAGAAAGCAAAAAGCAAAAATAAATATTATTCATTGGGTTGCCTCCCAACAAGCGCTATAGTTTTACGCTCTTAGCTAGGCATAAAGCAAGGATCTAAGTTTTGTCATCTTCGGTTCGAGATCCATAAGATGCACTCATGATTGATTCATAAGGTGGCTTAATTCTAGTTCTAGGAAAGTGTTCCATACCTTTCCTCGAAGGAAATTGGAACTTAATATTACCTTCTTTCATATCAATCACGGCACCGATTGTGCGTAAAAACAGTCTACCAAAAATAATAGGACAAGACGGATTGCAATCAATATCAAGAACAATAAAATCTATGGGCACATAATTCCTATTTGCAAGAATAAGAACATCATTAATTGTTCCCATAGGCTTTTTAATAGTAGAATCCACCAAGTGCAAATTCAAAGTATATTCTTCAAGATTAGTAATACCAAGTACATCACATAAAGATTTCGGAATTGTAGAAACACTAGCATCCAAGTCACACAAATAAAAACACTCATAATTTTTAATCTTGACTTTGATAGTAGGTTCCCATTCATCATGCAATTTTCTAGGAATTGAAACTTTCAATTCCATTTTTTCTTCAAGAGCTTTCATCATAGCATCAACAATATGTTTAGTAAAAGCTTTATTTTGTACATAAGCATGGGGTTAATTTATCATGGATTGCAACAAACAAATACAATCAATCAAAGAGCAACTATCATAATTAAAGTCTTTGTAATCCAAAAGAGTGAGCACATCACTAGTTAAAGTTTTGACCTCTCGAAACCCACTTTCATCAATTTCTCAACAAGATTTTCACCATCCGAAATATTGGGACGCCTTCTACCTAAAGTTGACTCTTCTCCAGTCCCTTTTTCATCATTCTTAACTTTACTAAACAAGGAATAAATAGAAGAAACACCAATCATTTTAAGATCTTCATCACTTTTATCTTCTAACGAGATTGGTTTAGCAGCCATTTGATTTACTAAGGTAGCTTGTGCATCGGATATTTTTCCTAGCAGACTTTCAACAAAAGCATACGTAAAATTGAAGATTACAAACTTCTCTACTAATATCATCTAGCATCTAGCACAACGGAGTGTTCCTTAAGTTCTTCAGGAAAATACTTGTTATGCTCAAATTGTGTAGTCATATACTCCTTAGTACTTTTCTCAATTTCAAGCAAAATATTGGGGTAAGGAACATCATAATAGTTTATTTGAGGCATCATGACTACGCAAACAAGCAAGCACACAAAAACAGATCCGGCAAGAAAACGGCGAACGGAAAAAGAGAGGCGAATAAAACAACAAATTTTTGTGAAGTGGGGGAGAGGAAATGAGAGGAAAATGGCGAATAATGTAAATTTCAAGGAGATGTGATTTGTGATTAGGAACCTGGTTATGTTGAAGATCCTCCCCAACAATGGCGCCAGAAATTCTCCTTGATGGTAGCTGCAACTACGTCGGTATTTCCCGGGAGAGGGAGGGATGATGTTGCACATCGATGGTAGGTATTTCCCTCAGTTATGAAACCAAGGTACAGAACCAGTAGAAGAACCAAGCAACACAACATAAACAACACCTGCACACAAACAACAACACCTCGCAGCCCAACGAGTTAAAGGGGTTGTCAATCCCTTCTGGGGTACGACGCCTCAAGATAGGCAAGCGGACTTGAGGTAAATTGTAGTAGATTGATAGATCGAACGCCAAATAAAATAAATAAAGATAAAACACAACAATGTTCTTGTATTTTTTTGGTTTAATAGATCTGAATAAAAATGCAAAGGAAAAGTAGATCGCAAGGCAAATATATGAGAAAGAAGACCCGGGGGCCGTAGGTTTCACTAGTGGCTTCTCTCCAGAAAAATAGCAAATGGTGGGTAAACAAATTACTGTTGAGAATTGATAGAACTTCAAATAATTATGACGATATCCAGGCAATGATCATTACATAGGCATCACGTCAAAGATTAGTAGACCGACTCCTGCCTGCATCTACTACTATTACTCCACACATCGACCGCTATCCAGCATGCATCTAGTGTATTAAGTTCATGGAAAAACGGAGTAATGCAATAAGAACGATGACATGATGTAGACAAGATCTGTTTATCTATATGGCAGTAGATATAGATCTCGTCTTTTAATTCTTAGCAGCAATTGTTGGGGAACGTTGCAGAAAATTAAATTTTTTCCTACGGTTTCACCAAGATCCATCTATGAGTTCATCTAAGCAACGAGTCAAGGGAGTGAGTTTGCATCTACATACCACTTGTAGATCGCGTGCGGAAGCTTTCGAGGGGATGGTGATGATAGAGTCGTACTCGGATCACCGATGACCAAGTGCTGAACGGACAGCACCTCCGCGTTCAACACACATACGGTACGGGCAACGTCTCCTCCTTCTTGATCCAGCAAGGGGGAAGGAGAGGTTGAGGAAGATGGCTCCAGCAGCAGCACGACGGCGTGATGATGGTGGAGTGACAGTTCCCCGGCAGGGCTTCGCCAAGCACACGCGGAGGAGGAGAGGTGTTGGGGAGGGGAGGGGCTGCACCTTCAAGTTGTGTATGCAGCCCTCCCCTCACCCCTCTATTTACAGGGGAAGGGAGGAGGGGGGGCCGACCCCTCTAGATGCATCTAGAGGGGGGGCGGCGGCCAAGGGGAGGGTGGCTTGCCCCCCAAGCAAGGGGGGCGCCCCCTCTAGGGTTCCCCCCTCAACCCTAGGCGCAAGGGCCCAAGGGGAGGGGGTGCGCCCAGCCCACCAGGGGCTGGCTCCCTCCCACGCAGCCCAAGTGGCCCCCCGGGAGGGGTGGCCCCTCCCGGTGGTCCTCCGGAACCTTTCCGGTGGCCCCGGTACAATACCGATATGACCCGAAACTTTTCCGGTGTCCGTTTGACAACTTCCCATATATAAATCTTCACCTCCGGACCATTCCGGAACTCCTCGTGACGTCCGGGATCTCATCCAGGACTCCGAACAACATTCGGTAATCACATACAAGTCTTCGTAATAACCCTAGCGTCACCGAACCTTAAGTGTGTAGACCCTACGGGTTCGGGAGACATGCATACATGACCGGGACGCTCTCAGGTCAATAACCAACAGCGGGATCTGGATACCCATGTTGGCTCCCACATGCTCCTCGATGATGTCATCGGATGAACCACGATGTCGAGGATTCAAGCAACCCCGTATACTATTCCCTTTGTCAGACGGTATGTTACTTGCCCGAGACTCGATCGTCGGTATCCCAATACCTCGTTCAGTCTCGTTACCGGCAAGTCACTTTACTCGTACCGTAATGCATGATCCCGTGACCAGACACTTGGTCACTTTGAGCTCATTATGATGATGCACTACCGAGTGGGCCCAGTGATACCTCTCCGCAATACGGAGTGACAAATCCCTGTCTCGATCCGTGTCAACCCAACAGACACTTTCGGAGATACCTGTAATGCACCTTTATAGTCACCCAGTTACGTTGTGACGTTTGGTACACCCAAAGCACTCCTACGGTATCCGGGAGTTACACGATCTCATGGTCTAAGGAAGAGATACTTGACATTGGAAAAGCTCTAGCAAAACGAACTACACGATCTTTGTGCTATGCTTAGGATTGGGTCTTGTCCATCACGTCATTCTCCTAATGACGTGATCCCGTTGTCAATGACATCGATGTCCATAGTCGAAACCATGACTATCTGTCGACCAACGAGCTAGTCAACTAGAGGCTCACTAGGGACGTATTGTGGTCTATGTATTCACACGTGTATCACGATTTCCGGATGATACTGATTATAGCATGAATAAAAGACAATTATCATGAACAAGGAAGTATAATAATAATGCTTTTATTGTTGCCTCTAGGGCATATTTCCAACAGTCTCCCACTTGCACTAGAGTCAATAATCTAGTTACATTGTGATGAATCGAACACCCATAGAGTTACGGTGTTGATCATGTTTTGCCCATGAAGAGGTTTAGTCAGCGGATCTGCGACATTCAGATCCGTATGCACTTTGCAAATTTCTATGTCTCCATCTTGAACATTTTCACGGATGGAGTTGAGCGGCACGCTTGATGTGCCTGGTCTTCTTGTGAAACCTGGGCTCCTTGGCAAGTGCAATAGCTCCAGTGTTATCACGGAAGAGTTTGATCGGCCCGACGCATTGGGTATGACTCCAAGGTCGGTGATGAACTCCTTCACCCATATTGCTTCATGTGCTGCCTCCGAGGCTGCCATGTACTCCGCTTCACATGTAGATCCCGCCACGACGCTCGCTTGCAGCTGCACCAGCTTCTTGCTCCACCATTCAACATATACACGTATCCGGTTTGTGACTTAGAGTCATCCAGATCTGTGTCGAAGCTAGCATCGACGTAACACTTTCTGACGAGCTCTTCGTCACCTCCATAAACGAAAACATGTCCTTTGTCCTTTTCGGTACTTTAGGATATTCTTGACCGCTGTCTAGTGTTCCTTGCGGGATTACTTTGGTACCTTCCTACCAAACTTATGGCAAGGTTTACATCAGGTCAGTACACAAGATGGCATACATAATAGATCCTATGGCTGAGGCATAGGGATGACACTCATCTCTTCTTTATCTTTTGCCGTGGTCGGGCATTGAGCCGAGCTCAATCTCACACCTTGCAACACAGGCAAGAACCCTTCTTGGACTGATCCATTTTGAACCTTTCAAAATCTTATCAAGGTATGTGCTTTGTGAAAGACCTATGAGGCGCCTCGATCTATCTCTATAGATCTTGATGCCTAATATATAAGCAGCTTCTCCAAGGTCCTTCATTGAAAAACACTTATTCAAGTAGGCCTTAATGTTGTCCAAGAATTCTATATCATTTCCCATCAAAAGTATGTCATCTACATATAATATGAGAAATGCTACAGAGCTCCCACTCACTTTCTTCATGTACGCAGCTTCTCCATAAGTCTGCATAAACCCAAACGCTTTGATCATCTCATCAAAGCGAATGTTCCAACTCCGAGATGCTTGCACCAGCCCATAAATGGATCGCTGGAGCTTGCATACTTTGTTAACGTTCTTAGGATCAACAAAACCTTCCGGCTGCATCATATACAACTCTTCCTTAAGATAACCGTTAAGGAACGCTGTTTTGACGTCCATCTACCATATCTCATAATCATAGTATGCGGCAATTGCTAACATGATTCGGACGGACTTAAGCTTCGCTACGGGAGAGAAAGTCTCATCATAGTCAATCCCTTGAACTTGCCGATAACCCTTAGCGACAAGTCGAGCTTTATAGATGGTGACATTACCATCCGCGTCCGTCTTCTTCTTAAAGATCCATTTATTTTCTATCGCTCGCCGATCATCGGCAAGTCACAAAGTCCATACTTTGTTTTCATACATGGATTCTATCTCGGTTTCATGGCTTCTAGCCATTTGTTGGAATCTGGGCCGCCATCACTTCTTCATAGTTCAAGGTTCACCGTTGTCTAACAACATGATTTCCGTGACAGGGTTGCCGTACCACTGCAGTGCGGAACGTGTCCTTGTGGACCTCTGAAGTTCAGTAGCAACTTGATCCGAAGTACCTTGATCATCATCATTATTTTCCTCTTGGTTGGTGTAGACATCACAGAACATTTTCTGAGCTGCACTACTATCCCATTCAAGAGGTAGTACTTCATCGAGTTCTACTTTCCTCCCACTTACTTCTTTCGAGAGAAACTCTTTTCCGTAAAGGATCCGTTCTTGGCAACAAAGATCTTGCCCTCGGATCTTAAGTAGAAGGTATACCCAATGGTTTCTTTAGGGTATCCTATGAAGACGCATTTTTCCGACTTGGGTTCGAGCTTTTCAGGTTGAAGTTTCTTGACATAAGCATCGCATCCCCAAACTTTTAGAAACGACAGCTTAGGTTTCTTCCCAAACCATAATTCATACGGTGTCATCTCAACGGATTTAGACGGTGCCCTATTTAAAGTGAATGTAGCTGTCTCTAGAGCGTATCCCCAAAATGATAGCGGTAAATCGGTAAGAGACATCATAGACCGCACCATATCCAATAGAGTGCGATTACAATGTTAGGACACACCGTTACGCTGAGGTTTTCCAGGCGGCGTGAGTTGTGAGACGATTCCACATTTTCTTAAGTGTGTACCAAATTCGTGACTTAAATATTCTCCTCCACGATCCGATCGTAAGAATTTTATCTTTCGGTCATGTTGATTCTCTACTTCATTTTGAAATTCCTTGAAATTTTCAAAGGTCTCAGACTTGTGTTTCATCAAGTAGACATACCCATATCTACTCAAGTCATCTGTGAGAGTGAGAACATAACGATATCCTCCGCGAGCCTCAACACTCATTGGACCGCATACATCGGTATGTATGATTTCCAAAAAGTTGGTTGCTCGCTCCATTGTTCCGGAGAACGGAGTCTTGGTCATTTTGCCCATGAGGCATGGTTCGCATGTGTCAAATGATGCATAATCGAGAGACTCTAAAAGTCCATCAGCATGGAGCTTCTTCATGCGCTTGACACCAATGTGACCAAGGCGGCAGTGCCACAAGTATGTGGGACTATCGTTATCAACTTTACATCTTTTGGTATTCACGCTATGAATATGTGTAACACTACGCTCGAGATTCATTAAGAATAAACCATTGACCATCGGAGCATGACCATAAAACATGTCTCTCATATAAATAGAACAACCATTATTCTCGGATTTAAATGAGTAGCCATCTCGTATCAAACGAGATCCAGATACAATGTTCATGCTCAAACTTGGCACCAAATAACAATTATTAAGGTTCAAAACTAATCCCGTAGGTAAATGAAGAGGTAGCGTGCCGACGGCGATCACATCGACTCTGGAACCATTCCCGACGCGCATCGTCACCTCGTCCTTCGTCGCCTCCGCTTATTCCGCAGCTCCTGCTGTGAGTTACAAATATGAGCAACGGCACCGTATCAAATACCCAGGAGTTACTACGAGTCTCGGTAAGGTACACATCAATTACATGTATATCAAATATACCTTTGGTGTTGCCGGCCTTCTTATCCGCTAAGTATTTGGGGCAGTTCCGCTTCGGTGGACCCTTCCCTTGCAATAAAAGCACTCCTCTCGTGCTTGGGTCCATTCTTTGACTTCTTCCGACAACTTGCTTGCACGGCGCGGCAACCTCCTTGCCGTCCTTCTTGAAGTTCTTCTTGCCCTTGCCCTTCTTGAACTTAGTGGTCTTATTGACCATCAACACTTGATGTTCTTTCTTGATTTCAACCTCTGCTGACTTCAGCATAGAGAATACTTCAGAATGGTCTTTACCATCCCCTGCATATTGTAGTTCATCACAAAGCTCTTGTAGCTTGGTGGGAGCGATCAAGGATTCTGTCATTGACCGCCTCATCGGGGAGGTTAATATTCAGTTGGGTCATACGGTTGTGCAACCCAGACATCTTGAGTATGTGCTCACTGACAGAACTATTTTCCTCCATCTTACAACTATAGAACTTGTCGGAGATGTCATATCTCTCGACCCGGGCGTGAGCTTGGAAAACCAGTTTCAGCTCCTCGAACATCTCATATGCTCCGTGATGCTCAAAACGCTTTTGGAGCCCGGTTCTAAGTCTGTAAAGCATGCCGCACTGAACGAGGGAGTAATCATCAAGACGATACTGCCAAGCATTCATAATGTCTTGGTTCTCTCGACGGAGCGTCACCTAGCGGTCCTTCTAGGACATATTGTTTCTGGCAGCTATGAGGATGATCCTCAAGTTCGGACCCAGTCCGTATAGTTGCTGCCGTCATCTTTCAGCTTGGTTTTCTAGGAACGTTGAAGTTCAAGTTGACATGAGCGTTGGCCATTTGATCTACAAGACATATTATGCAAAAGTTTTAGACTAAGTTCATGATAATTAAGTTCATCTAATCAAATTATTTCAATGAACTCCCACTCGATTAGACATCCTCTAGTCATCTAAGTGTTACACGATCCGAGTCGACTAGGCCGTGTCCGATCATCACGTGAGACGGACTAGTCATCGTCGGTGAACATTCTCATGTTGATCGTATCTTCCATACGACTCGTGTTCGACCTTTCGGTCTCCGTGTTCGAGGCCATGTCTGTACATGCTAGGCTCGTCAAGTTAACCCTAAGTGTTTTGTGTGTAAATCTGTCTTACAACCGTTGTATGTGAACGTAAGAATCCATCACACCGATCATCACGTGGTGCTTAGAAGCGACGAACTTTAGCAACAGTGCACGTTAGGGAGAACACTTCTTGAAATTGTTGTAAGGATCATCTTATTTACTACCGTTGTTCTAAGTAAACAAGATGCATAAAATAATAAACATCACATGCAATTATATAGTAGTGACATGATATGGCCAATATCATATAGCTCCATTGATCTCCATCTTCGGGCTCCATGATCATCTCGTCACCGGCATGACACCATGATCTCCATCATCATGATCTCCATCATTGTGCCTCCATGAAGTTTTCACGCCAACGACTACTTCTACTTCTATGGCTAACGCGTTTAGCAATGAAGTAAAGTAATTTACATGGCGTTCTTCAATGACACGCAGGTCATACAAAAATAAAGACAACTCCTATGGCTCCTGCCGGTTGTCATACTCATCGACATGCAAGTCGTGATTCCTATTACAAGAACATGATCTCATACATCACAATATGTCATTCATCATTCATCACAACTTGGCCATATCACATCACATGACAATTGCTGCAAAAACAAGTTAGACGTCCTCTAATTGTTGTTGCATCTTTTACGTGGCTGCAATTGGGTTCTAGCAAGAACATTTTCTTACCTACGAATAACCACAACGTGATTTTGTCAACTTCTATTTACCCTTCATAAGGACCCTTTTCATCGAATCCGCTCCAACTAAAGTGGGAGAGACAGACACCCGCTAGCCACCTTATGCAACTAGTGCATGTTAGTCGGTGGAACCGGTCTCACGTAAGCGTACGTGTAAGGTTGGTCCCGGCCGCTTCATCCCACAATACCGCGGAAGCAAGATAAGACTAGTAGCGGCAAGTAAGTTGACAAGATCCACGCCCACAACAAAATTGTGTTCTACTCGTGCAATAGAGAACTACGCATAGACCTAGCTCTGATACCACTGTTGGGGAACGTTGCAGAAAATTAAAATTTTTCCTACGGTTTCACCAAGATCCATCTATGAGTTCATCTAAGCATCGAGTCAAGGGAGTGAGTTTGCATCTACATACCACTTGTAGATCGCGTGCGGAAGCTTTCGAGGGGATGGTGATGATGGAGTCGTACTCGGATCACCGATGACCAAGTGCTGAACGGACAGCACCTCCGCGTTCAACACACGTACTGTACGGGCAACGTCTCCTCCTTCTTGATCCAGCAAGGGGGAAGGAGAGGTTGAGGAAGATGGCTCCAGCAGCAGCACGACGGCATGATGATGGTGGAGTGACAGTTCTCCGGCAGGGCTTCGCCAAGATCACGCGGAGGAGGAGAGGTGTTGGGGAGGGGAGGGGCTGCGCCTTCAAGTTGTGTATGCAGCCCTCCCCTCACCCCTCTATTTATAGGGGAAGGGAGGAGGGGGGGCCGACCCCTCTAGATGCATCTAGAGGGGGGGGGGGCGGCCAAGGGAGGGGGCTTGCCCCCCAAGCAAGGGGGGCGCCCCCTCTAGTGTTCCCCCCCTCAACCCTAGGCGCAAGGGCCCAAGGGGAGGGGGTGCGCCCAGCCCACCAGGGGCTGGCTCCCTCCCACGCAGCCCTAGTGGCCCCCCCCGGGAGGGGTGGCCCCTCCCGGTGGTCCTCCGGAACCTTTCCGGTGGCCCCGGTACAATACCGATATGACCCGAAACTTTTCCGGTGTCCGTTTGACAACTTCCCATATATAAATCTTCACCTCCGGACCATTCCGGAACTCCTCGTGACGTCCGGGATCTCATCCAGGACTCCGAACAACATTCGGTAATCACATACAAGTCTTCCTAATAACCCTAGCGTCACCGAACCTTAAGTGTGTAGACCCTACGGGTTCGGGAGACATGCATACATGACCGGGACGCTCTCAGGTCAATAACCAACAGCGGGATCTGGATACCCATGTTGGCTCCCACATGCTCCTCGATGATGTCATCGGATGAACCACGATGTCGAGGATTCAAGCAACCCCGTATACTATTCCCTTTGTCAGACGGTATGTTACTTGCCCGAGACTCGATCGTCGGTATCCCAATACCTCATTCAGTCTCGTTACCAGCAAGTCACTTTACTCGTACCGTAATGCATGATCCCGTGACCAGACACTTGGTCACTTTGAGCTCATTATGATGATGCACTACCGAGTGGGACCAGTGATACCTCTCCGCAATGTCACGGAGTGACAAATCCTGTCTCGATCCGTGTCAACCCAATGTACACTTTCGGAGATACCTGTAATGCACCTTTATAGTCACCCGATTCACGTTGTGACATTTGGTACACCCAAAGCACTCCTACGGTATCCGGAGTTACGATCTCATGGTCTAAGGAAGAGATACTTGACATTGGAAAAGCTCTAGCAAAGCGAACTACACGATCTTTGTGCTATGCTTAGGATTGGGTCTTGTCCATCACGTCATTCTCCTAATGACGTGATCCCGTTGTCAATGACATCTGATGTCCATAGTCAGGAAACCATGACTATCTGTCGACCAACGAGCTAGTCAACTAGAGGCTCACTAGGGACGTATTGTGGTCTATGTATTCACACATGTATCACGATTTCCGGATGATACAATTATAGCATGAATAAAAGACAATTATCATGAACAAGGAAGTATAATAATAATGCTTTTATTATTGCCTCTAGGGCATATTTCCAACAGCAATGACACATACGTGCCGGTTCCCTTTTTGTCACTGGGATCGAGCACCATAAGATCGAACCCACTACCGGGCACCTCTTCCGATTGCAATATAAA
The DNA here is from genome assembly GCA_021605205.1 of Aegilops longissima. Classification (NCBI taxonomy): domain Eukaryota; kingdom Viridiplantae; phylum Streptophyta; class Magnoliopsida; order Poales; family Poaceae; genus Aegilops; species Aegilops longissima. The sequence continues at coordinate 368,641,422 of CM038680.1, read as the reverse complement.
TATATCATGTTGGCCAAACAAAACCCAAATATCGGAGAAGAAATACGAGGCTATAAGAGATCAAAGAAACTCAAATAAATTTCATGGATATAAAAAGATATAACTGATCATAAACTCGAAGTTCATCAGATCCCAACAAACACACCGCAAAAGAGTTACATCATATGGATCTCCAAGAGACCATTGTATTGAGAATTCAGCGAGAGAGAGAGAGAGAGAGAGAGAGAGAGAGAGAGAGAGAGAGAGAGCCATCTAGCTACTAACTACGGACCCGAAGGTCTACAAAGAACTACTCACGCATCATCAGAGAGGCACCAATGGAAGTGGTGAACCACTCCGTGATGGTGTCTAGATATGATCTGGTGGTTCCGGACTCTGCGGCGGCTGGATGAATATTTCGTCGACTCCCCTAGGGTTTCTGGAATATTGTGGTATTTATACAGCAAAGAGGCATTCCGGGTGCAACCAGGGCCCATCTGCTTCCTTTTGGCCCATAAAAAATCATCGTGGAGTTTCGTGGCATTTGGACTCCATTTGATATTGATTTCTTGCAATGGAAAAAACAACAACTGACACTTGGCACTATGTCAATAGGTTAGTACCAAAAAATGATATAAAATGACTATAAAATGATTATAAAACATCCAAGATTGATAAATAAACAACATAGAACAATACAAAATTATAGATACGTTGGAGACGTATCAGTCAACAACTCCAATTCTGAAAGATGACTATTGGGAAGTCATCACCCCAATTCTCCTCTAAAAACACCTCTACATCAACTTCCTAAGTCCCCTGTCCAAACTGAAGAAATTCATATGGGCTCTGAAGAATATTAAGCTTCACTTCTGTCTATTCCAGAAGAAGTTCCAGCCACTAGCACTGATGAAAATGTTGCTGAAGAAATGGAGGCCAAGGCTGCTGCTGATGACACTGCTCCTGATATTCCTCAGCCCGTGGCTCCAGAGACTGTGCTTCAAGAGGCCGTGAAGACTTTAACTACTAATCTTCAGCCCAAGCCACAGAATCCTCACACCAAGAAGCAAACGTTCAAGGCTGATGATTTCTTTGCTGAGCATCATTCCTTCTCTGACTACAATCCATATGATTCTGCTCGACTTCGTCGCCAGCTTTTTGGACTGCCAGCTAGATGAACTTCTATTCCTCCTTGCTGTTTGATAAGGACAAAGTTTTTGATCATGAGCAACTTCTTCATGTGGATATGGAGTCTCTACCGTGCTTCACCCCAGTCCTCAGTGTTCTTCCTGACGTTAGGCTGCTCAATTTCTGCACCGACATCTGCGATTGGAATGAAGAACTCATTCTTCAATTCATCGCCACGCTGCATATTACTGGAAATGTTGAAGATGCCAATTCATGGGTGCTGGACTGGATGACTAAAAACACTCACTACAAAGCGGTGAGGGAGTCCTGGACTAAGGGTTCCTCGGGCGTCCGGCCTATTAGCCATGGGCCGGACTGATGGGTTGTGAAGATACGAAGACCAAAGACTCCACCCGTGTCTGGATGGGACTCTCCTTGGCGTGGAAGGAAAGCTCGGCGATCGAATATGAAGATTACTTGCTTTGTAAACCGACCTTATGTAACCCTAGATCCCTCCGGTGTCTATATAAACAGGAGGCCTATGTCTGTAGAGGCCAATACTCATAGCCATAGTCATACATGCTAGACTTCTAGGGTTTTAGCCATTACGATCTCGTGGTAGATCAACTCTTGTAATACTCATATTCATCAAGATCAATCAAGAAGGAAGTAGGGTATTACTTCCATAGAGAGGGCCCGAACCTAGGTAAACATTGTGTCCCCCCTCTCATGTTACCATCGACCTTAGACGCACAGTTCGGGACCCCCTACCCGAGATCCACCGGTTTTGACACCGACATTGGTGCTTTCATTGAGAGTTCCGCTCTGATGTCGAAGATAGGACCAATGGCTCGCCTCGTTCTCAAGGACAACATCACCTCTAGAGGAGCACTGGCCCCAGGACAAACCCTCCGGCTGGGCAGCTTTACCACGACCGCCCATTCGGCCGTTAAGTCGATGATGACCTCTCAGGTCATCAAAAATTCCCTTCGTATTGATTCCGAGCACTCCAAGCAGATGGATCCGGCAGAGCTTTCATCTTTAAACAAGCTCCTAGATCGCATCACCGCCCTGGGGGCCGCTACAGATTACGATCGAATTGGGCTTAAACCCGATCAGAGAGAAATCAAATCTCCACCGATCACCCACCAGATAGTGGTGGTCGAGGAGCGATACGACAACTCTTCCTCTATACTGAGGACGGACTATATTCGGATCTCCAACCTCGAAGAGTCGGACACTCACCTGCGAAGAGATACATCCTGCCTCCGAACATAAAATCGGACGACAAGCCTAATAAATCAGTCGATATCCCGGAGCTCGAACTGTTAAGTTCGGAGGATCTTCAGACTCCGGATCCAAAATTGGGTCAGGGTTCGGATTTAAATACACCCACCCACCCAGATATAAGCGCTCTCATGAGCATACAACAGTAGTCTCAGGAAACAGTCCACCACTTCTGGGCCAGATTCCTCCTTGTCAAAGACAAGATTAAAGATTGTCGCGACGAAGACGCGATCTCAGCGTTCCGCAACAATTGCACGGACGAAGGAATCCTCAAGGCCATCAACCGCCGTCGCATATTATACTTCGCTGACTTAGCAACTATCGTACAGAAGTACAGCACAATGGAAAGCGCCTGGAAAACTCACGCGGCCCGTTGGGAATCATCGGTCCCCACTCAACCCCTCGTTCAGGCAAAAAGGGGGCACCCTCGTGGCACGCCCGGTCCAATAGTAAAGAAATATAAGCCCATTACGGGGCGCAGAACCGTTCTAGAAGGATGGCTTGATGGGCCATGCAAAATACACACAACACCGGATAACATACCGACCCACAGCCTTAGAGCATGTTGGATACTCCGGCAAGTGGCCAAGAGCGGCGAGGATATCCTCACCAAGAATACCCCAGAACAAAACCCCCAGAAGACGAAGACCTCAAAGTATTTACGGTCTTTGAGAATTTGCTTCAAATAATAGGCGCAAAAGGGCACTCCGCGAACTCGTCGAAGTCTGCCAAATTGCAGCAATAAACCCTTGGAACGACACGGCTATAACTTTTAATGCCGGTGACGAACCCAAATACAGGACAGTCCAAGCACCAGCCGCCTTGGTCATCAGTCCAATCGTGGACGGCTTTCGGCTCGCCAAGGTTCTCATGGACGGCGGAAGCGGACTAAACCTCATCTATGAGGATACACTCCACAAAATGGAAATAGACAGGAGCCGCATCGAGCAAAGCAGCACAACCTTTCGAGGAATCATTCCCAGTCGGGAGGCGCGGTGTGCGGGAAAAATCACACTTTACGTGGTATTCGGCATGCCGGAGAATTATCGGTACGAAGAGATAACCTTCCAAGTGGCCCCTTTCAACAGTGGATATCACGCCCTCTTGGGGCGAGAGGCATTTACACGATTCCAAGCTATACCTCATAACGGGTACATGAAGCTTAAGATGCCCGGGCCTAACGGCATAATCACTCTCGCTAGTGATCCAGACATAGCACTCCGCGCCGAAAACACAACCGCATCCCTGGCCCTTGAGGCACTATCCGAAGCCCTCGCGGCTGAAGAATTAACCGCACTGCGCTCCACGGTGGACAGGGACGATGTGATCCTAGACAAACGACCCAAATCCTCCAGACCCCAAGAAGACAACATCTATTGGAGCACAACTAGACCCAACGGTTGACGCCGCGGTACGAGAGTTCCTGTGCGAGAACTGGGACATATTCGCCTGGCACCCTTCTGATATGCCAGGAATCCCACGCAAGTTGGCTGAACACAGCCTCAATATATTGAAGGGATATAAACCGGTCAAACAAACACCGCGGCATTTTTCTGAACCCAAACATCAAGCTATGGGGGAGGATCTAGCCAAGCTAATCGAGGCCGGATTTGTTAGAGAAATAAAACACCCGGACTGGCTGGCAAACCTGGTGATGGTGCCAAAGCAGGACAAATCCTGGCGCCTGTGCGTCGATTTCAAAGACCTCAATAAGGCAGCCTTATTGCATGGCCTTCGGATGGCTGTCTCCATGGGCATACAATGCGTGGAAGTGCGCAGGGACTCAAACCTCGCGAGACTTTGATGCCAAAGATCCGAAGATGGCGGCTTATCGTAATGCCGTCCTAAAAATGTCGGCTCGGTTCGAGGGGCTCGAGTTTCATCACGTGGCCCGAGAAAGTAATCAAGCGGCGGATGTCCTTGCTCGCATCAGCGCCAAGTGCGACCCCTTCCCACCTAACATCTTTCTGGAAAGGCTTTTTAAGCCATCTGTGGTGTGGCAAGGGGAGAGCGGCAACACTAGTCCGGATCCGAACACAACCCCAGATTTCGAACACACCGATATCATCGGGGGCTCAGCCACCGAAATAACATCATCGACCCATCTCATCATGGCAGTCATTGCCTCTTGGACCGAACCCTTCTTGGCTTACCTTAATAGGAAGGAACTCCCTGAGGATCAGAATGAGGCCCGCCACATTGTCCGGCGTTCGAAGGCCTACAAGGTTCACGGCGGATAGCTCTACAAGAAAAGTGCTACCGGAGTCCTTCAAAGATGTATCACCGAGGAGGAGGGGCGGCAGCTCCTGGCTGAGATTCATGCCGGTCTCGGCGGGCACCACGCCGCAACTCGGGCCCTTATTAGCAAGGCCTTCCGTACAGGATTTTATTGGCCGACGGCCCGAGCAGATGCACAGGACCTTGTCCAACATTGCATCGGACGCCAACTCTTCACCAACCAAAGCCATATGCCCCCCACTTCCCTACAAACAATCCCCATCACTTGGCCTTTTGCGGTCTGGGGACTGGATATGGTCGGGCCCCTTAAAGGAGGAAGCCATAAGAAAAAATATCTGCTGGTCATGGTGGATAAATTCACTAAGTGGATAGAGGCCAAACCAGTTAAAACGGCCGAGTCTGGGCCGATTATAGAATTCATATCCGGCGTGGTACACCGTTATGGTGTTTCACACAGCATCATCACTGATATTGGCTCCAATTTCACGATCGACGAAGTGAAAACCTGGTGCGCTAATTTGGGCATCAAGCTTGATTACGCCTCAGTCTATCATCCACAAACAAACGGTCAAGCCGAACGAGCCAATGGTCTTATTATGAGCGGCATCAAGCCTAGACTAGTGCGGTCTTTGAAAGAATCAGACAAGCACTGGGTTGAGGAGCTCGACTCCGTACTCTGGGGGCTGCGGACCATGCCCAAACGCACTACCAGATACACACCTTTCTTCATGATGTACGGCGCAGAGGCAGTGTTACCCTGCGACATTATTCATGACTCACCTCGAGTGCGCATGTTCGAAGAGAGAGAGGCCGAGCTTGATCGGCAGGACAACTTAGATGCTCTGGAGGAGGAGCGCGACGTCGCAAAAGCCCGTTCCGCATTTTATCAATAGCAGGCTCGCAGGTACGAAAGCAGAGAAGTGCGGGCCAAGACTTATAACATTGGCGAACTCGTTCTACGTCTGCTGGAGAAGAAAAATGACAAACTCAAGCCCAAGTGGGAGGGTCCCTTCATCATTGATGAAGTTCTCACCGGAGGAGCGTACCGCCTGCGTGATGCGTCAGACAATCGCCTATAGCCGAACCCCTAGAACGCGGCCAGACTCCGAAGATTCTATTCCTAGCGCCGAACTCTTTGTTCGTCTCCTTCCCCCTGTTGTTTCCATCATTTTTTTTTCTCTTTTCATTTTTTCGCTCTAGCCTTAAAGCTTTTGTGCGGTTAGATCATGCACCCCTGACGCATACATCTTCAAATATGTACGTCCATTACACCTGGGGGCTTCTTGGACAGAAGCTTGCTATTATTATTTTTCGAGCATCGAAGCTCATCACATATGCGTTTTTTCCATATGTACCTTTTCTTCGCCATTATATGTATCAATATGACTTAATTTTGGCCAAGCTGGGTTGCCTGGCTCCTGTGCTTATGCCCTACGTTCCCGTTAGTTCGGCTAGGGCATAAAGGGAGCACCTCTGCGATTGTTACTGCCGGGTCATCCGGATGTGTACCTCAGACTGGGTGAAGCCGAAAGCTAGCGTTCTTAAGGGAATATTCGATCGGTGGATTAAAGATGTTTTTCGCATTCACTCCATTGTGAACCCCCAGAAGTTAAATATACTGCGGTTTTTTAATCATAGTTCGGACATGCACATTAACGCATGCACACCCAGGGAAAGGAACCCTTAACGGAACTATTCTTTTTGGAAGATGTTTCTTACAATATTAAAGGTAATATAACATAACTAGCCGAATACACTTGTCTGTTCAAGCAACTATGACCCCTACGCCTGGTTTCGACGCATACCCTAGTCAATTTGGTCGCTCTGGTTTTCGGAAACACTCCGCACCTTCGGGTCCAGAGGTTGAAGCGAAAAGGTCTGCCATGAAAATACTTTTACAATTCAGCTAGAGTTACATATGTCAAGGAAAGTACATAGTCACTTGGACTCATAAATTTCCTCCTCTATACCGTAGAACAGGCTATCTAACTTACAATCCTGTTGGGAATATTTGGCAGCTACTGCTACTTGGTCATATACCAAATTAACGGGAACTTCTTTTCCATCTGACCCTAGAGGTCCGACCCGGGCCATGCGATTCGGATCAAGCTTGGTATACCGTGTTATCACCATGGCCTAGGCCTCTCGCGCACCCTCCCGGCAGGCCGATATTTTCCATAATCGGATACGCCGCCGCGCTCCCTTGAATAGCTCTACAAGCTCCTCCATACTTCCTGGAGGGGAGGCGGATGGCCATAAGGCCTTGGCAACACTCCGCATTGCCTCCCGAGCTTGCTCGTGCATTTGTGACAACCCTTGCAGCAGATCGTCCGACAATCCGGACATCTCCTCTTCGAGATGGCCCGTTAGCATACCTGCAAACATAACTCTATCAGTTCCTTTCATCTCCGAACTGTCATAAGGTAAGTTCGGCCACATACTGAATATGCCGCCTCGCAGCCTTTTATTCGCCTTCACGGAGTTGGCCAGCTGGGCCCGCACATCTTTCAGTTCCTCGCCCAGCTGGGTGTTTGAATCCTGGAGTTTGTTTTTCTCCTCTCTGACTCGGGTCAGAATGCACTCGCCTGCGGCGTGTAGTCTTTTCGCCTCTTTCTCGCCCGTTAGAGCGGCTTTCAGTTTCTCCTCCTGTTGGTCTGACGACCCTGCTATGAAATAAGCAACGGTATTAGCACAAACTGGTATATAATTATTGTTTCTCGATGGAGGGAAATATTACTAGATGATGCCTTCTTGGAATTTTCCAGTTCGGCAGTAACAGCAGTTAGATGTGTCTGATACTTTTCCAACTCTTGGGCTAGCAGGCCGTTCTTCTCCGTAAGAACCTGGTTATACAACGATCCTTAAATCATTTGTACCAACTGCTTCAAGTCTCGGGGGCTACTCGCATACGGTTATCATATTCGGACAAAGCAAACTTACCTGCACATCTTTTAAATGCTGCTCTATGGCTCTCTTAAGCCCATCTCGAGCAGCCCGGATGTATGCATCAGCCGAGCTGAGGGCACTGAACGCCTCTTTTGAGAAGCGGGGATCTCGTAAAACGACCCTCCGGCGCCGGTGATTCATGGCGCTCTCCACTTACGTGTTGGTGACAAACATATCTTCCGAGCCTCAGCCGAAGGACAGTCCGGCGTCACTCCCATATCGGTTCCCGTCTCCTCGGTTGGGACCGATTCCCGGCTATTGGGAGTACAACTGGCCAAATCCCCGGACATAGTCCGGCGAACTCTTTTCCTGATACAGGACGAACATAAAAGTCACAGTTGGATGCGATTGCTAAAGAACATATTTGCGAATCCGTACTGTCGGCATTCTGGGAACGGGCTTCCCCAGACTTGCCTGCCTGCGGCCTGCGGCGTGGCTCAAGTGGGGCCCCAGCGCGGCCCAGCTTCAGCAGCTCAAGCTCAAGACCCTTGCGAGGGGCCAAGCCTCGCGGGGCGGACGGCCGGAACCTTCCTCAGGAGCAGCCTCGTCAGGCAGGCTCACGAGGAGGCGAAGAGATCAAGGTAGGGTACCTCATGAGGAGGCGGAGAGATCAAGGCAGGGTACCTGACGAGGGTGCCCCGTGATGCAAGCCATGACGATCGAGACCAGGCGGGCGCCAGCCTGCGCAGTGTCCTCATTCCCCCTTTGGTGCAAAGGAGGCAAGCACATGCCAAGGCGTCAGGCAAAGGCTACCGCTTCGGTGCAACAAGACCAAGACCAGCAGAGCGGCAGGACGGAGGTCATCGTGGAGCCCAGGACAGCGTCACCGTTAGAGCCTTTGGCAGCCGGGGACCAACTTTAGTCAGGATAAGTGTACTATATGTTCCCCTTTAAAATGGCCAATTGTTGGCTCCCTTCCCGCTCATTATTTGGGAAGAGGCCCAGGGCCTCCCTCTATAAATAGGACTAGCCACCACAGAGAGAGGGGACGGGCCAAGAGGGGTTGAACCTACCAGAGAGAGAGAGAGAGAGAGAAGCGACTGGACTCGCCCAAGCAGTCCATCGCCCCAGCTCAAGAACAGCCCCTCGCGAGGCTGTTCTTCCTTTGTACTGTTCATCATCAAACCCTGAGGCAATCCACCACACCACAAACTAGAGTAGGGTATTACACCACAATGGTGGCCCGAACTAGTATAAACCTCGTGTCCCATGTGTGTTCTTCCTCCTAGTTTTAGATCACTTGCTAACCATCGACATGTGAGCTGGTAGGGGAAAGATCTCCGCGCGCACCCTAGTGTTCGAACCTCAAGGGTCTGCCGGAACCCGAAATCCGACATTTGGCGCGCTAGGTAGGGGTGCGCCGGAATCTTTCTTCCGCTGGTCGCGTGTGATCTTCCGTCGTGTCCATGGCAGACGCTCGCCGAGCCCGCGCCGAGCGCTGGGCTGCTCGCACCGCTCGAGTCGCCCAGACGGCTCCCGTCGGCGTACACCCCCGTCGTTCCCTGTCGCCTGCCGCCAACGCCGCCACCGGCTCGGCGAGATCGGCAACGAGCTGTTGGGGGCTGTGCGACCTCACAGCTCGCCCATCACGCCGAGCCAGCGCCCCCGGTCGTCGCAGCTCTCCTAGGCGGCTCACTGGCGCCACCTTCAAGCCGCCACGTCAAGCCGTTCACCCGCCAGATCGCCGCCGCCTCCAGGCGCCAGGGAGCCCCGCCGGGCTGGGTGGCGCCCGAGGCCGACCTGCTCTTCAACTCGGACGATCACCCCTCCAACCCCGCCGGATCGGGTGCGCTCCCGATGCTGTGCACCCCCACCATCTGCGAAGTGGCAGTCACCAGGACACTCATCGATGGCGGAGCCAGCCTCAACATGCTCTCTGTGGAGGTCTTCAGCCTCCTCCATGTGCCACCAGAGCGGCTCCAGCCCAGCAGGCCTTTTTCGGGAGTCGGAGCCAGTTCCACCGCCTCACTGGGACAAATTCGCCTCCCGGTGACCTTCGGCACCCGCGACAACTTCCGTACAGAGCTGATCGACTTCGACATCGCCCCCATTGTCCTTCCCTACAATGCCATCCTCGGCTACCCGGCCTTGGCCCGGTTCATGGCAGCAACTCACCCGACATACAACCTCATGAAGATGCCCGAGAACAGGCGTCCTTACCGTGTCAGGGAACACGGAGATGCCTGCAGGAGCTCGAGCTTGTTTTCAAAGCGGCTGGGCTGGCCACGGCCGCAGCCAGCGGCCCCCCGAGCCCAAGGGGTCTGCGCCGTCCAAGAAGAAGCAGCTATTCACTCAAAAAAAGGAGGAAACCAAGCAGGTACCAGTCGACGAGGACGGGTCCACTAACGCCACCTTCACCATAGGTGCAAACCTCGAACCCAAGCAGGAGGAGGCCTTGGTAAGGTTCCTGCGCGCGAACAAGAAGGTGTTCGCATGGGGACCTGATCAGTTGGCAGGGTCCCGAGGGGCGTGATTGAGCATCACCTCAATGTGTGCCCCAACGTGCGCCCCGTGAAGTAGAAGGCGAGGCGACAGTCCAGGGAGAAACAAGCCTTTATTGTCCAAGAGACCCGCAAGCTAGAGGCGGCAGGGGTTATTAGCGAGGTCCGCTACCCGGATTGGCGCCAACCCAGTTGTCGTGCCAAAGAAAGGGGGGAAAGGAACGTATGTGTGTCGACTTCTCCAACCTCAACAAGGCCTACCAACATGATCCATTTCCGCTTCCTCGCATTAACCAGATCGTCGACTCCACCGCTGAGTGTGACCTGTTGTGCTTCCTGGACGCCTTCTCAGGCTATCACCAGATCAAGATGGCGGTGAAGGCGTGGAAAAAGCGGCTTTCGACCCGTGCGGAGTGTACTGCTATACCTGCATGCCATTTGGGTTGTGCAGCAGCGCGACCTTTCGATGGCTGATGCACATCGCCAGCCCAACAGCTCGGGAGGAATCTTTGGCGTCGTCGATGACATTGTGGTGAAGTCTCGGGGCGAAAACCACGATCTGAGGACTTGGAAGAAACCTCGCGAGCCTCGATAAAGTGGACCTGCGGCTCAACCCGGAGAAGTGCGTATTTGGAGTCCCCTCGGGTAAACTCCTGGCTTTCCTCGTGTCCCATAGGGGCATCGAGGCCAACCCGGAAAAGGTCAAAGCAGTCGAAGACATGAGCACGCCAAAGACCCTCAGGGAAATGCAGAAACTCACCGGGCGCGTGACCACGCTAGGACGTTTCATCTCCAAGCTGGGGGAACGAGCACTGCCATTCTTCAAGCTGATGAAGGAGAAGGGCCCCTTTGAATGGACTGAAGAGGCCGACAAGGCATTCCAAGAACTCAAGAGGTACCTTACCAGCCCTCCTGTGATGGTCGCGCCACGCCCACTCGAGCCCCTGGTGCTCTACCTCGCCGCCACACCCTACTCCGCCAGCGCAGCTCTAGTGGCGGTTCGGGAAGAGCGCCAGATCAAGGCTGCGTCACGCCCGGCCACGGCCCCGGCCGTGGCGGCACAAGACCAAGAAGGCCTCGCGAAGGTCACGGCCTCGGCAGATGGAAACCAGCCTCAGCAGGAAGATGCCCCTAGGGCCGAAGAGGCCTGTGAAGCAGCCGGTAGCTGGGGCTCCGTCGACTCAGGAGGCGTCAGACCCTCCGGAGGGCACGGGCCTCGTCAGCATTCCTACTCTCGTCGAGCACCCATTGTACTTTGCCAGCACAGTGCTACGGGATGCAAGGGCGCGGTACCCCATGCCCCAAAAACTGCTCCTCGCGCTATTGGTAGCCTCATGCAAGCTGCGACACTACTTCCAAGGTCATCCCATCAAGGTCGTCTCAGCTTACCCTCTTGAGAGGGTGCTCAGGAGCCCCAACTCAGCTGGGAGAGTCGCCGAGTGGAACATCAAACTACAAGCGGATCAGCTATAATTCAGCACAACCAGAGTCATCAAGGGGGCCGCATTGGCAGTTTTCGTGGCAGAATGGACGGAGGCACCCGGCCTCGAAGCAGGCGAAGACCGATCACTTTCTCCGGGGAGCGAGGCACCGGCGGCTGAGTCATGTACTTCAACGGGGCATTCTCCTGACATGGCGCGGGGGCCGGCGCAGTGCTCGTATCACCTACTCAGGACAAGCTCTATTATGCCATGCAGCTCAGTTTCCAGCACGGGGAAAAGGTCTCCAACAACATAACAGAATATGAAGGCACGATAGCGGCACGAGAGCGCATGATCGCTTTGGGGTAAGCGTCTCATCATCAAGGGCGATTCGCAACTCCTCGTCAACTTCTCCAACAAGATATATGAGCCGAAGGACGAGCACATGGAAGCCTACCTCGCGGAAGTTCGCAGGATGGAGAAACAGTTCTGGGGGCTGGAGCTGCAGCATGTGCCTCGCGGCACCAATCAAGAGGCGGATGACATCGCCAAGAGGGCGTCCAGGAGGCTGCCTCAGGAGCCTGGCGTCTTTGAAGAGCGACTCTTCAAGCCCTCAGCGGCACCATCACTGTCAAGCGCGGCGCAGCCTCGGGAGGAGCTCCCCCAGCCGCCTGCTTCGGGAGCCCCGATCTGCGGCCCGGCCTTAGGAGCACGCCTGCTCCTGGCGTTGGAGCCTCAAGATGGGTGCTGGATCACAGAGCTCAAGAGCTACTTGACGCTTGGGACCCTTCCGGAGAAGGAGGAGGAGGCGGAGCGCGTGGTGCGGCAAGCCACGGCCTACTGCATCAGGGATGGAGAGCTTTACCGGAGGCGACCGAATGGCGTGTCCCTACGTTGCATTCCCAGAGAGCAAGGGAAGGAATTGCTGGAAGACATACACGGTGGAGACTGTGGGCATCACTCATCGTCACGAACCCTCGTTGGCAAGGCGTTCATGGCCAGTTCTCTTGGCCACACACTTTCGATGGCGGTTGAGCTGGTAAAGGCTTGAGAGGCCTGCCAATTTCACACCAAGTAGATCCATCAGCCGGCGGGAGGTCTGCAAACTATACCCCTCTCATGGCCATTAGACGTTTGGGGGCTGGACATTCTAGGCCCGTTCCCTCGGGCGCCAGGGGCTATCGCTACCTCTACGTCGCCGTGGACAAATTCACTAAATGGGCTGAGGTGGAAGCTGTCCGCACCATCCCAGCGGGTTCTGCGGTCAAGTTCATCAGGGACCTCGTGAGCCGGTTTGGGGTGCCTAACCGCATCATCACCGACAACGGTTCGCAGTTCACCAGCAATCTCTTCAAAACGTACTGTGCTAACCTTGGAATGCAGATATGCTACGCTTCGGTGGCGCACCCCCGGAGCAACGGCCAGGCCGAGTGAGCCAACACCGAGATCCTGAAGGGCTTAAAAACCAGGACCTTCAAGAAGAAGCTGGAGGCATGGGGCAGGGGCTGGCACGACGAGCTCCAGTCCGTGCTGTGGTCCATCCGCACGACCGCGGCCAAGCCAACTGGCGAGACCCCATTCTTCCTCGTCTATGGAGCAGAAGCCGTCCTCCCTCACGAGGTCAGGCGTCGCTCCGCACGGTCTGGCGTTCGGCGAGGCCAGGCAGGGGCGCCATGCGGGGGACGGATCTCGTGTTGGGGGAGGAACATCGTCGAGAGGCCGCGTTGCGAGCGGCAAGATATCAACAGGCGCTGCGGCGATACCACTACCGCAACATCCATCCTAGGACTCTTGAGGTAGGGGACCTCGTGCTCAGACGGGTCCTCTCCAGGGAAGGGTTGCATAAGCTTTCTCCCATGTGGGAGGCCCGTTCAAGGTTGTTCATGTTTCGAGGCCGGCTCCGCATGCTTGGAGACTCGGGAGGGGTGCCCATCCGAATCGTGGAACATCCAGCATCTCTGGAAGTTCTACCCTTGAAGAAAGGCACAGGAGCACATGAAGAAGGCTAACGCTGTGGCTCGTTTCTCGAGAAGGCACGGAGCACATGAAGAAAGCGAGCGCTGTGAAGCTTCGTTCAGGAAAGGCCGGAGCTGTGAAGAAGGCCAGCGCCTATGAAGCCCATTTTCCCGAGAAAGGCCCGGAGCCTGTGAAGAAGGCCAACGCCTGTGAAGCCCATTTTTCCGAGAAAGGCCCGGAGCCTGTGAAGAAGGGAAATGCCTGTGAAGCCCATTTTCCCGAGAAAGTCCCGGAGCCTGTGAAGAAGGCCAATGCCTGTGAAGCTCGCCGCCCGTGACACTCTCACATAATAATGAGTTGGGGATGTACATGCCCCGGAGTCTCCGGAGAGCCGCCCTCGGGCCTCGAGGGCTCCCACGCCCAGTGGCAGCACTTACCTCCACGCTGGTGAGAAGACGTCGAAGACTAGATTAGGTGCCGGACGCGGCTTTTTCATTTGCTTTCTACAGTTGGCATGTTCGTTCCTATTTGAAGTTTTATTGAAGTTGTTGCCGTCTTTGGCTTGTGACTCTTTGTCTTTTTCGCTCACATGCCTCGTTTTCTCTCGCGCAAGTCTCGCGAGGGAGCAACACGGGCTCCCTCGCGAGCATTTTCTGCCCCTGTCGTTTGAGGCTTCCCAATCCCGGTCCACTACGGGAGAACCCCTCCCAGTCCGTGCCCCACGGGCATCGCGACGCGAACGCAAGACCTGGTTCGGTCGCCACCACAACCGAGGCCGGAAGCTACCCCTCTTGACTAATCCCTACAGGACATGAAGCATTCGACGAGGCCTCGGCCTCGGGAAGTGAAGACCGCGACAAGTCCCCCCGAGCTAAGTAATTCCTGCACACGGGCATGCGACACAAAAGCACAACACAGAAATAGCGGAAATAGCATGATAATTAACAGCAACAGTTCAGCACGCCCCCACGGGGCCCTACACTACTTTCTCTTTGCGCAGGAAGGGAGAAAAACAAAATAGGCACGACTTTCTCGGCACCAACTCGCGGCGAATGCTCGCACTGCCTCCGGAGCTCAATCAGACTCCTCCTCACGCTTCACCGAGGCATGACGGTGGGCTGACCCGCTACCTCCCTCCAGGCGGGCCCGACGGCACGGGGGCTGTTCGTGGCCACCGCTGGAGGAGTTGCTGTCCGAAGGAGAGCCGCCGAAGCTCGACGAGCCCCGAGAACCGCCGACCACGCGCCTGCTGTCATCCTCATCCCGATCATCACCGGGGCTAGGTACACGGCCGAAGTCATCGTCTTCGGGGCAGCACCCGGCACAGCGACCGTCTTCTCCGAACACCCTCACGTAGAGGGTGGCGTCGCCATCGAACTTGAAGTGCAGGGTGCACCGCCGGCTCAGGCCACGCGCGCGGACAAACGTTTGCCAGCCGCAGGTCAGGGCCACATTCCCGGTGACGGACACCTCCAGCGAAGTCCAGGAGGCCCTGCTGCAACAACCGTCCGCCTGAAGCTAGAGGCCACCCGGAGCGCCGGCAGGAAGTTCACCAAGAAAGAAGCGGGGAAGCTGGAGCCAGGTGCTGGTCGGCTCCACCGACCACACGACGAATTCCGGCAGCACCTCCGCCGAGTGGAAGCGCTGCCTAAGGTGCCGCGCAGTCACGGCGCGCCCCCCATCGATAACTTTGCGCCCATCGCCGCGCAGGGGATCGCCTCCACGACATAGGGAAGCCGCTACAGGAGCCACAGGAAGCTTGCGCGGACGGCCTTGACCGCACTTGGCCGGGGGAGAGTCAGGCCCAACCTGGCGAGCCTTCCCCTTCTCCGCGGCCGAGAACCTCTTCGATGGAGCCATGGAGATAAAGAAGTAGCAAGAGGGATGTATTGGAAGGGCTTGCTCCGTTCCGTACTTATAGCCGGAGGAGGCCAACCGTCGGCCTCCACGATCACAGGTAATCATGACCCATTTCTGCGTGCAGGGACTTGTCAAGTCATGCGGTTGCCGAGGCATCGTGGGGAAGCGGAGATGCCCACGACCAATCAATCGCCATGCGGCGCCCAAGGCCGCAGGCTGTTGGGCCCCATGATGCTTTTCACTTGCCCCTTCGCTTCTCTTCTAAGCCAGGTCCAGGCGGGCCTTGGGCTCGGGGCTCTCTTGTCGGCGTTACGGGAGCAGGGGTCCCCGACTTGCCTGCGGCTGCTGCGGCATGGCTCAAGTGGGGCCCAGCGGCCCACTTCATCAGCTCAAGCTCAAGACCCTCGCGAGGGCCAAACCTCATGAGGCGAGGCGGTAGGAACCTTCCTCAGGAGCAGCGTCGTCAGGCAGGCTCACGAGGAGGCGGAGAGATCAAGGCAGGGTACCTCACGAGGGTGCCCCATGACGCAAGCCATGATGATCGAGACCAGGCAGGCGCCAGCCTGCGCAGTGTCCTCATTCCCCCTTTGGTTCAAAGGAGGCAAGCATTGGCCAAGGCGTCAGGCAAAGGTTACCGCTTCAGTGCAACAAGACCAAGACCAGCAGAGCGGCAGGACGGAGGTCATCGTGGAGCCCAGGACGGCGTCACCGTCAGAGCCTTTGGCAGCCGGGGACCAACTTTAGTCAGAATAAGTGTACTATATGTTCCCCTTCAAAATGGCTAATTGTTGGCGCCCTTCCCGCTCATTATTTGGGAAGAGGCCCAGGGCCACCTCTATAAATAGGACTAGCCACCTCAGAGAGAGGGGACGGACCAAGAGGGGTTGAACCTACCAGAGAGAGAGAGAGAGAAGCGACTGGACTCACCCAAGCAGTCCATCGCACCAGCTCAAGAACAGCCCCTCGCGAGGCTGTTCTTTCTTTGTACTGTTCATCATCAGCCCCTGAGGCAATCCACCACACCACAAACTAGAGTAGGGTATTACACCACAATGGTGGCCCGAACTAGTATAAACCTCGTGTCCCATGTGTGTTTTTCCTCCTAGTTTTAGAACCCTTGCTAACCATCGACGCGTGAGCTGGTAGGGGAAAGATCTCCGCACACACCCTAGTGTTCGAACCTCAAGGGTCCGCAGGAACCCGAAATCTGACACGTACCTCTTTGATGAAGGCTCGGCCATATCTTTGTTTGCCTTCCTCTTCAAAGGCATGCCCGGCGTGGGGGCCGCTCTCTTTGGAGATACCCCTGGCAGCATGGCGCGCCGAACGCCTCCCCTTTTGAGCACAGGACGGTGCAGTGGGTGAGGCGGAATGAGAGAACTCTTTCGGAGGAGATGTCTCCTGATTACTTACGTGTGAAGCAGGGAGAAGACCGGGATAATCGGCGATGATGGCCACTTCTGTGTCGTCATAGCTCGCCTTGTAAAACACCCCGTCCTCGAGCACCACTAATATATCTGGATCCTCTTCGAATCCGGGGTCAAGGTCCCGATTGTGGCCCTCGGGCTGCGGGGCTGGGCTGTGAAGCCCTTCAAAAGTCTTTCGCCTGTGCTGTTATAAATGGATGGGTTAATATTCATTGAAAGTAGCTCAGGGAGTGGGATGAGTAGAGTAGAAGAGTTGGGGCTTACCCAGCTAGGAGGACTGTGCATGGAAAATCCATCTCTGTGCTTGATATGCAGGAATTCCTCTTCCTCCCCTTTGAACAGTTCGGCCAATATTTTGGCCAGAGCGGCTGGGGTGTCCGGACCCTTTCTGCCGCAGCGGGAGGTGTAATCCTCCCCATTGTAGGGCCACATGGGAAGCCCTCTGTATTGGAGTGGCTGAACCCCCCGTACTATGGAGGTCGCCTTTACTTCGACTATCGATAATCCAGACTGAGCGAGCGTCCTTATCTTGCTCATGAGTTGACGAACTTCCACACTATCTTCCTCCTCGAGGCTCCGAGGGCGCCAGCTGTGGCGTTTCTTCAAAGGAACGCTTTTGGACTCGGGAAGACCCCTCCGAACTGGGTCTGGAAGTGTGATGTCCCCAATATAGAACCATTCGAAAGGCCACCACTACTAGGGAAAACGCTATACAGGAGGTATAGCGATGGCGTTAGTCAAAACTTCGGCGCTAAGCGCTACTTAGTAGTAGCGCTTGTTGCAAAACCACCCTACAATCATTATTTTAGCGATGGCGCGTCTTCACGAAAAAGCGCTACTACTAAAATTCTCTCACTAGTGCCGGTAGGCTAGGAATAGTAGCAACGCTTCTCCCGAAAGCACGCTCTTGCTAAAAACATTGTAGCAGCGCGTTTCTTCTTCTGGCGCTACTGCTATGTAAAAGAAAATAAATAGAAAAATAAGTAGAAAAGTAAATGAAAATGAAAGAAATAGAAAAAGGAGAAATGAAAAAAATAAAATGTAAAGAAACAAAAGAAAAGAAAAAGAAAACAGAAAGGGTTAGGCTGCAGTAGCGTTTCTGCGAACACGCTATAGCTATCTTAGCTATAGCGTTTCAGCAAAGCAGCTGCTGCTAGTTGACTCAAATCCCGTGACCTGGCTCAAAATTTAGCTAAGTCCTTTCCCCCTCTCTACTCCCCCTGTCCCCAACTGCTCCATCGTCACCATTGCCTGCCGTGCGCCGACCACACCGTGCCCGCCCACCGCCAGAGGCCGCCTTGACCACACGCCGCCGCCGCCTTGACCACACCGCCCGCCGGCCCCCCTCGACCTCACAGCCGCCGCCCGAGGCCGTCGTCGACCTCACTGTCGCCTCCCTCGAGCTCGCCGCCCGCCGCCCTCGACCTCACCGCCGCTGCCCGAGGCAGAGCCTGCCCTCGCCGCCCGATCGTGAGGCTATGCCTCTCTGTCCCTACCCTCCTATTTCTCTCTGCTAGGGCAATTATATATATGTGTTGATCTTGTGTTGATGTTCATATGAAGGTGTTCATATGAACCTAGGTGTTCATATGAACCCTAGATTTTTAGGGCAGTAGGCATTTTATAGCATTTAGGAAAAATGATTTGCAATTTTTTAGGAAATTAGCTAGGGCAATTTTATGAAAATTCCTAAACAGTAATTCCATTTAGCTTTAAACTAATAGAGGTATATAAATAATAGTAGCATTTAGATTTAAATTAACAGAGGGTATAAACAAAAACACTTAGCTATAAAAAATATTTTGACTACGGACCTGAATTTGTTCCAAATTTCATTCAAATGAAATTTGAATTATTTGGACTATGGACCTGAATATTTTTGAAGAAATTGGGTGTAGGTACTAAGGTCTTCTTTGTGGAAATTCTGGTGAGGTCAAAAGGGTTAGAGAAATGTAGTTCCTAGACTTTTAGCTTTAGACAAAAAACAAAAGTATTTAGCTATAAATAAAAAATAGTAGCTATGGCATTTAGCTATAAACAAAAAACAGAATTGTTTTCTTTTCAAAAACTTGGTCAAACAGAACAGTAGCTATAAATACTTTTAGCTTTAGACAAAAAAAAAAGTATTTAGCTATAAATAAAAACAGTAGCTATGGCATTTAGCTATAAACAAAAAACATAATTGTTTTCTTTTCAAAAACTTGGTCAAACAGAACAGTAGCTATATGTCATTGATGTTCATTTGCATATTCCATTATTGTTGATTATATCTTTTCATTGAAGTGGCCATGTTATATGCAAATTCCTCAATAGTGTTTGCTCATGTTATATCTTTTCATTGAAGTTGTTGATTGTGCCCAAGTGGCTTTGTTGTTTCCAGGGAATGATGCTGAGTGGCCTATGTTTTGCGGAATGTTGATTCATTTCTGTTCCGGCAAATTTCAGGTTCTCGATTTGTCCACTTTTAGCAAAGGTCATGCGAAATTTTCCGTGAATTTCGGCATGACTTGTCTTCTAAACTAGGACATATCGAGTGCCGATTTGCCGCACCGGGAAGGAGTCAACATTCCTGCAAAACAATAGTCCTTTTATGTCATTATTCATTTTATTAGGTCTAGAATTAATTGACTAGATTTAATCATAGGAAACATGGCTAGAAGCGATGAAGGACAGGGTTACGGTGATTGCGACGAGTCTACTGGCGGCGAGCGAATATTTTAGCCTTACCGACGATCAACCGATGTTGTTGTTGGGCCCACCGGTGGCATCGGGGACTGAGACCGACACCGCAGACCGGTCTGAGATTGAGACCGCTGAGACCGGCGCTGAGATTTAGACCGGCATCGAGACCGGTGCTGCCTCGGGGCGGAGCGGTGTAGAACCGAAAGCAAAGAGGCAGCGGGTTCCTAACAAACTCAGGACTACTAGACTGGTGGTCACGGAGGTGGGCGGCGGCAATTTTGAGCCAAAGGCGCCCGAGGAAGCAGCGTGCGTGCTACGGCAATCAAATTGGCTGCATCGTGCGGACAACCGCCACCATCAATGATGAGAAACTACAGAAGATAGAAAATATGAGGAGCTCCCTCCTAAAGAAGTTTCACGGATATTCTTGTTCCGGGCGGAATGAGAAGGATTATGAAGATCGAGGCGAGGACCCGGCAATGAAGAAGATAAACAAACACGCCATGACCAAGTTTAGCGGCGTTGGCGCTGGAAAAATCGGTGAAAGCAAAGATCAGCGACGGGAACCCTACTCCGAGATTGTAAAGGATAATCCGACAATCACGGAAGAGCAGTTTCAAATATTCAAGGAGGCTTGCGAGGCGAAGCTGCCAAAAAAGTCTAAGTACATGAAGGGGCTTCAAAGAGGAACATTGGGAGCCACCACCTCGGAAGCCGTGGTTCTGGCGGAAAGAGGTCCAAATGGGCCAAGGAGGGCGTGGAAGCCGCGAGTCAGGCATCCTAGACCCCTTGGCGGATTCACCGTCCCGCATGGGCGTGGCGTCTGAGGGCCCGGCACCGTTGGGACCCAGTGAAGAAGGTTCTGAGACAACACGGTCATTACGGAGTTCATGAGACTGCTGGTAATTTTAGTTTCGATCAATTCATTGCACCGTTAGTCATATTTATAAGCGATCCTTGTGCCTTTTGCGGAGAGAGCAGCACGGATTGCGGCGGCGACTTCGCCGTCGAGAGCATTGGCGAGGCCAAGTGGGACACTCCATTCAACGGGCGTTGAACATATTGAAGCGACAACGGTGGATACTCGACCGTCGTATGGGCGCGTGCGGTGTCGGAGGCGGCGCCACGTGGAAGAAGTACTACCGTGAGACCACGGAGGAGAGAAAGGAAAGAGCGGAGGTTAAGCGAAGAAAACATCGACAAGAAGGTTGAGATTGCGGTTGAGAATAAATCATCTCGAACGATCGCAACAGCGGTAGCTGCCGCCAAAACAGGTGGTTGCAGATTTGTCTACTTCCTTGGTGACGGGCGTTATCACTTGGACAAGGAAAAATCCAGAAAAAATGCAAAGGACTTTCCCTTGCTGACTTCTTGGGAGCACCTGCTCCCACCTGCTCCCACCTGCTCCCACCCCGCTACGCACCTGCTCCTGCTCCTGCGGCTCCCGCACCGGCGTGCTCGGCGGTGCTTCATCTTCAGCTGAGCTCGGCGCCCTCACGGTATCTGTCACACGGCCCCTTCAATATAAATGTATAATCTCCGTTTTCGTTGCCTTTCGGATGTCTCACGTCGCAGACTTTTCTTTGCAGGCCGCGAAACCCGTGCACCATATTGTACACCATCGGCGACGGAAGGTGGCCGTGGGGAAGCGGCGATAATGAAGCCGAAGAACCATTGTTCCACAGCGGCGATCCCCGAGCGTCTTCAAGGTTTCCATGGCGATGTCGAACCGGGCCCACGAAATTTGCCTCCTCAACACTCTTGGTGGATGACGAGGAGACACCGCGGCGGCTTGGTGATTGTTGCAATGGGTGGGTCTGTTGTGGCCAAAAGTATGCTTCCGTGCAGGCGGCGGGAGCACACCCACGAGCACGCAGCCTCGGCAAGGTATGAACATCAACACCCACCTACCCAATTAGCGTCGGGTGTCGGGTTGGGTGATAGCGGACGGGGTAAGGAGGAGGCTCCATTAGTCGCTGATGACGTCGCCATGGATGAGGATGAGGATGACGATGGCGCTGAACAGTATGTCTATACTGGCGCCTCCTCGGGGTTTGAGCGTCATGAGTCGGTGCCTGAATTACCGTCTCAACGTATTATTGACGACCTTCCGGTAGTAAAGAAGTCTAGGAAGAGAGCGAGGAAAGGCAAAAAAGCTGATTCTATGATCCAGCCGCCTCAGCAGCCTCGGCTTCAGGACCGTATAGATATCCCCGATGCGGATAAATGGCATATCCCCGGTCAACCAATCCTACCTGCAACAGCGCTACGGGCCAGATTCGGCGATCTAAGGAGACTTCATGACGATGTGCTGCGGGTAGAGAAATGCCTCATCGCCTCGAAAGATCCAGGATACCCACTCTACGTGGTTAACGTTCCGCGGCAAATGTCGTACGTCGACAGCTTCCCTGCGGATAAGTTCTTCCTCCGATTCGATTACATATTCGACATGTTTCACGTGAAGAAGCTGGATTTTACGTTTGTCCGCCTTTATGCCTTGCACATGAACTACATCATTGGGGTTGAGCAGATCGTCATATCGTGTCGCTGACCCGTACTACATGCGAGAGCTTCTTGGGAGTGCATGCGAGCAGCGTGAATCTGCGAGGATTACATCGTCGGTTTCATGCTCACCAATAAGGACAAGGGCGATTCTCGTGCCTTATCATCCCGTGTAAGTCATCCGCTGCTATCCTTCCTTCGATTTCAATAATTCATTTGCGGTGGAGGCTAATTAATTTGAGGTGTACTTATTTTTGCTTGGCGGCGGGCGCGCCGTCCTCATCATCCTCTACCCCGATTCTCCCACGCTCTTTACTTGGACTCGTCGAAGAACATTCACAAAAGGATTACACCCACATCAAAGATGTTCTCGGCAGTGCTATGTTTTACTACCAAGCAAGGGGTGGAGAGGTTAGGGACAAGAAGAGAAGGCGGCGGCAGGGCATACTTCAGCCATAAGACCGACTTCTGCTGCATCCGACAACGAGCGATTCTCTTAATGATGGATTCTATGTCCTACACCACATCTTGGAGTCTGAGCGGGATCACGGAACCTTCACATGTCACCTAGATCTGGCGATGCCCATATTCTGCAATGGGCAAAGGACATAGGAGATATCGAGGATCATCGACTTCGAGCTGAGTTCTATAACATCCAGCGCGAACTTGCCCAAATCATCATGAAAGAGGTCGTCGGAAAAACAGGGATGTTCTACGGAGAAGGACAAATGTCGCGGGAAGACGTCCGAACATGGATAGCCTCTCAGCGTCTCGACATGAAGCCTTTCACTAAGCTCGGGGACTATCTCCACGACCTCGATGGATGTACGGCATGTTGGAGTGATTGTCGATATATGACAATGTGTCTGTTTAGTCCATACTTTCCGTGTGACAAAACTTTGAGTTATCTTGTGATGAAACTTTATTTGTGATGTAATTAAACCGTCCTCCTCCTCGACTAGCGAAGATCACTCTAGTTAGGGCATTTTGGGTACGATGAACTTTGTTATTTATGCTTATGATATGTTGTTTCTATTTTGTCAAGTCTGTCTCTTTACATTTGCTCAACTATATATGTTGCATATCATCGACTCATGTGACGATGCAGGTGCATAGATCATCGATGGCGAAGAAGTGCTACGCCAGGAGTATATATATGATGAGTGGCGGAGTGTCGAGCCCAGTGTTGCCGGTTTCCGGTTTCGGCGACAGGCAGTAGTTAGTTTAGGTTCACGCTAATGCGAGAGAGGATCTGAACTCATGTACTCAAAGTGATAGCTCTTCTCGCGTATACCATTGTTTAGATGGATGACGATGTATTTGCAAGTAATCAAGGACTTGTATCGCTATTTTCGAGATGATGACGAGAGACCACTTTGTGTTGGATGATGATTATGATGAGACTATTTGTATGTATATGCTATGATTATATTACGTGGTCTCGCAGGCATTTGTATGTGTATCATGATGACATTTCTATGTGCTAAAGATTCTTCTATAAAGCCTGTTCAAATACAAAACAAATATGCCCAAAAAACAAAAACCTGTTAAATTAGCGATGGCGAGTGTATAGAAGTTAGCAGCAGCGCGCTATAGCGATGGCGTTGCTGCAAAGGCGCTAGAGCTACTAGCGATGGCGTGCTCGATAGCAACCGCTGCTGCTATACTTGTGTAGCGCCTTATGGCGCCCACCCAGTGATACCCTAAAACCAGCTGCTTGCTGCTAGCTTTTCTATATGTTAGCCTTCTTTGGCGCCTTATTAGTAGGCGCCCACCCATTTCAAATATTGCCCTCTGATGATACACCTAAAACCTCACAACTGCTGCTAGCCTTTTCCTAGTAGTGGACCTCTCGCATTAAGCTTGACACGTGGAAGCTGAAGTTCTTGATACATAGAAGCGAGTGATGCGACATTAAATGGAAGGCCGGATACATCACTTTGAAGTCATCGGAGGAGGAACCCGCCTTGCAATGCGAAGACAATCTGGCGTCGGACACCTCATCATTGAAGTCGGGTTAGGACTCTTGAGGAGTCTGGACTAGGGGGTCCTCGGGCGTCCGGCCTATTAGCCATGGGCCAGACTGATGGGCTGTGAAGCTACAAAGACCGAAGACTCCACCCATGTCCGGATGGGACTCTCCCTGGCATGGAAGGCAAGCTCGGTGATCGAATATGGAGATTCCTTTCTCTGTAAACCGACCTTATGTAACCCTAGATCCCTCCGGTGTCTATATAAACCGGAGGGCTAGGTCTGTAGAGGCCAATACTCATAGCCGTAGTCATACATGCTACACTTCTAGGGTTTTAGCCATTACGATCTCGTGGTAGATCAACTCTTGTAATACTCATATTCATCAAGATCAATCAAGCAGGAAGTAGGGTATTACCTCCATTGTCGGGGTTGGGTGCGACATATGCCAATGGATGGCTTATCATGGTGGGAGCGAGTAGAACGTCGCCGGTGCCCGGAAGCGGGATGGCGTGAACCGAGCTTGCGGTGTACTTTACCCAAGTTCGGGGCTCTCCTAGGAGATAACACCCCTAGTCCTGCTCTGCGGGGTCTCCACATGATCACTAAGGCACAAGTGACTACAATGGTGCTCCTCAAGTTGTATGCTAGAGGTAGGAGAGGGCAGGGCTAGCTCTCTCCTTCCTCTATGGGCTGGTCTAGTTCTAACAGGTTTGTAACCCTTTGCATGGGTGCCCTGGGGGGTTTATATAGGCTTACCCCGGGGATACAATAATGAATCGGCTGGGTGTAGGACACGGCTGTCGATCTCTCTGGTGCAGGCTTCTCTGCAGTTCTTTGGAACTGCCGGCTGGTGGGCCCCGCCGACTGGTCCGGCATGGGGTTGACAGGCCGCCCCCGCCGCTCACGGGTCCTGTCGGCTGCCGATCACTGTAGCTGTGACGTTGATGATGCAGGATTGGTCAGGGGGGCGTGGCTACAGCTCCGCTGCCTGGCGGGCGATTACTGTAGCAATTCTGTGTATCGTCTGGTTAATGGCGCGTAGGTCCCGAGGAAGGGGTGGGCCGACTGCTGGGGGCCGACCTCCCTCGGGTCCGACTGGTGGGACTGTTGCCGTCTTATGGGCTCTCGCTGATCGGTGGGGCCCACTGTCCTTGGGCCGTACCGACAGGCCGTCGTCGGAGCAGGATCCCACCTGCTGCTACCTCTTGAGCACTGCGGGTTGGATTTCCCCGAAGAGGAGAGGATGATGCAGCAAAGTAGCGTAAGTATTTCCCTCAGTTTTTGAGAACCAAGGTATCAATCCAGTAGGAGGCCACACACAAGTCCCTCGTACCTGCACAAAACAATAGCTCCTCGCAACCAACGCGATTAGGGGTTGTCAATCCCTTCACGGTCACTTACGAGAGTGAGATCTGATAGAGATGATAAACAATATTTTTGGTATTTTTTATATAGAGATGCAGAGTGAAAAATAAAAGGCAAAGTAAAAACAAAGCAAGTATTAAAGTAATGGAGATTGATATGATGAGAATAGACCCGGGGGCCATAGGTTTCACTAGTGGCTTCTCTCAAGAGCATAAGTATTCTCGATGGGTGAACAAATTCTGTAGAGCAATTGATGAAATTGAGCATAGTTATGAGTATATCTAGGTATGGTCATGTATATAGGCATCATGTCCGAGACAAGTAGACCAAGCGATTCTGCATCTACTACTATTACTCCACTCATCAACCGCTATCCGGCATGCATCTAGAGTATTAAGTTAAAAACAGAGTAGCATGTAAGCAAGATGACATGATGTAGAGGGATAAATATCATGCAATACGATAAAAAACCCATCTTGTTATCCTTGATGGAAACAATACAATCGTGCCTTGCTGCCCTTCTATCCTTTGGGAAAGGACACATAAGATTGAACCCAAAGCTAAGCACTTCTCCCATTGCAAGAACTACCAATCTAGTTGGCCAAACCAAGCGGATAATTGAAGAGACTTGCAAAGATAACCAATCATACAAAAAGCATTCAGAGAAGATTCAAATATTATTCATAGATAATCTGGATCATAAACCCACAATTCATCGATCTCAACAAACACACATAAAAGAAGATTACATCGAATAGATCTCCACGAGAGAGGAGAGAACATTGTATTGAGATCCAAAAAGAAGAAGCCATCTAGCTACTAGCTATGGACCCGAAGGTGCAAGTAAACTACTCACACTTCATCGGAGGGGCTATGGTGATTATGTAGAAGCCCTCCGTGGTGGATGCCCCCTCGGCGGAGCTCGGAACAGGCCCCAAGATGGGATCTCGTGGATCAGGAAGTTGCGGCGGTGGAATTAGGTTTTGGCTCCTGTTACGATCGTTTGAGGGTGCGTGGTATATATAGGAGGAAGCGATCGTCGGTGGAGCAGGGGGCCCACGAGGTGAGAAGCGCGCGCCCTAGAGCGCCCCCCACCTCGTGACCGCCTTTTGTTCCTTGGAGTAGGGTCCAAGTCTCACGGATCACGTTCGGTGAGAAAATCACGTTCGAAGGTTTCATTCGTTTGGACTCCGTTTGATATTACATTTATTGAAACACCGAAATAGGCAAAAAACAGCAATTACAGGCTGGGCCTCCGGTTAATAGGTTAGTCCCAAATATAATATAAAAGTGGAAAATAAAGCCCAATATAGTCCAAAACAGTAGATAAAGTAGCATGGAGCAATTAAAAATTATAGATACGTTGGAGACGTATCACACACTAATGGTGATGTCGGGGTGAAATGGCAGCGATTGCGGCGTGAGATCTCCTCGGTATGGTGCCTTTGTGTAAGCCGTCCTGGATGGGGGTGGGCTATACTATAGCCATCCTCTGTCTTGTCCTTCTTGATGAGGGCGCATGCTTCGTTGGCGCCACGGGCCGACTGCTAGGGGTCGGCTTCTCTAGAAGCCGCCAGCTAGGAGTCATCTTGTCTCGACGTCGCCTCCGGGACTCGGCCGTCTATGGGCAGCCGGCTATTCCTCCAGCCGATCTCCAGAAGGCGGCACTTCATCTTGGCGCCTTGAGGGGCGCAGCTAGCCCCGATGTCTTGAAAGGTTTTGGGCTTCGGGTTGGCCTACCCGTGGCCCATTACTCCGACAGTAGTCCCCGAAGCTGGTGAAGTGCCGCGGTTTGATCAACCGAGGAGCCTCAGCAGTTTCTTTCTCCGAGTGCACGAGGGGAGTGAGGAGTTCGGACTAGGGGTGTCGGGATAGCGAACTATCATCATCGGCGGACTCCAAGACTATGAAGATACAAGATTGAAGACTTCGTCCCGTGTCGGATGGGACTTTCCTTGGCGTGGAAGGCAAGCTTGGCGTCTGGATATGTAGATCTCCTACCATTGTAACCGACTACGTGTAACCCTAACCCTATCCGGTGTCTATATAAACCGGAGGGTTTTAGTCCGTGGGGCGAACAACAATCATACCATAGGCTAGCTTCTAGGGTTTAGCCTCCTTGATCTCGTGGTAGATCCACTCTTGTAACACATCATCAATATTAATCTAGCAGGGCGTAGGGTTTTACCTCCATCAAGAGGGCCGAACCTGGTAAAACATCGTGTCCCTTGTTTCCTATTACCATCCGCCTAGAGCGCGCGGTTCGGGACCCCTAACGAGATCCACGGTTTGACACCGACATTGGTGCTTTCATTGAGAGTTCCTACGTATGCGTCACCGATAGGCCTGATGGCTCCTTGATCATCAACAACGGCAGCGGTCGGTGAGACTTTTCTCCCGGACAGATCTTTGTGTTGGCGGCTTTACTGCTGCGGCCAATTAAGCAGCCATCTAGAGCAGATTAAAGCTACGACCACGGCGTCGGTCAGATTTGGAAGATTTAGACTATCGGCCGATATCGCGGAGACTTGATCTTGACGGGTTCGAGCCGCAGCAACGTGCCGCCTTTGTCTCAATGGGCATGATCTAGATCTGCAGCCGAGCGATGCCACAGGCCGCACGATATCCGCTCGACCTTTAATCGGGCGGATTCCCGACCGAGGGCGGGTGGTTGGACACCGCCTCGGGGCTACAATCTCTCTGGCGATCAAGCTGAACTCCATCCCTGTCGCTGCGAAGACTCCGACTCGAGTGCGGACTCCTATCCGGACTCGAACCCTCCAGCGCCCTTGCCGTTCGAATCCGATTGGGCACCCATTATGGAGTTCACGGCGCGGACATCTTCGGCACTCTCCTTTGGCAACATCCTGAATTCACTAAAGTCTCTCTCTTTATCCGGAGAGCCTGGCGGACTACGATCGGGAAGATTGGGATGCGGACGGCGAAGAAATTCAACGCCCACCACCACCCACTTGGTAGCGGCTGTGGACGATCTAACCGACATGCTAGACTACGACTCCGAAGACATCGACGGTATGGGCGGCGATGCGAAGGCGACAAGACCCAGCGCCTACGAGGGCTTTGGAAGGCCACCTCGTCATACAACATATACATGGTGGACATCCCAAAAGATGGGAGCAGCGATGGAACAACGAAGGATGACCCCTCAAGAAGCAACGAAGCGCCCGGCGTCGGCGCGCCGCTCTAAATCCCGCCACGGCAACAATGAAGACTCGGCACCGGAGACAACAATACACCGGACAATGCGAAGACAATCCACTCCAGCAAGATCCGGCGCGGGGAAGATAGAGCGCCAGCCCTCACGAGAGGCGGCGAGAAGAAGAGGTAGAGGATTATATGCCTCCCTCCGGAGATGAAGCAAGCCTCGGCGACGACAATTTGTCATGCCGAGAATCCCGTCGAACAAGAGCATTTTAGGCGCGGGCTTATGGCCACGGCGAACAGCCTCAAGAAAAGCAGCAACAGCTTAGAGCTGATCGGGATCTGCTAGCCGACGGATGGATTGAAGTCCTCGCGGTGAAGAGCATGAGCTCGAGCGCCCTCAAAAGCTACCCTAAGCAAGCTTCTCCCCGATTTGAGGAGCGAGGCTTACGAACCCGCATCACCGGGAGACAATCGGTGACCGACCACCCGTGGTCGCGACGGAAGAGCCTCTAGGCCCTTCACTAGAACCGTGCCCGTCATCACTCAAAAAGCACACGGCGAAGGGGCGCTCCGGACCTGCGAGATATATTGGAGGACAAGGCAAGACAATCAAGATCGATCTATGGATCGGCGTGAAGCCACGATGCGTGGCGACAACCGTCGCGGACTAAATAAGTCCGACCGGACGAGCAAAACAGACCAAGCTCTTTTGATCTCCGTGTTGATATCGCCCGATGCTGAGGCGCCGCACACCCACTATGCTTCCTGAGGCGAAGTAATGGATCATCAAATCCCGAAGGGTTTAAACCCGTCAATATTGAATCCTATGATGGCTGTGAGACCCAGCGGTTTGGATCGAAGACTATCTCCTTCACATCCACATGGCCCGCGGTGGCGATCTTCACGCCGTCAAATACCTCCCCTCAAGCTTAAGGACCAGCCCGACATTGGCTCAACAGCTTGCCCGGCAGATTCAATTGGGAGCTGGGAGGACACGGAAGCCGCATTCCTCGATAACTTCGGGGCACTTATGTGCGACCACCAGGCGCTGATGACCTAAGCCACATAATTCAGCAGCCAGACGAATCGGCGGACAATTACAGACACGGTTCTTAACCAAGAAAAACCAAATCATCGACTGTCCGGATGTAGAGGCCCTCGCGGTCTTCAAGCATAACATCCTCGACGAGTGGCTTGCCCGGCACCTAGGACAGGAAAAGCCGAAATCCATGGCAGCCCTCACATCACTCATGACCCGCTCTGCGTGGGCGAGGACAGCTAGCTAACGCAGCAACAACCTCGGCAAAAATTCTGGCAGTCCGGACTTCAAGGACCGAAATGGCAGGCAGCGTCGTAACAAAAACAAACACCGCATTAACGGCGACAATATTGAGGATCTGGCGGTCAATGCGGATTCAAAGGCTCTAAACCGGTCAGCGGAAAAAGCCATTTAAGCGAACTACTCGGGTCCGTCCAATTTGGACTGAATACTCGACCGCTTGTGCGGATACACGGCACCCCAAAAACCAGCTAACCACACCAGCAGGGACTGTTGGGTATTCAACAGGCGAGCAAGTTAATTGCCAAAAACAATGACAAGGGGCTGCATAGTGATGGCGAGGACGAGACCCAACCGCCCGAACAATAGAGGACGAGCGGTTTCCCCCAAGTGCGGACGGTGAACATGATATCGCAACGCACATACCCAAAAGGGAGGCGGGCGTGCACTCGAGGATGTCTATGCGATGGAGCCCCGAGTTCAATCCATGGTCCTCCCGCCCGATCACTTTTGACCAAAGGACCACCCCCACCATCCGCCACGCAGATTCGCCGCCTGGTCTTAGACCCAATCGTCGATGGATTTCACCTAACGAGTCCCGATGGATGGCGGCAGCAGCTGAACCTGCTTTACCAGGATACGGTCGCGCAAATGGGCATAGACCCTCAAGATTAAACCTACCAAAGCGACCTTTAAAGGCGTCATACCAGTGTAGAAGCCAATTGTACAGGCTCAATTACACTTGAAGTGGACTTCGGATCCCCGGATAACTTCCGAAGCGAGGAGTTAATCTTTGACATAGTCCCGTTCCGCAGCGTCTATCATGCCTTGCTCGGACGTACCGCGTTTGCAAAGTTCAACGCAGTGCCGCACTACGCATACCTCAAGCTCAAGATGCCAGGCCCTCGAGGAGTCATTACGGTCAATGGAAACACTGAACGTTCTCTCCGCACGGGTGTAACGCCCCGAGACCGATGCTTCAGAAAACTTCCATATATTCCGGGTTTCGCCGTGTGTTCTTTTTTGTGCCTGCTATTTTATTTTTGCATTGCATCATGTCATCATGCCATCATATCATTAATTTTTAAAACTCAACTAAATAAAATCGTATGGATCTTCGGTCCATTTAAATCGAGGGAAGGGTGACTTCTCTTTATAACATACCCTCCCGATATTTAGGGAGATATTATAAAAATATTCCATTGTTTTGGAATCACCATAACCCACTTGCAAAATATCACATGCCGTTGTTATCTCAATTCTTGGTCTCCAACCTTGCCCATAAATTATTTCTTCATTTTCTGGAGCTCCACCAAAAATCCGAACATTTTTGGACCTTCCCAAACCTCTCTTCCTATTCAAATCATTTGAATTCAAATCAAATGAGTTTGAATTTAAACTTTCGGTCATGCCCACTTCTATTTTTCCTGGTTCATGCTCATTTTTGTGAGTCCGGGAAAATTAACCGCATGTCCAAATTCTTCCTCTAACCTTCTCTTCTCTTTTTCCTTTCTTCCAGTTCTCATTAATGGAAAGAGAAGAGAGGAAAAGCTCTTGCAGCCCAGCCGGCCTCTTAGGCCCGGCCAACCTAGCCGGCCCAGCCAGCCCATCTAATCCCTCCTAACCTAGCCCGACCCCCTCCTCCGCATCTCTCTCCCTCTCGTTCCCCACTCCGCCGCCAGCCACTCGACCCGATCGGGATCGATCCCATCTCCTCCTCTCCTTCCCCCGCTCGCGCCGCCAGAGAGGAGCGAGAGCCTCTCGCTCGATCCCGTAGCCCCGCTCCTCACGCAGCCCTCGACCTCCCCTTGCTCCCGCGCTCCGCCCTCGCCGGGGAAGAGAACCAGGCCGGAGCCCCGTCGGCCTCCTCGCCGCCGTCGTGCCTCCTCCTCCCTCCATTCGGCCTCAACCTCCAGGCCATCTCCGTTGTGACCCATCCGGCCACCGCCCGCTCCGGTGACCCATCACCACCCGCCGCCGTCGGCGACCACCAGGAGGGCCACCCCGCGCGTGACCCCGAGCCTCTCCACGCGCGCCCGCGCCCATCGCTTCGCTCCCACAGGCGCGCGGCCGCACCGTGGCCCCTGCGTTCCTCGCCCCGCTGCCGCACCGTCTTCTTCACTTCCTGCCATCGAGCGCAGCTCGGGCCCTCCTCCTTCAGCAAGTTCTCATGGCCCCCCCTGCCATGGCCGTGTATCCCAGCGAGCCCCTGCTCCTTCCTCGCTGCCCGCTAAGATACAGACGTAGTACTGCTTAGTTTGGTTCGACCCAAGCCTCTGTAGACCCGGGGCCTCACTACACTTGACCGTCGTCGTTCTGTTGCATCTCCGTGAAGGCAGACAAGTACATGGATACGCCAAGTTCCGCTCCGAACGTGTACGACTACACCCGGTGATGCGACAAGTACCCCGACAACGTGTACAACTTCAGTCGCGAGAACGTCTACCTCCACTACAACCCGCGAGTACCACTACTTCCCCTCCGAACTTGACGCGTTCCGAAAAGGCACGCTTCAAAGGTATACCCGCCGGAACGACCGCCCGTGGACGAATGCATATGTTGTATGAGATGCCCGTTTGCACCGTGTCCGAAATTGTCGCTCGCTTGTTCCTCCTCGTTGCCATGCCATCGTCTCGTGGGAACCCGGTAACCGGGAACACCCCATCATTTTGCTCAACTCGCTTCCGTCACATTTCCTTTTGCACCGGCATCTCAATCGAGTTATCGGAACCGGAATGTTGCCGTGGCACCATTTCCGTTGTCTTTGTCGTGGCACCCTTTTCGTTCCGCCATGGTGACAAAATGCTTCATGATGCTCATGTCAACATTTTCATAAAATTGCATAAAACTTGTATATGTCATTCGCATCATGATAACAACATTTAAATGTTTAAAATTGTTGTTGCATTAAACTGCTAAATGCATATGGGGATTTACCGGATTTGTTGTTTGTTATATCCGGCCCCATTTAAATTGTTTAGATGGTATAGTTTTGTTATGCTTCACCTCTTGCCATGTTAACTAATATTTAATATTGTTGAGTACATAACCAAGAGTGAACTAAATAACTCGAATGTGGTGTTTTGTCAATATGCAACTCGTTGCATATTGAGCTCCACTTAACTTGTAGTGTTGTTTGTGCATATTGCCATGCCATGCCTCATTTAAACCGGACATGCATCATACTTGTTTGTGCATCATGACATGTTTATGCTTGTGTGTTTACCATGTTGTTTGCTTCTTTCCGGGTTGCTTCTCTCGTTAGCTTCGGTTTCGTTCCGGAGTTGTGAGCATTCGTTCGACTACGTCCGTTTGTCTTCTTCATGGACTCGTTCTTCTTCCTTGCGGGATCTCAGGCAAGATGACCATACCCTCGAAATCACTTATATCTTTGCTTGCTAGTTGCTCGCTCTTTTGCTATGCCTATGCTACGATGCCTATCACTTGCTTATCATGCCTCCCATGTTGCCATGTCAAGCCCCTAACCATCCTTTCCTAGCAAACCGTTGTTTGGCTATGTTACCGCTTTGCTCAGCCCCTCTTATAGCGTTGTTAGTTGTAGGTGAAGATGAAGTTTGTTCCTTGTTGGAACATGGAGATGTTGTTCCTTGTTGGAACATGTTTACTTGTTGGGATATCACAATATATCTTATTTAATTAATGCATCTATATACTTGGTAAAGGGTGGAAGGCTCGGCCTTATGCACAGTGTTTTGTTCCACTCTTGCCGCCCTAGTTTCCGTCATATCGGTATTATGTTCCCGGATTTTGCGTTCCTTACGGTTGGGTGATTTATGGGACCCCTTGACAGTTCGCTTTGAATAAGACTCCTCCGGCAAGGCCCAACATTGGTTTTACCATTTGCCACCTAAGCCTTTTTCCCTTGGGTTCTGCAGACTCAAGGGTCATCTTTATTTAACCCCGGACCAGTGCTCCTTGAGTGCTGGCCCAAACCGAGCGATGTCCGGCGCCCCCACAGGCAATCGTGGTCTATGACAACCCGACGTCCGGCTCATCCGGTGTGCCACGAGACCGAGATATGTGCAGCTCCTATCGAGATTTGTCGGCACATCCGGCGGCTTTTTGGTCTTGTTTTATTGCTGTCGAAATGTCTTGTAGTCCGGGATTCGAGACTGATCGGGTCTTCGGTAGAAGGAATATCCTTCGTTGACCGTGAGAGCTTATAATGGGCTAAGTTGGGACACCCACTGTAGGGTATTATCTTTGAAAGCCGTGCCCGCGTTTATGAGGCAGATGGGAATTTGTTAATGGCGGTTGTAGAAAACCCGAAGTTGACCTTAATTAAAATACACCAACGCGTGTGTAACGTGATGGTCTCTTCTCGGCGGTCCGGGAAGTGAACACGATGTTGGAGTTATGCTTGCGTGGGTTGTTCTAGGATCACTTCTTGATCATAGTTGTTCGACCGTGCTTTTGCCTTCTCTTCTCGCTCTCTTTTGCGAATGTAGCCACCAGATATGCTAGTCGCTTGCTGCAGCTCCACCTCACTACCTTCTCCTACCCATATGCTTAAATAGTCTTGATCTCGCGGGTGTGAGATTGCTGAGTCCCCGTGACTCACAGATACTTCCCAAACCAGTTTGCAGGTGCCGATCAAACCGTGCAGGTGACACATCCGAGCTCAAGGAGGAGCTCGATGAAGATCTTGTCCATTGTGTTGTTTCGTTTCAGTTGATCAGTAGTGGAGCCTAGTTGGGACGATCGGGGATCTGTGTAGCATTTGGGGTAGTCTTCTTTTATTTTGGTTTCGTAGTCGGACCTTGATTGTATCTGTATGATGTATTGTTTTACTCATGTATTGTGTGAAGTGGCGATTGTAAGCCAACTATGTATCTCTTTCCCTTATGTATTACATGGGTTGTGTGAAGATTACCTCACTTGCGACATTGCTTTCAATGCGGTTATGCCTCTAAGTCGTGCTTCGACACGTGGGAGATATAGCCGCATCGAGGGTGTTTCAACGGAGGAACATACAGCAGCTCTCGCGGCAGAAGTGCAATGCAGCCTCTTAAGGCAATTCTCTAGTCCGGCCGTTAAGCGGCCGGACACAGCTAAGCGCGCCCGGAGTAACTTACAACAAGACCACAGCACGTTCAGAGCAGCGTGCGATGCGGCTAACCCAACCCCAACCCTTGCGAAGCGTCAAAGCAGGTCCTTGCGTACACCATTACGCTCAAGATACCATGGGCATGGGGAGAGGGCACGGCCACGATAAACCCAGGCTGGGCTCAACCACACCAGGGGCTCTCACGTGTGTCGTTCCTTTTTCTTTTCTTTTTTTACCTTTTACTTTTTACCCACAGGACTTCGGTTGTCAGAAGCTCTGTCCGGCAGCAGACCTGCCGAACTCACGATGCAACAGCCAGGGAAGGATAAAGGCTACAACGAATATACAGGTGGTCTCCATTACGAGCATTTTCATACACCAATCTGCAGCCTACCCCTGGAGGGGGACATGTTTAACAGTCTTATACCTTGCTTATCGCACTATTTGTATCATTCTGCATTCGTAGCAGCACTTATTGAATAAAACAATGCAGCACCTTTTTTGCTTATAATTGCATTTCTTTTTCATACATATGTTCATTCATGACATGTTGCATCCGTACACTTTGGTACGGCTAATATACACCAGGGACTTATGTTTCCCGCGTTATGGTGTGATGAGTCCGAACACTTTCACAAGTGCGGCACCCCGAACTTATAGCACTATATGCATCGGCTCCGAATCATGTCTTGGGTCAATAGTTGGGTTTGCCTGGCTCCGTGTTTTGGTACCTTACGTTCCGTTATATCGGCTAAGGTAGCACTGGAGAACCACTGCGATTCCGCCCGGAGCCGGCTAGGTTAACGCCTCGATGGAAAGCTAAAACTGACCGTCATGATGAGGCGAGACGATTCGCTGTTTGAGAGGTTTTTTGAGTCCTTAAAGACTTATGCCGCTTAGAGCGAGGCGGATCTGTCCGGCCAAGGCGTGATAGTGCCCCAAATTGACTTCAAAGACTAGGGGCTTGGCGAAATTTAAGATTATAGAATTCTATGGCTAAGTGAGAGTGTTCAAGCATTATAAGTCCGGCTGCCTTGTTCGCTATGTTGAGCGCCTCCCTAGATGGACCCAAAAATGGGAACAAGAGCGCTCAAGTTTATCCCGAACACCCCAGCACTCATGGCATGGGGGCTGAAGCCGACGACTTGCCATCTCTCAGATTTGATAAACAGCCGCACAAAAGGTAATATTTTAAATTAACAAGCGTTGCTTAGCGCTTATGAACTAAGTTTTCAGCGCACAGGATAACAAAATGCGAGTCTACTCAAATATTACATCTTTGGAGAACTCACCCAATAATAGCAGGCGCCCTTCACACACTCTTATAATACATCTCGGGCGTGCGATGCTCCTTGCCCTCACGGTGGCGGGTCCGTCACAAGCTTCAGGCATCCATCTTGCCCCAGTGCATCTTTATGCTGGCAAGGGCCCGACGGGCACCCTCAATACAAGCGGAATGCTTGATCACTTCAACCGACGGGCACGCATCCATCACCGCCGCACCAGGGCGAAGTAGCTCCGGGCATGGCCTCCTTAGGCCACAACCGAACTATGAGGCCCTTCAGGCCTGTTCGGCCGCCTTGTGGAGCTCGACCAGCTGCTTCACTGGTCGCTAAGGGCACCGGATATCCGGCCTCGACATCTTGAGACCAAGACCTTCTCCGTCGAGCTCCCTCCTCGGCCCGGTAGAATCGGCAGCATCGGACACGCTGCGAGGAAGATCTGCGAACGCATACGAGAGCTCAATTCGGGTAAGCAACAGGTAATTAACACTCACATGCTTACTGCATGAAAAATGCCTTACCCACTGCTATTTTCTTCACCACCTCAATCTCCTGGAGGGCCTTATAGGCTTCGGCCTTAGCGGCTTTGGCACTCTCAAGAGCCGCTGCAAGCTCGGCCTCTCGAGTCTTCGAGTCACGCTCCAAGCTCTCATGTTTTTCACGAGATCCAGGGGCTCTTGCTGTACCTCCGCCACCCGCACCTCCTGCTTCTCTCTCGTCGGTGCGCTCATGGCCGCATTATGTTCGCCACGGCCACCGCCTCCTTCGAGGTTGCCACCTCGTTAGTGGCCCCTACAATACCCATGTTATCCTTGTCATTTTCTTGCAACCAAATCCTTTTACAGAAGGTACAATTTTCATAAGGTATTACTCACCTTCTTTTTTTAGAGCTGCTTCTTGGCATGGCGAGCTTCGTTCTCGGACCGCCGAGGTTTCCTTCAAGTATTGACCTCCACAGTCGGTCGGCGGAGGTCGATGCTTAACCTGCAATCCCATATTGACATATCCTTTATATGACTCCTGCGTTTATCTTTCTAAAGATCCTCAGTCGGGTTTTCTTTCCGAACACCGAACCGAGCATCGAGGGCTACTTGTCCATGCGGTACCATTTACATATGTTGAAATTTCTTACCTCAAAGCCCGATAGAAGATTGGTACAGGCTTGGTCAGCCCTCTTGGCGGACTGAACTGTCGGATCACCGCACTCATAACGGCGCGGTGCTCCTCGATGGGCGCGTTGGCGCCTCCGATGCTATCCGGTGCCTCCGGTTGGGCGAAGGACACGGCGTCTTACCCTTCTTGCGAAGGATCGCTTATCGATTCGGAACCATCAAGGTTCGGCATGGAGTCCGGACAAGGGTCGGGCTTAGAGCCCCGGGGTCTTGCCCCCACGCGCTGGAGTCCGGGAGGTTGCCTTGTGGCACCTCCGCGCCACCTCCTCGTGACCAATCCCCTTTGGAGCCCGCCATGGGCGTTTCCGCAACATGAGGCGAGGAGGCGGTCAGAAACGAAGTACTCTCCATTCCCGACGAACACAGGGACCCGCTCGATAAATCGACGAGCTCGCCTTTGGGCGGGCTGCACGATTGTTCGACATTAGAGAACACTCTGCAATAATAAAAAGCCATGGGTATCCGGACACTTACGATCTCGCCAGGGGCTTGGCCCTTGTAGGCCAATCTCCCTCATTGTCGTCGATGTTGGTGGAGAAGTCCGGAGGAAGGGTTCTTCCCTTCTTGGACCCTCCGGCCTCCCCAGTTGGGGCGGCCTTCCTTTTCCTCGCCTCCCCCGCTGGGGGAGAAGCTTCTTCTTCCTCCTCATCTTCAGGAGAAGATTCTGCTTCAGAATCTGACAGCACCTGGCGTCGGGAGCTCCTTCGGGTTCCCGTTGCCTCCTTCTTAGCCTTCTTCTCGGCACCACATGAGGTGCGGAGCCAGCGCCTCTTCAATCGGGCGTCTGCTGGGTCTTACGCAAAGGAGCCGACGCTTAATCTGTCTGGACGTCTTCAGCCAGACCTGTCAAAGAATAGGGAGTTTTTAGATCCCACGTAGAGTCAATCTACGGAAAAAGAGTCCCGTAAAGGTAAAATAACTTACCTCGCCAACTTGACGCGCGAGCTATATCCGCGATCTTTGTTAGCGGATGCGGGGCTTCGCGCCTTGAACAGCACCTTCCGTGCATCTTCGTGCGTGGTATCAAGAGCCGGCTCAAGGTTCGGTGCTGTGCGGATCGAACTCCCACAAATTGAAGTCCCGTTGTTGGCATGGGAGAATCCGGCGGATGAGCATCACACGGATTACGCCGACAAGCCTGCGATTCTTGTCCACCAGTTCGGACGCGTGTTTGGAGTCCGGATAGCTCGTCCGAATCCCCCACTTCAGGCCCGCTCTTTCCATGACGAGAGCCGTGTGGGAATCCAGATCTGAATTGGGGCCGCCACCCATTCAGGGTCGTGTGGCTCGGTGATGTAGAACCACCCCGATTGCCACCCCTTTATAGTCTCCACAAAGGAGCCCTCGAGCCATAGGACTTTGGCCATCTTGCCGACCATGGCGCCTTCGCACTCCGCTTGGCTGCCCTTCACAACCTTCGGCTTGACACTGAAAGTCTTGAGCCACAAGCCGAAGTGGGGCTAGATGCAGAGGAAGGCCTCGCACACGACGATAAACGCCGTGACATTGAGGACGAAATTCAGGGCCAGGTCGTGGAAGTCCAGGCCGTAGTAGAACATGATCCCCCGGACAAATGGGTGAAGTGGAAAACCTAGTCCGCGGAGGAAGTGGGGGAGAAATACCACCCTCTCATGGGGACTGGGGGTTGGAATAAGCTGCCCCGCGTCGGGCAGCCTGTGCGCGATATCGCCGGACAAGTATCCGGCCTCCCGCAATCTTGTGATGTGCCCTTCCGTGACGGAGGAGGCCATCCATCTGCCTCCCGCTCCTGACATGGTTGGAGAAGGTTGAGGAGGAAAGTACGGACTTGGGCGGTAGAGCTCGAGTGCACGGGAATGGATGAGCTAAGGAGGAAGAAGGCGTAGGTGAAAGGGGTGAATCCTTATCCCCTTATATGGGCGGGCAAAAACATATGTCCCCACCGGCCTGGTAAAACTCGCTTATCTCCCAAGCGTCACAATCAATGGCGCAGTTGGGTTACCCACGTCCGTAGATGGGAATCCCAGAATAAGGGGAACACGATCTACTCGACAAGACGTGCCAAGAAACCGCCGCTAAACGCTACCGAGGTGGAACAATAAAACAATTTGAATAAAGGCTTGGTAGTGGTGCGACGTCACGCCACAAAATACGTCAGCAGATTGATCTTGTCTAATATTATTCTCTCTACGGTGGTATATGGAATTTATTTTTGCAGAGCCGGACACTATCCTGGTGTTCACAATCTTCTATAAATTATTCGAGGAAGAACCCGCCTTGCAATGCGAAGACAATATGCGCGCGGACTCGCGTCATTGAAGCCTGGTTCAGGGCTACTTGAGAGTTCGGACTAGGGGTGTCCGGATAGCGAACTATCATCATCGGCGGACTCCAATACTACGAAGACACAAGATTGAAGACTTCGTCCCGTGTCCGGATGGGACTTTCCTTGGCGTGGAAGGCAAGCTTGGCGATACGGATATGTAGATCTCCTTCCATTGTAACCGACTCTGTGTAACCCTAACCCTATCTGGTGTCTATATAAACCGGAGGGTTTTAGTCCGTAGGACGAACAACAATCATACCATAGGCTAGCTTCTAGGGTTTAGCCTCCTTGATCTTGTGGTAGATCCACTCTTGTAACACAAATCATCAATACTAATCTAGCAGGACGTAGGGTTTTACCTCCATCAAGAGGGCCCGAACCTGGGTAAAACATCGTGTCCCTTGTTTCCTGTTACCATCCGCCTAGACGCACAGTTCGGGACCCCCTACCCGAGATCCGCCGGTTTTGACACCGACAGGGAACCTTGTCCGACTCCTGCCGGGCCGACTGGTAGGAGCCGGATTCGCCCAATCTGACTTATCCAAAATTCAAATGCTTCGGCGGGATCCAAGTGGCGTGCTAGCTAAGCCTCCAGGCAGCCACCCTCTATGGGCCTGTCATGTGGCGACGAGCGGCCGGGCCAGTCTGCCCACCCACGCGCGCGATGGGACACGCCTGCTGGCAGGGCCCGCCACTACCACGCCTCGGCACGCGAGCGGATCTGCTGCGGCCGAGGTGGGTGGTTGTGGTTCCCGTGGAGTTATTGCGTGCAGTAACTCGCACGATAAACGTGGGGGCGTGGGGTAGTTGGCCCAGTAAATCCCACGATCGCCCCCTCGGCTTCGCAGCCCATAGGCCTATAAGTAGGGGGAAGAGGGGGGAGCGGCAGAGCACGCGCGTCCCTCCTCCCCACTGCTTCCTCTTTCTTCTTCCTCTCGTCGTTGCGCCCCCAAGCCACGCTGAGCGCTGCGGTGCTTCGTCTCCGATGAGCTCATCTTCCGCCCCAACGCCCCCCACGGCGCACTCCGGAGTACGGGACGGCTCCAAAGTTCACGACGACCATGTCGATTTCCTCCGCCAGACGTGGCAGTTGCCCGGCAAAGATTACGTGAAGGTTTGCCTCGCGCCGAAGAGGGAGATCTCGCCAGCGCCGGAGGAGGGCGAGCGGGTCGTCTTCCGCTCGCACTGCCTGCGCGGTCTCGGCCTGCCGGCGAGCAACTTCTTCAAGTCCTTCCTTGAATTCTACGGTCTCCAGCCGCACCACCTCACTCCGAACAGGGTGGTGCTGCTGTCCTTCTTCGTCACCTTGTGCGAAGGCTTCCTCGGCGTCCTCCCCACCATCTAGCTCTGGGGGGGAGTTCTTCTACATCAAGCTCGGCACCCTCGTGCGGGTGTGCCGGCTCAATGTGGCGCGTTCATCACGGTGCGGAGGCCGGGGGCCGACAATCTGTTTCCTCTCATCACGCTGATCAAGTTAGTGAAGATGTGGCAGCAGTCGTACTTCTACGTGCAGAGTGTCTTCCCAAAGGGCGACTGGGTCAATTTTCCGGCTTACGAAGCCGGCCCGCCAGCTGGGAGGCGGCCCAACTAGTCATACTGGGCCAGGTCGCTGTCGCCTGCTGGAGCCACCACCATCGCGCGGCTCCGTGTGCTGACGCGGTCGGAGGGCCTGACCGGACCTGATCTGCTGGCCGCCTTCGTGGCGTGCTGAGTGCTCCTGCTCCAGGGCCGCCCCACATGATCTGCCAGATGAGCGGACACCGGGACCCGAGTCGGCTGTGCACCAATGAGATGCCTCACGCGGAGGTAGCTTTCATGGTGAACTATCTTGCGAACTGCGAGCTCACGGAGGAGTGGCGGTTTGGCAAGGAGCTGTACT
Organism: Aegilops longissima; assembly: GCA_021605205.1. Taxonomy (NCBI): domain Eukaryota; kingdom Viridiplantae; phylum Streptophyta; class Magnoliopsida; order Poales; family Poaceae; genus Aegilops; species Aegilops longissima. The sequence continues at coordinate 368,600,065 of CM038680.1, read as the reverse complement.
CATGCGCCAATCCCCCCGCCTATGATAAGTCGTATTTCTTTTTTTTCACTATCTCTTTGTTACCGAGTCCGGCCTGCCTAATCTGACCAGTCGGCTTTGAGCAGAGCCCCCTTCTCCAGTCGGCAGCCGGCAGCGCAGGGCCGGATCGCCAATTCCTCCCCGACCGAGCGGATAGCGATGTCGACGACCCCGACTTGGTTGCGGCGGCCTTGGAGGACGCCAAGGGAGGAGGCGGCGACGCAGGCGGCCCGAGGCTCGGGGCCAGCCTCGAGGAATGGCCCGACGATGACGCAGGGGAAGTCGCCCCGCGCCACCAGCCAGGAGCCGGCCAGCCGGGGGCGAGCTGCCGCGCCGGATGCTCAGGGCAGCGCGAAGAAACGCCGGTCCGCGCCGAGCTTGTTCGACAGTCGGCCAAAGAAGCCCAAGGGCTTGGCCGGGCGACCAAGCGGGACGAAGCAGCCACGAAGGCTAACCGTTTCCGCAAGGAGGTGAAGAAGCCGCAGCTGGTTTCCACGTAAGTACTACCTTCCTCTTGCGCCTTCATTTTGTCTTTGTTGATCTTGTCTGAGTTTCTTTGTTTTGTTTCCCTTGATCTAGGGCCCTGCTCTCTCTCGAGATATCGGCCGCCGCCTCCATCGTGGGGTCGGCAGAGACCTCCGCCTGCACTCGGCGAATCGAACCTGCCGCCGACCTCCGAGAGACGAGGGAGCAGAATGCTCGGTAAGCGTGTGAGGAGGCGGAAGCCGCCCGCCTGGAGAAGGCGGAGGCAGAGAGGGCGGAGGCCGCCGCCCTGAAGAAACTGGCGGGGCCGAGGCCACTGATGCGGCGAAGAAGTAGGCTGAAGAAGCCGCGCACCACCAGTCGGTGATCTTCATCACTCCCCTAAACTCCGCGCCGCCACCTCCAGAGTTCGTGGCGTAGACTGGGGAGGCCGGCGATGATATCCCGGTCATGGAGAGGGACAGCAGCGACACCGCCATGCCGGACATGATCGTGCCGCCCCCGCGGCCGTATGGGAACGCGCGAGGCGAGCAGCCAGCGGACCCGCCAGTGCCACCAGCCGGAAACGAGGTGGCGACGGGCCTGACTCCTGAGATCAGCACGCCAACGCACCGTCGTCTTGTGAAGGCGGCTTCGGTGCCACGCCCACTGGAGACCGGCGCCGCGAGCTCCTCGATCCTGGACACCGAGGCGACGAGCGCCGCGCCCACTGGGTGGGTGCGGGGAGGTGGGACGGGCCCGTTGAATCGGGCGCTTCTGGACGTCCAAGCATAACTCTGAGCCGAGGGCGAAGCTCTCTAGCGCTGTAACACGGCGTATCTGGACTCGCGACAGGCCATCCGGGTACGTTTCCTGCTTTCTTTATTTCTTGTGCTTCTCCGTGATGGCGCGCCAGCGCACCCACTGGGTGTAGTCCCCGAGTTTCAGGGCGGTTGCTGAACAGGCGGCCCGGAACTCTAATCGGCGAACTCCAAGTGCTAACATTTATCTGAAATTTTTATCACAGGATTATCACAATCTTCACGTGGCCACCTTCAACTCCAACGTCCAGGAGCGGGGTCAGCGGACCGCCGACTTTTCGGAAAGCCGGAGTAAGTCCTCCTCTTTCTCTGCGGGGGCGCGCTGGCGCACCCGCGGGCTGTAGTCCCCGAGATTCGGGCCGACTGCTGAGCAGTCGGGCCAGATCTCCCCGGCCACTATTCTTCTTTCTGTTGATGACTCCTTTCTCCGCAAGGGCGCGCTGGCGCTCCCACGGGCTGTAGTCCCCGAGATTCGGGCCGATTGCCGAGCAGTCGGGTCGGATCTCCGCGGCGACTGTTCTTCTTTGCTGGCAACTAACACCTTGCTTTCTTCTTTTCTTCCGTAGAGGCCAACGCCACCTTGCAGCAGCTGCTGGGCGAAGCCAACACTGCGCTGCGCGCAAAGGAGGAGAAGCACAGCAAGCTGGCTGAAGAGCGCGACCGGCTTGTCACGCAACTGGCGGAACAGAAGGAGCTCCTCGAGAAGGCCCAGAAGGAGACGGAGGACAAGGAGACCAGCCTCCTTGCTGAGTTTGCAATTGAACGCTCCGCCTGGGCTGACAAGGAGGCGATACTTACTTCTGGCTTCCACGAGATCGAGGACATAGTCGATGGTGAGCTTCCCTCTTTTTTCCTTCTATGAGCTGCCGGCTGTTGGTCGAGCCGGCTTCTCGTCTTTAACTTTGGCGTTTTGCTTTCTGTCCTAGCAAACTTCTTTCCTGGCCATTCGGACGCCGCCAACCAGGCCATTGAAGCTGACCACGAACGACGGAGGGCGGACGGTGCACAGTTCGCCGCCGATGCCCCCCGAACCCTTAGCGAGCAGATCCTGAGCATCGAGGCCCGTCTTCGGCTGGCTCACCGGATGCTGCGTCGGCTTCAGCGTGTCGGCGCCCAGGTGATCGCCGCCCTATGGCCTGACATGCCGGCACCGCGCACTCCCAGTTGGACTGCCGCCTGGCTGGAGGTGGCGGCCGGCCGTCTTGAGGCTTGGAAGGGCTCCTCGGCCCGGACTGGAGCACACCGGGCCTTGCAGTTTATCAAGGCGTCGTACCCTGGGATGAGTCTAGCCCAGCTAGCCACGTTCCGGCTGGAAGCTCAGGAGGAGTTGGTGGTCGTGGAAGATGATCTCGTCAAGCGCGCGGCGTCAATCGCCGAGTACACCGACACCACCATATTCGTTCCGGAGCGGGCTAAGAATGGCGCCGAGGCACCAACGGAATGGTTCGGGCTGAACCCGGAAGACGGCGAGGACTCGACGAAGATGATTGACTCCAGCAGCGAGGAAGAAGGCGAGGCGGAGGAGGAAGGTGAAGAAGAGGCGCTAGAGGTCGGAGCGGATGGCCAGCCTTAGCTCGACCGCGCCTCCAGCAACGAGCCACGCCCAGCCGAGCCGGCTACCGCTGGAGGCGACCAAGCGGGACCGACCAGCCGGCCGCTCCACCAACTGGCGCCGCCGACTCCTCCGATCCACCGAACCCGTCTGCCACTTCCTAGGCCTCTAGTTTATCTTTGCTTTACCAGTCTATCAGTCTCGATGAACTTTGTTAATTTTGCACAATTCCACCCGTGGGGTGTATCTTAAACTTGTCTTTGAAGACCGGCCAAGGTCCTTTGTTTTTGTAAATATTTTTCTGAGTTCTATCTTTTCTTACTTGCTGCTCTTTGGCCTTTTCCTTTGCCGCCTTCCCTTAGTTTCCATCTTGCCAGCCGAACAGCCGCTCTGCGGACTGTGGCTGGGTCAAGTACTTAGCTACTTCCAGGAAGGCAAGTACTTAGCCGTTTTTAGAACATTCTAGCAAGTTAAGTAGAAGCCACAGGTCGACTGCTCATCAGTCGGTCATAGAAGGCGGGAAGCCGGCTTGAACTATGCATGTGCTTAGTGTCCTTAGCCATTTTTCATGTGGACACCTTTTCTGCCTTGCTCCTGCCCACCGGATAGTCGCTCTGCGAGCTGCGACTTCTGGCAGGAGACGGCTTAAGTGCCAACACATTACTTGTCCGGCTGCAGGAAGCATTTCATAGTACAAGGCGGCAAGTCCCCGGGCCGACTAGTCGGACCCGGTGCCAAGCGGCATAAAGAAAATGACATACTCATAGGCATAATTCTTATCATATAGATAAAAGAGGGCAGTCCCCGAGCTCTTCTCGGGGGACCCGGAGTCTTCGTACTTTAATACAAAAGGTAGTGTGGTACATACTGCATCAACTGTAAAATCTTTGTAGGAGATTTGCATTCCATGGCCGCTCCGTCTCCTTGCCGGAGTCGTCTCTCTTGCGCGCTCGAGGCTTCTAAGCGTCGATGAGAATAGTAGGAGTCGTTGCCCAACACTTTGCTGATGATGAAGGGCCCTCCCAAGGCGCTGAGAGCTTGTGCTGGCCGGCTGTTCACTGGATCAGCCGGAGCACAAGGTCTCCTTCTTGGAAAGATCTCAGCTTGACCTTTTGGTTGTAGTATCGTGATACGTCTCCAACGTATCTATAATTTTTGATTGCTCCATGCTATATTATCTACTGTTTTGGGCAATATTGGGCTTTACTATCCACTTATATATTATTTTTGGGACTAACCTATTAACCGGAGGCCCAGCCCAGATTTGTTGTTTTTTGCCTATTTCAGTATTTCGAAGAAAAGGAATATCAAACGGAGTCAAAACGGAATAAAATCAACTAGAGAAGTTATTTTTGGAACGAAAGCTACCAGATGGACTTGGACCCCACGTCAAGGAAGGAACGAGGAAGCCACGAGGGTGGGGGGCGCGCCCACCACCCTAGGGCGCGCCCCCCTGCCTCGTGGCGCCCTTGTGGCTCCCCTGACGTGCTTCTTCCGCCTATATAACTCCACGTACCCTAAAACTTCCAGAACAGAGAATAGATCGGGAGTTCCGCCGCCGCAAGCCTCTGTAGCCACCAAAAGTCAATCGGGACCCTGTTCCAAAGACTCGCGGAGGGGGAACCTCACCGTGGCCATCTTCATCATCCCGACGCTCTCCATGACGAGGAGGAGTAGTTCACCCTCGGGGCTGAGGGTATGTGCCAAGAGCTATCGCTTGATCTCTCTCTCTCTCTCTCTCTCTCTCTGTTCTTGATTTGGCACGATCTTGATGTATCGCGAGCTTTGCTATTATAGTTGGATCTTATGTTTCTTCTCGCCGTCTTCTCCTTTGTAATGGATTGAGTTTTCCCTTTGAAGTAATCTTATCGGATTGAGTCTTTAATGATTTTAGAACACTTGATGTATGTCTTGCCGTGCATATCTGTGGTGACAATGGGATATCATGTGATTCACTTGATGTATGTTTTGGTGATCAACTTATGGGTTCCGCCCATGAACCTATGCATAGGGGTTGGCACACGTTTTCGTCGTGATTCTCCGGTAGAAACTATGGGGCACTCTTTGAGGTTCTATGTGTTGGTTGAATAAATGAATCTGAGATTGTGTGGTGCATATCGTATAATCATACCCACGGATACTTGAGGTGACATTAGGGTTTTGGTTGATTTGTGTCTTAAGGTGTTATTCTAGTACAAACTCTAGGGCTGTTTGTGACACTTATAGGAATAGCCCAACGGATTGATTGGAAAGAATAACTTTGAGGTGGTTTCATGCCCTACCATAATCTCTTCGTTTGTTCTCCGCTATTAGTGACTTTGGAGTGACTCTTTGTTGCATGTTGAGGGATAGTTATATGATATAACTATGTTATTATTGTTGAGAGAACTTGCACTAGTGAAAGTATGAACCCTAGGCCTTGTTTCCAAGCATTGTGATACCGTCTACGCTCACTTTTACCACTTGTTACCTTGCTGTTTTTATATTTTCAGACTACAAAAACCTATATCTACCATCCATATTGCACGTGTATCACCATCTCTTCGCCGAACTAGTGCACCTATACAATTTACCATTGTATTGGGTGTGTTGGGGACACAAGAGACTCTTTGTTATTTGGTTGCAGGGTTGCTTGAGAGAGACCATCTTCATTCTACGCCTCCCACGGATTGATAAACCTTAGGTCATCCACTTGAGGGAAATTTGCTACTGTCCTACAAACCTCTACACTTGGAGGCCCAACAACGTCTACAAGAAGAAGGTTGTGTAGTATACATCAAGCTCTTTTCTGGCACCATTGCCGGGGAGGCTAGGTAAGCGGCACTCACACCATTCAACTAAGCTCTTTTCTAGCGCCGTTGCCGGGGAGGTGAGTGCTTGAAGGTATATCTTTAGATCCTGCAATCGAACCTTTTTGTTTCTTGTTTTAGCACTAGTTTAGTTTATAAAAGAAAACTACAAAAAAATGGAATTGAGTTTGTCTCATATGCTTCATCTTTATAATATCTTTCTTGAGTATGATGGAAAGGAAAATTGTGCCAAAGTGTTAGAAGAAGAATGTATTAAAATGTTTGGCACTAAATCTTTGAATGATGAGCATGATTGCAATGTTGTTAGTATGAACTCCTTGAATATCCATGGTACTAATGATGATTGCACTAGTTATGATGAAAATGTCTCCTATAAACATGTCAATTTTTGTGGAGTGCATTGGGTTTGTAAGTACACACCAAATAGGGAAAATAGATATTGCAAGAGGCATAAGTACTTGGAAACCAAATTGTTGCAAGAAGAGCTAGATGAATGTGCTGAAAGATTCAATATTTTTCGTGCCCCTTGTGAACTTTGCAATGAACATGGTCATTTAAAGCTCCAATGCTATTTGTTTCATGATCAAGTCATGTCTAAATATTGTGATAATTTGATTACCCTTGAGCATCATAAAGAGCTTAGCCTTCTTTTGGGGTATGAAGAAATGAAACGTATAACTGAGGGTATTCCAAATTTTAATCTTGATAGATTTCTTGATTTTGATCTAGAGAAGATTTATATGTATTGTGCGGTGAATTGTATTGAAAATCCTTATATTGCCAACTACATAAAGAAAAGAAAACAAATAGAAGATGAAGAGAATACTAATGAAAGGGAAGAGACTTCCCAATATCCTCCTATTATTTCTTATGATAAACCAGGTAACAAGGAGGAGCCTTCTATTCAACCAATCTCATTAATAAGGAGCTCCAGAAAGAGGATTGAACCCACACGTGAGGTGAAGAAGAATGTCACGCCCAAGATGCGACCCTATCCTAAAGGAACTCGAAGGTCCCACCAAGGATAGAAGCGCATCTTGAAGACGCTTTTGCAAGGTGGATATCATTACATCGACATTACATAATAGTGGGGATATATCCAAGACATACAATGTCACATGAATACAACAATACAACATACATAAGATCAAGATCCGACTACGGATGAAACGTAAACAGAAACTCAAACAATATCCACCCTGCTAGCCCAGGCTGCCGACCTGGAACCTATCCCCTGATCGAAGAAGAAGTAGAAGGAGAACTCCAAACAAGCAAACATCGCTCTCGTGTCATGATCATCGCATAACATGTACCTGCAACTGTTGGTGTAGTAATCAGGAGCCACGAGGACTCAGCAATCCCATTACCATGGGTATCAAGACTAGCAAAGCTTAATGGGAAAGGAAGGGGTAAAGTGGTGAGGTTGCAGCAGCGGCTAAGCATGTATGGTGGCTAACACACGCAAATAAGAGCGAGAAGAGAGGCAAAGCAAGCGGTCACCAATTAGTAATGATCAAGAAGTGATACTGAACTCCTACTTACGTCAGACATAACCCAGAAACCATGTTCTCCTCTCGATCAACCCCGAAAAGAGACACTCACGGTTACGCACACGGTTGGTGTATTTTAGAAGAGTTTACTTCAAGTTTACTACAACTGGATATTAACAAATTCCCATCTGCCACATAACCGCGGGCACGGCTCTCGAAAGTTCGAACCTTGCAGGGGTGTCCCAACTTAGCCCATGATAAGCTCTCGCGATCAACGAAGGATATTCCTTCTCCCGAGAAGACCCGATCAGACTCGAATCCCGCCACAAGACATTTCGACAATGGTAAAACAAGTCCAGCAAAGCCGCCCGAATGTGCCGACAAATCCCGATAGGAGCTGCACATATCTCCTTCTCGGGGCACACCGGATGAGCAAGACGACGGGTTGGCATAGACCACGTTGCCAGGGGTCGCTTGACATCGCTCGGTTTGGACCAGCACTTAGAGAAGCACTGGCGCGGGGGGGCTAAAATAAAGATGACCCTCGGGTTAGCCGACCCAAGGGAAAGGTATAGGTGGTGGTGAGGCAAATGGTAAAACCAAGGTTGGGCCTTGCTGGAGGAGTTTTATTCAAGGCGAACTGTCAAGGGGGTCCCATAAATCACCCAACCGCGTTAGGGACGCAAAATCCGGGAACATAATACCGATATGACGAAAACTAGGGCGACAAGAGTGGAACAAAACACCAGGCATAAGGCCGAGCCTTCCACCCTTTACGAAGTATATAGATGCATTAATAATATAAGATTATTGTGATATCCCAACATAAACTTAATCCAACATGGAGCAATCTTCATCTTCACCTGCAACTAGCAACGCTATAAGAGGGGCTGAGCAAAAGCGGTAACATAGCCAAACAACGGTTTGCTAGGAAGGGTGACAACGGTTAGGGGCTATCATGCAATTTGGGAGGCTTGAGCAGCAAGTGGTAGGTAACGCAGCATAGCGATAGAACGAAGCAACTAGCATAGCAATGATAGTAATGAGATCCAAGGTGACGGTCATCTTGCCTGAAATCCCGCTAGGAAGAAGAACGAGTCCATGAAGAATATGAAGCCACGAACACGAACCAAGCGTAGGCGAACGAATCCTCACGATCGCAACGAAACAGGAACTAACGAGAAGGAGCAAAACCGGAAAGAAACAAACAACATGGTAAACACATCAACACATAAATATGGCATGATGCACAATCAAGTATGATGCATGTCCAGTTTAATGAGGCATGGCATGGCAAAGTGCACAAACAATACTACAGATTAAGTGGAGCTCAATATGCAACGAGTTGCATATAACGAAACACCACATGCAATTATTTAGTTTGCTCTCGTTATAAGCTACTCAACTATATTAAATGTTGTTAAACATGACAAGAGGCCGCTCTCTCTGTTCGCTCCGCCGCCAAGGACACCAAGACCTCGACCCAAGCCATCACCGTCGGCGTGCTCAGCCAGGATCCGGCGGGTCTCTGCTTACCCGCGCCCTCTCAGTCCCTGTCGCGTGACCGCCATTCAGCAAGGTCCTTCACGGCCTCCCTTTCTTTCCTTCCCCGAGTTCTTTTTCTTTCTCTGTAACTCTCTGCCGTTGGAACAGAGAACGTCTGACACTGCCCTTGTGCAGTCGTCGGCGCCGCCGGGAATCAAGCTCCACCATCGCCCTGGCCTCGGATCCGGTCGGCTCCCGTGCGCCCTCGTCGCCGACCAGTCCCGCCCTCCGCTGCTGCCTCGCCGCTATCCAACCGTGCAGTCGCGCCCCTGCTTCCTCTGTATCGAAGACGAATGCGAGCGCCCGTCCCCGTTGACTTGGTCCAGCGCCAGCGTGGACGAGCGCCACATCCAGCGCACCGGCCCTCCTCTGCCCAGCCGACCTGGGTCTTGGCCCATGGGTGAGCAGCCCGTCCAGCCCCTCTCATGTACACTGCTGGTCCAGCCAGCTTCGGCCCGATTCATGTTTTTTTCCGCGGAACGATTTTAGCCTTTTATCCAGAAAAATGCATGTTTACATATTAGACCCTCATCCTCATGCATTTAATAACTCATGAACCGTGCATCGGATTAAAATGATTTAAACATGTAAAATGCTTAGATTTTCATCTAGTTTCATAATATGCAATTTTCATCCATGTTTAAAATGTTTAAACTTGCTGTTTGCTTAAATTTGCATAAATTCCATGTTAAAATGATTTATTTCATAACTAAATAACCGTAGCTCCAATTTTAATAAACTTTATATGTAAATGGGGTGGAAAAATGCCTAGTTTAACTTGGTGTACTTTATTTTTTCTGTTTAACAATATTAAAATTGTGTTTAGGGCAGAATAGTAGCAAATTCAAAATAAGCATATGGGAATTTTTCGGAATTGTTGTTTGTTGCTCCGGTGGTGCTGCTGCTTGCGACAGCGTGCGGGAAGCACGGGAGGAGGGCGATAGGGTCGGCGTGGAGGCGGCTCGGGCAGGGGAGCACACGGGAGCTGCGGGCGACCAGATCGGGCACGAGGAGTTGGTCAGGCGGGGCTGTGGTGGTTGGCTCGCTGGGGAAAACGAGAGTGGGTGGATTTTTGGATCGGGAGGAGATCCCGAGGAAGATGATAGAGAGTGGCGGCGGCGGGGGGATGGGACAAGGGGAGAATTTTTAGGGTTGTCCAAAATAGACTAGGGGCGGACTATATATATATATATATACGAAAGGGGATGATTTGGATCCTCCCATCGCGATCGGTCGGTCCGAAATAAATAGGCCAGGGAGTCCAAAAGACAAAAAAGGAGATGTTTTATAGATGTTTGGGGATGATCTGGATCCATCGGTAACAACAGACCAGCTCGGGTTCGGAGCAGTTTACGGACGCGCGCGAGGGGGCTGCGAGCTGGCAAGAGAGGTTAGGTGGTCACGGTCAAGAGGGAAGCGAAAACCCGATTGGTCTCGGAACAGTCAACGAAAGCAAGGGATGACGCGGCAACTATGAGCGGATACGGGTTTTATGAAAACATATGGATGCGATGCACATGATGCTATGAGATGAGATGCATGCCATGAACAAAATGCAAAACAAAAGACAAAAACCCAACCACGAAGGAAATATCATATCGCATCTCCGGAAAAGGCAAGAGTTGGAGTTACAAATATGGAAAGTTGTATCCGGGGCGTTACAAAGAAGAAAAGAGAAAGGAAGAGAGGTAAAAAGGTATCCCTCCCAAATAATGTTTCTCCTATTATTGTTGTGCCTCATGAAAATGAATCAAAAATAATTGTGGAAGATGATGCACTTGATGATGATCTCGTTATGCCTATTGCTTGTTGTGATGATTATGATCGGGAAGATAATGATACTCCTTATGATCTTGAAAATCCTTTTGGCACTTGCTTGGAAGAATATGATAATTGCTATACTATTGGTGCTATCCATACTCTTAAAGATGAGAGTGATTTTGCTTATGATATGAAAATGCCCAAGCTTGGGGAACCTATGTTTAATGAGGATGACATATTTGAGAATATATTTGCTGCAATTAATGTTTGTCCCAAGCTCGGGGATGCTATGTATAATAATGGTGATACTTTTAGCCTCCCAAGGTTTTTTATGCAAAGTTGTAATGATGATAGCATGCCTCCTACTTATGATGATTATATTGATGAAAGTGGGTTTGGAAGAGTGTCAACTTTAGGAAGTAATGATCCCACTATTTTAGAGGATGTTGAATCTTATAATATTTATGAAAGTGTATTTGGAGAGGTCATGACTTTATTTAGTGATGTATCCACTATTTCGGAAGAGGTTTCAATCGATTATGATGATAACAAAGTTCCTACATATGATGATTATTGTGATGAAACTTATGTTATAAAGAGTAGTGATGATTATATTTATAAAACTTGTCATGATTATGATTACCATTTTTCTGAACATTACTCTTTTAATGTGGAAACAATTTATAGTATTCAAGTCTCTTATGATACTCCCACTATCCCGAATGAGAAGAATTTTTCTTATGTGGAGAGTAGTAAATTTTCTATGCTTGTAGATCAAGAAAAGAATGCTTTAGGTGCTGATTATATTGTTGAATTCATTCATGATGCTACTGAAAATTATTATGAGGGAGGAATATATTCTTGTAGGAATTGCAATAATATCAAGTTTCCTCTCTATGTGCTTAAAGTTTTTAAAGTTATGCTTGTTTTGCCTTCATATGCTAGTTGATTATTGTTCCCATAAGTTGTTTGCTCACAAAATCCCTATGCATAGGAAGTGGGTTAGACTTAAATGTGCTAGTCATATTCTTCATGATGCTCTCTTTATGTTTCAATTCTTATGTTTTATGCGAGCATCATTGAAATCATCATGCCTAGCTAGGGGCGTTAAACGATAGCGCTTGTTGGGAGGCAACCCAATTTTATTTTAGTTTCTTGCTCTTTGGTTCTGTTTACGAATAAATAAATCATCTAGCTTCTGTTTATATGTGGTTTTATGTTTTAATTAGTGTTTGTGCCAAGTAGAACCTTTGGGAAGACTTGGGTGAAGTCTTTATGATCATGCTGTAAAAAACAGAAACTTTAGCACTCACGAGATTAGCTAAAACTTTTTACTGGAGAGTGATATTTAGTTGATTCTTTTTGAAGATGATTACTAGACAAATTCCTCAGGTCCAACAATTTATTTTAGAATTTTTGGAGTTCCAGAAGTATACGTTTGATACATATTACTACAGATTGTTCTGTTTTTGACAGATTCTGTTTTCATTGTGTTGCTTGCTTATTTTGATGAATCTATGGCTAGTAAAATAGTTTATAATCCATAGAGAAGTTGGAATACAGTAGGTTTAACACCAGTATTAATAAAGAATGAGTTCATTATAGTACCTAAGTGGTGATTTATTTTCTTATACTAATGGAGCTTACGAGTTTTCTGTTAAGTTTTGTGTTGTGAAGTTTTCAAGTTTTGGGTAAAGATTCGATGGACTATGGAATAAGGAGTGGCGAGATACTAAGCTTGGGGATACCCAAGGCACCCCAAGGTAATATCCAAGGATAACTAAGAGCCTAAGCTTGGGGATGCCCCGGATGGCATCCCCTCTTTCGTCTTCGTTCATCGGTAACTTTACTTGGAGTTATATTTTTATTCACCACATGATATGTGTTTTGCTTGGAGCGTCATTTTATTTTCTTTTGTTTTGCTTGCTGTTTGAATAAAGTTCCAAGATCTGAAATTATTAAATGGGAGATTCTTCACATAGCTACATAATTATTCGACTACTCATTGATCTTCACTTATATCTTTTGGAGTAGTTTGTTGTTTGCTCTAGTGCTTCACTTATATCTTTTAGAGCACAATGGTGGTCTTATTTTGAAGAAATAAATGAACTCTCATGCTTCACTTATATTATTTTGAGAGTCTTAAACAGCATGGTAATATGCTTAATCCTAATATGCTAGGTATTCAAAACTAGTAAAAACTTTCTTATGAGTGTGTTGAATACTAAGAAAAGTTTGATGCTTGATGGTTGTTTTGAGATATGGAGGTGATAATATCAAATTCATGCTAGTTGAGTAGTTTTGAATTTGATAAATGCTTGTGTTGAAGTTTGCAAGTCCCGTAGCATGCACGTATGGTAAATGTTATGTAACAAATTTGAAACATGAGGTGTTCTTTGATTGTCCTCCTTATGAGTGGCGGTCGGGGATGAGTGATGGTCTTTTCCTACCAATCTAACCCCCTAGGAGCATGCGCGTAGTGCTTTGGTTTTTGATGACTTGTAGATTTTTGCAATAAGTATGTGAGTTCTTTATGACTAATGTTGAGTTCATGGATTATACGCACTCTCACCCTTCCATCATTGCTAGCCTCTTCGGTACCGTGCATTGCGCTTTCTCACATTGAGAGTTGGTGCAAACTTCGCCGGTGCATCCAAACCCCGTGATATGATACGCTCTTTCATACATAAACCTCCTTATATCTTCCTCAAAACAGCCACCATACCTACCTATTATGACATTTCCATAGCCATTCCGAGATATATTGCCATGCAACTTTCCACCATTCCGTTTATTATGACATGCTTCATCATTGTCATATTGCTTTGCATGATCATGTAGTTGACATCGTATTTGTGGCAAAGCCACTATGCATAATTTTCATACATGTCACTCTTGAATCATTGCATATCCCGGTATACCGCCGGAGGCATTCATATAGAGTCATACTTTGTTCTAGTATCGAGCTGTAATCATTGAGTTGTAAATAAATAGAAGTGTGATGATCATCATTTTATAGAGCATTGTCCCAAGTGAGGAATAAAAAAATAAAATAAAAAATAAAATAAAAGACAAGGCCAAAAAAAGAGAGAAAAGGCCATAAAAAAAGAGAAGGCCCAAAAAAATGACAGAAAAAGAGAGAAGGGACAATGCTACTATCCTTTGCCACACTTGTGCTTCAAAGTAGCACCATAATCTTCATGATAGAGAGTCTCTTGTTTTGTCACTTTCATATACTAGTGGGAATTTTTCATTATAGAACTTGGCTTGTATATTCCAACAATGGGCCTCCTCAAGTGCCCTAGGTCTTCATGAGCAAGCAAGTTGGATGCACACTCACTTAGTTTCTTTTGTTGAGCTTTCATACATTTATAGCTCTAGTGCATCCGTTGCATGGCTGTAGCGACCAGACCTAAAACAGTCTGATCTTTGTACTCAGTGTCATCCCTGGATCAGTAATGCTAACACCAAACAGTAATCGAATGATTTATAACAGAGTAGCAATCACACACTTATTACAATCGAATGTCTCAAGAGAGAGCTTAATAAAAATAAATATGGCTTAAGGCCATCTAAATATGATAACAACGGAAGGCTTGGAAGAAAAAGAGAGTCCATCAACTCCAACAGCATCACTGAGTATAGAACCACAACCTAAGCACCGTACTCGTCGTCTGAAAAGACTGCAACATGAAACATTGCAGCCCAAAAACGGGTCAGCACATGGAATATGCCGGCAAAGTAACACATAGAGAATAATGGAATAATAAGCCTATACTACATGCATATATGGCTGGTGGAAAAGCTCTATGGTTACAGTTTTGCATAATGCCAACTTTTCCCTACTGCACAGGAATAAATTTATTTAACTATCATGGTGGTTGTGAAACATTGAGAATGGTTGATAGCATTCTCAGTGCCAATTAAAAGTACTCATTAACAAACCCAACAATATTAATTAGAAGTAACATGATGAGATTCACATGATATCCAAGTACTAGATACTCAAGATGTCCATAACCGGGGACACGGCTAACCGTGATTAGTTTATACACTCTACAGAGGTTTGCACACTTTTCTCCACAAGACTCGATCGCCTCCGTTTGATTTCTCGCACTACATGGTGTTTGAGAGACGGATGACCGAGACATAGTCTTTCAGAAGCGCTAGCACCTTACATGTGGGTAGACCGTACCAACCTACAATCCCTACATCAGCTAGCCTACCCGTAAGAGTTCGCACAACTTAATCAACTATGCCAGAGCCCATAATGGCTTGTGGCCGCACACGTAAGTTTCTAGTTTGAATAATCTCATGATCCCTTTAAGCCTGGGTGGCGTTCAAGAAATACAGTAAGTCCCGATAGAAACCAGTGCCTCAATCCACCCGGATGTGTGTTTAAGTTGCCACCTTAAATAAACCATTAAATAAAAATCTCACATCTGTCATGGATACACTCACCCAATCCACGTCTACTAGCATAGCATGGCATAATAAGCAAACGTAGAAGTAACTCCCAAGGGTTTGATAATAAAACAGGTAATAGGTACTACCTCAATCTACTTCCCAAAACCCACAATTTAATTAGATCCTAATCATGCAATGTTTGAGGATAGATCTAATTCATAAAAACTGGGTAGTAGAAAAGGTATGATCAAAGTGTTACTTGCCTTGCTGATGATCCGCGAAACCTAGAGACTCGATGTAACAGGTGGTGCACTCCGGGTATTCTATCGCAGACAAACAAACAAGCATACAATAAGTACTCATCTAATGCACAGGTAAAACTCAAATAGATCTAACCAGATAGTTCAACTTAAGAACTCCGGTTTGCAAAAAGAATCAAATCAAACGAAGCAACAAAAGTCAAACGGCGGAAGAAAACAGCTTCGTTTTACTAATCTGGATCTAAGTCAAATTTTACAGAAACAAAAACTTGTTTAAGTAGATTATTCGGAAAGAGGGTTTCGAGACGAAACTCTAGGCGCTTGAATCGCCTGATTCCGATAAACGAGCGAAAAGTTATACTAAAACGAAAATCGGATCAGGAATCGCGATCAGAAAAATCGTGGATTAAATCCGAGAAAAAGAAAAACGACGAACGGGTTAACAAACGGACGTATGTTAACTAAACTAATCTGACGAACGCGTTCGTTAAAAATGAACGAACGAACGAACGTTCGCTATTTAACCTAAACCGGAAAAAAAACCGAAACTAATAAAAAAACAAAATAAAAAAACCGAAAAAAACCGAAGAAAACCGCCCGGTTTTTAAAAAAACCGCGGCACGCGGATCGAGGCGGCGGCGAACCTCGTCGGGCGGCGGAGTCCGCGGTCAGCGGCGGCGGCGGTTTGCAAGAATGGGCGGCATGCGCGCGCTGGCGGTCAAGGCGGCAGCGGAGCAGCGATGCGAGGCGGCTCGGGCGGCTCGGGGCTAGGGTTTGCCCGGGTGGGCTGCCCCGGCTTATAAAGCCTGCCAGGCCAGAGTCCCGGACGGACACGGCCCGGTTAGGTCGGTGGCGCGTTTTTTTTAAATAATTACGCGCAGAAAGAAAATAAAAAGAAATACTAAACGGACTCCAAAAATCCCGAAATAAATTTTCCCCGGCTTCTAAAATCAAACCGGATTTAATGAACATTTTTTTGTGGCCTAAATGCAATTTTGAAAAACGCGCATTTTTCTTAAATTCAAATAAAAAGGCGAAAAACTCCAAAATAAAATCTTATTTGATTTTTTTTATTAATTCTTCATTATTTCTTTATTTTGGGAAAGTCATTTTATTCCCTCTCTCATATTTTGATAGTAGAAATAATTGAAGATAAAATAATTAAAATCAAATGATCCTATTTTCAAAATTTGAGAAAACTCAAATATGAAAATAACGAAATCCCCAACTCTCTCCGTGGGTCCTTGAGTTGTGTAGAATTTCTAGGATCGAGCAAAAATGCAACGAAAAAATATGATATGCAATGATGCTCTATGTATAACATTCCAAATTGAAAATTTTGGATGTTACAAACCTACCCTTAAGATGAATCTAGCCCTCGAGATTCGGGTTAACTAGAAAATAGGTGAGGTGGTCCTTACAAATCTTCCTCTCGCTCCCGGTGGCTTCATCCTCGTGTGGTGGCTCCACCGAACTTTGCAACACTTAATGACCTTCTTTGGGTGACTCGGTGGCATACTCGTAATCTTAACTGGTTTCTCCTCATAGGTCAAATCATCATTCAACCAATCGCTTCTAGCGGCACAGTATCTCTCAGATATCGGCCATCTCTGCGTGACACTTCTTCAACTGAGAAACATGAAACACATCATGAACTCCTGACAATCCTTCGGGTAATTCCAACTTGTACGCAACTTCTCCCATGCGTTCCAAAACACAATAAGGTCCTACAAATCGGGGTGCTAACTTTCCTTTAACACCCAAACGCTTAACTCCTCGAAGTGGCGATACACGAAGATAAACTCTGTCTCCGACTTCGTATTATGTCTCCTTGCGTTTTGAGTCCACATAACTCTTCTGTCATGATTGGGCTACCTTGAGCCTATCGCGAATCAACTTTACTTTCCGTTCAGACTCCTTAATCAAATCTGGTCCAAACAACTGGTGGTTTCCAACTTCATCCCACAACAACGGGGTCCTGCACCTCCTTCCGTACAAGGCTTCGAAAGGGGCCATCTTCAGACTGGTTTGGTAACTGTTGTTGTAAGAAAACTCCACATATGGCAAATTGTCATCCCAACTTGATCCATAATCCAAAGCACAAGCTCTAAGCATATCCTCCAAAATCTGGTTGACCCTCTCGGTTTGTCCATCCGTCTCAGGATGAAAAGTCGTGCTAAACTCCAGCTGGTTCCCAAAGTTTCGTGCAACTGCTTCCAGAACTTTGAGGTGAATTGGGTTCCTCTATCTGATATGATACTCCTCGGAACTCCATGCAAGCATACAATCCTGGTCATGTATATCTTAACCAATTTGGCATTCGCAGTAGGTAGTCTTTATTTGAATGAAATGAGCTACCTTCGTGAAATGATCGACTACAACCCAAATCGAGTCATAGCTCGAACGAGTCCCGGCAATCTCGTGATGAAATCCATACCTAGTTTATCCCACTTCCATTCGGTATAGGCAATGGTGTAACAATCCTGCTGGCTTCGATGTTCGCCTTCACCCTCGACATACATCACAAACTGCTACATACTCGCAATGTCCTTCTTCATTCCGGTCCACCGAAAGTATTCTTCAAATCCAAATACATCTTGGTATTTCTGGTGAATCGAATATGGTGAATCATGTGCCTCTTGTAGAATCAACTTCCTGATCTCCGGGTCATTGGGCACATAAACACGGTCTTCAAACCATAGGGTATCGTGCTCATCCTCACGAAATCCCTTAGATTTTCCTTCGCTCATTCTCTCCTTTATAGAGGCAACCTCTTTGTCAGTCTTCTGGGCTTCCCTGATCTTGTCCATCAAAGTTGACTGAATCTCCAATGCTGCTACGTAGCCTCTCGGAACTATTTCCAAACATAGATCTCGAAGATCCTCGACTAACTCCTTTGGTATTTCTCCCGTCATTAGTGTGTTGACGTGACTCTTACGGCTCAATGCGTCTACTACAACGTTAGCCTTTCCGGGGTGGTAATGCAATCTCATATCATAATCTTTGATGAGTTCCAACCATCTCCTCTGCCTGAGATTTAGCTCCTTCTGCGTGAAGATGTACTTTAAACTCTTGTGATCCGTATACACCTCACAATGATTTCCAATGAGGAAATGTCTCCAAGTCTTCAACGCATGCACTACGGCTGCTAACTCCAAATCATGCGTAGCATAATTTAGCTCATGAGGCTTAAGCTGTCGTGAAGCATACGAAACAACTCTTCCCTCCTGCATAAGCACTGCTCCAAGTCCTCGACGTGAAGCGTCGCAATACACCTCATAATCCTTGGTCCGATCTGGCAGGATTAACACTGGTGAGGTAACCAAACGTTTCTTCAGCTCTTGGAAACTAGCTTCACACTCCTCAGTCCAAATGAACTTGGTATCCTTCTTCAACAATTCTGTCATAGGCTTCGCAATCCTTGAGAAATTCTCAATAAATCTCCGGTAGTATCCTGCGAGTCCAAGAAAACTCCGGATCTCTCCAACTGTTGTTGGCTCTTCCTAGTTTGTCACAGTGACAACTTTAGTGGGGTCTACTGCTATACCCTCTGCGGATATAACATGTCCGAGAAATCCAACTTCCTTCAACCAAAACTCACACTTGCTGAACTTGGCATATAACTGGTGTTCTCTGAGCTTCTCGAGTACCAAAAGCAAGTGTTCCTTATGTTACTCTTCATTCTTCGAGTAAACCAAAATATCATCAATGAACACCACGACGAACTTATCCAAAAACTCCATAAACACTTTGTTCATCATGTTCATAAAATAGGCAGGTGCGTTAGTCATACCAAATGACATAACGGTATACTCATACAGCCCGTACCTGGTGGTAAAAGCCGTCTTAGGTATATCCTGCTCTTGAATCTTCAACTGATGGTACCCTGATCGCAAATCGATCTTGGAAAACACCTTAGCTCCTTGCAATTGGTCAAACAAGTCATTGATCATCGGCAGTGGGTACTTTTTCTTAATGGTCACTTCATTCACTCCTCGATAATCAACAACCATTCTTAATGATCCATCCTTATTCTCCACTAGAAGTACTGGTGATCCCCAAGGCGAAGAACTTGGGCGAATAAAACCTTTATCCAGTAACTCCTTAATCTGCTTCTTAATTTCCTCCAAATCTTGGGCTGGCATCCTATACGGTCTCTTAGATATCGGCCCAGTGCCTGGCAGTAGTTCAATCAGAAATTCAATGTCTCTGTCCGGCGGCATGCATGGCAACTCTTCCGGAAACACGTCCGGGTAATCCCTTACCACTGGTACTTCCTCCTGCACAACTCCTGATAAGGAATTTACATGTGCTCTCCTCGGCTCATGCCGTGATACATACTTGATTCTCCTCCCTTCTGGGGTGGTAAGCAAAATCGACTTACTGGCGCAATCTATGTTCCCACCATACTTCGATAACCAATCCATGCCTAATATCACATCCAAACCTTGCGATTCCAGAACTATAAGGTCCGAGGGAAATACATAGTGTCCCAACCTTAATGGCAGTCGATCACACCATATACTAGCCATGTATTCTGCTCCAGGTGAGGTTACTAGCATGGGTGACCTAAGGGCTTGGGTTGGTAGTTTATACTTATCCACAAATCCCCTTGATATGTATGAATGCGATGCACCAGTATCAAAAAGAACAACTGCAGTAAAAGTCTTAACCAAAAACTTACCTATTACTGCGTCTGGCTGAGCTTCAACCTCCTCCATGGTAACGTGGTTCACTTGTCCCCTGTTGAAAGGGTTCGGTTTCTTTCCTGAGCTTCCATTGCCATTTCCATTTTGGCCTTCCGGACAATCATTTGCATAATGCCCGGTCTTGCGGCACTTAAAGCAAGTGATGTGGCTCAGGTCTACCTTGGATGGTGTTGACGGGTTGGTGCGGTTTTGTCCATTGCTTCCTCCATTCCCGTTCCCACTCTTGGTGCCATTATGGTTGTGCGAGCTACCTCCTCCATGGGTATGCTGAAATTGCCCTCCGTCTTGAGGTAAAGCGAAGTTTCTGCTGAGCTCCAGAGTTATTCTTCCCCTGTCCATACTTCCTCTTGCGATAGTCAATCTGCTGCTGCTTCCTTCAATCATAAGCGCACGATCTACCAACTCTGGTAGTTATTGAAAGTGGCTACCATCAATCGCATGCTCAGCTCATCATTCAGTCCTTCTAGAAACTTCTCCTGCTTAGTCTGCATCAGTAGCAACGCTATCCGGGGCATAACGTGCTAGCTTCCTGAAATCATCCACATATTGGCCAACTGTCCGTCCTCCTTGGCGCAAGTTGCGAAACTCACGCTTCTTCAGGGCCATAGCTCCTGCTGAAACATGGGCAGTACGGAAAGCTTGCTGAAACTGATCCCATGTGACAGTGTCTACTGGGTAAGTGGCTGTAAAATTCTCCCACCACGCTGTTGCGGGTCCTTCAAGCTGATGTGCGGCAAATTTCACTATTTCTCCATCTGTACATCCTGCAGTGGTCAACTCCCTCCCTATCTTACGGAGCCAATCATCTGCAACAATCGGCTCGGTGCTACTGGAAAACACCGGCGGATTCAGCCTTAAGAAACAGGTCAAATGGTCAACAGGTGGTGGTAGTGGTGGGTTGTTGTTGTTGTTGTTGTTGCCTTGGTTCTGTACCAATGTTTGAATCAAGGTATTCTGCTGCTGAATCAACTGAGTGATCTCTGTCGGGAAAACAAATCCGGGGTCGCGTCTCAGAGGCATCTGAGGGTTTAAAGAAAAGACGAGAGTTAAGAATAGAGTGAGGTCTAGGGAGAAAACACTACCCATATGCACATGAGACAAAACCACACAATATCACTCCAATCAATTCAAACAAGGGCATACAACGCTCTATCTATCGTTACAAAAGTGTTGAATCTAAAACTAATTAAAATGGGGGAAATCTACTACTGTTATGGTGGTCAACTAGAAAAACTGCTCCGATGAAGACTCCATGATATCTGCTCCAGCTTCATCTTTGAAATCATCATCACTAGGATCGGAATCGGTGTCGTCGATGATGATGTAGTTCTCTGGACAGGTGCTATCTTCATCTTCTCCTCCGGGTGCTGAATTTCCCATGAGTTCTTCAATCTTCTCCTTAAGATCGCCGTTTTGTCCCACGAGAGCTATAATCTCCTCCATGTAGTCCTTGCGAGTGGTCTTCAGTTCTCCTTCTAGTTCGATAATCTTGGCTTTTGCTGTCTTCAACTCCATCATGTCTGCAAGACATCTGGTTTTCTGGCGTCGAATGTGCTGGTTTAACTCCTGGATGAAAGCTGCAATGGATCGATCCTTCTTAGTGCCAACTATCTCCCATTGTTCATCTCGGCGCCCACAAATCTGGTAGATAGTATCCTTGAGGTCTTCTTTGTAAACTTCTCCAATGCGTCCCATGGTTATGTGAGCTGCCATGCTCTTTCCTGCACTCCAGAGTTGGTGCATTGAAAACACACTCTATGGGCTCCGTGATTGGTGCAAACGTCCTCCCGAACTTGAGCTTGAATCTTCCAAATCTTCTTGGGTAAAGTGGAATTGTAGGTCCCGTGAAGCTTGGTAATCCGATGTTTAGGTACTTAGTGACTTCCTTCAGGTGTCGTCCAAAGGGTGTATCTTCATTCGACTGGGTGAACTTGATCCTCGCTTCCGTCATCCTAAAATAGTAGAAAAGGTGAGGAGTTAGAAATGAGAAGAGAGAGTAGTGATCTAGGGCTTTAGCTTAATGGTCGTGTCCTACGATCGTGTGTGCTCGATACCATCTTTGTAGCGACAAGACCTCAAACGATCCGATCTCGTGCTCGGTGTCATCCCCGGATCGAGAATGCCGACACCACATAGTACTCGAAGGATTTATAATAGAGTAGCAATCACACACTTATTACAATCGAATGTCTCAAGAGAGAACTTAATAAAAATAAATATGGCTTAAGGCCATCTAAATACGATAACAGCGGAAAGCTTGGAAGAAAAAGCGAGTCCATCAACTCCAATGGCATCACTGAGTATAGAACCACAACCTAAGCACCGTACTGGTCGTCTGAAAACTCTGCAACATGAAACGTTGCAGCCCGAAAACGGGTCAGCACATGGAATATGCTGGCAAAGTAACACATAGAGAATAATGGAATAATAAGCCTATACTACATGCATATATGGCTGGTGGAAAAGCTCTATGGTTACAGTTTTGCATAATGCCAATTTTTCCCTACTGCAAAGGAATAAATTTATTTAACTATCATGGTGGTTGTGAAACATTGAGAATGGTTGACAGCATTCTCAATCCCAATTAAAAGTACTCATTAACAAACCCAACAATATTAATTAGAAGTAACATGATGAGATTCACATGATATCCAAGTACTAGATACTCAAGATGTCCATAACCGGGGACACGGCTAACCATGATTAGTTTATACACGCTGCAGAGGTTTGCACACTTTTCCCCACAAGACTCGATCACCTCCGTTTGATTTCTCGCACTACATGGTGTTTGAGAGACGGATGACCGAGACATAGTCTTTCAGAAGCGCTAGCACCTTACATGTGGGTAGACCGTACCAACCTACAACCCCTACATCAGCTAGCCTACCCGTAAGAGTTCGCACAACTTAATCAACTACGCAGAGCCCATAATGGTTTGTGGCTGCACACGTAAGTTTCTAGTTTGAATAATATCATGATCCCTTTGAGCCCGGGTGGCGGTCTGAAGAAATACAGGCAAGTCCCAATAGAAACCAGGTGCCTCAATCCACCCAGATGTGTGTTTAAGTTGCCACCTTAAATAAACCATTAAATAACAATCTCACATCTGTCATGCATACACTCACCCAATCCACGTCTACTAGCATAGCATGGCATAATAAGCAAACGTAGAAGTAACTCCCAAGGGTTTGATAATAAAACAGGTAATAGGTACTACCTCAATCTACTTCCCAAAGCCCACAATTTAATTAGATCCTAATCATGCAATGTTTGAGGATAGATCTAATGCATAAAAACTGGGTAGTAGAAAAGGTATGATCAAAGTGTTACTTGCCTTGCTGATGATCCGCGAAACCTAGAGACTCGAAGTAACAGGCGGCGCACTCCAGGTATTCTATCGCAGACAAACAAACAAGCATACAATAAGTACTCATCTAAAGCATAGGTAAAACACAAATAGATCTAACCAGATAGTTCAACTTAAGAACTCCGGTTTGCAAAAAGAATCAAATCAAATGAAGCAACGAAAGTCCAACGGCGGAAGAAAACAGCTTCGTTTTACTAATCTGGATCTAAGTCAAATTTTACAGAAACAAAAACTTGTTTAAGTAGATTATTCGGAAAGAGGGTTTGGAGACGAAACTCTAGGCACTTGAATCGCCTGATTCCAATAAACGAGCGAAAAGTTATACTAAAACGAAAATCGGATCAGGAATCGCGATCAGAAAAATCATGGATTAAATCCGAGAAAAAGAAAAACGATGAACGGGTTAACGAACGGACGTTCGTTAACTAAACTAATCTGACGAACGCGTTCGTTAAAAACGAACGAACGAACGAACGTTCGCTATTTAACCTAAACCGGAAAAAAAAACGAAACTAATAAAAAACCGAAATAATAAAAAACCGAAATAAAAACCGAAGAAAACCGCCCGGTTTAAAAAAACCGGCGGCACGCGGATCGAGGTGGCGGCGAACCTCGGCGGCGGCGCGGAGTCCGTGGTCGGCAATGGTCGGCGGCGGCGGAATGGCAGCGGCTGGGTATGGCGGCTCGGGCGGCGCTGGGGCTAGGGTTTGCTGGGTGGGCTGCCCCGCTTATAAAACTGCCTTAGGGCCGAGTCCCGATGGACACGGCCGGTTAGGTCGGTGGCGCGTTTTTTTTAAGTAATTACGCGCAGAAAAAAATAGAAAGAAATACTAAACGGACTCCAAAAATCCCGAAATAAATTTTCCCCGGCTTCTAAAATCAAACCGGATTTAATGAACATTTATTTGGGGCCTAAATGCAATTTTGAAAACGCATTTTCCTAAATTCAAATAAAAGGCGAAAAACTCCAAAATAAAATCTTATTTGATTTTTTATTAAATCTTCATTATTTCTTTATTTTGGGAAAGTCGTTTTATTCCCTCTCTCATATTTTGATAGTAGAAATAATTGAAGATAAAATAATTAAAATCAAATGATCCTATTTTCAAAATTTGAGAAAACTCAAATACGAAAATAACGAAATCCCCAACTCTCTCCGTGGGTCCTTGAGTTGTGTAGAATTTCTAGGATCGAGCAAAAATGCAACGAAAAAATATGGTATGCAATGATGCTCTATGTATAACATTCCAAATTGAAAATTTGGGATGTTACAATGGCAACCCCTACTCCTTGCATTAACATCAGTTGTTGGGCATCTCCATAGCCCATTGATTAGCCTCGTTGATGTGAGATCTTCTCCTTTTTGTCTTCTCCACATAACCCCCATCATCATATTCTATTCCACCCATAGTGCTATGTCCATGGCTCGCGCTCATATATTGCGTGAAAGTTTATAGGTTTGAGATTACTAAAGTATGAAACAATTGCTTGGATTGTCATCGGGGTTGTGCATGATGAGAGCATTCTTGTGTGACGAAAATGGAGCATGACTAAACTATATGATTTTGTAGGGACGAACTTTCTTTGGCCATGTTATTTTGAGAGGACATAATTGCTTAGTTAGTATGCTTGAAGTATTATTATTTTTATGTCAATATGAACTTTTGTATTGAATCTTTTGGATCTGAATATTCATATCACAATTAAGAAGAATTACAATGAAATTATGCCAACTAGCATTCCACATCAATTTTTTTATCATTTACCTACTTGAGGACGAGCAGGAATTAAGCTTGGGGATGCTTGATACGTCTCCAACGTATCTATAATTTTTGGTTGCTCCATGCTATATTATCTACTATTTTGGGCAATATTGGGCTTTATTATCCACTTTTATATTATTTTTGGGACTAACCTATTAACCGGACGCCCAGCCCAAATTTGTTGTTTTTGCCAATTTCAGTATTTCGAAGAAAAGGAATATCAAACGGAGTCAAAACGGAATGAAATCAACTAGAGAAGTTATATTTGGAACGAAAGCTACCAGATGGACTTGGACCCCACATCAAGGAAGGAACGAGGAAGCCACGAGGGTGGGGGCGCGCCCACCCCCCTAGGGCGCGCCCCCTGCCTCGTGGGGCCCTCGTGGCTCCCCGACGTGCTTCTTCCGCCTATATAACTCCACGCACTCAAACTTCCGAGCAGAGAATATATCGAGTTCCGCCGCGCAAGCCTTTGTAGCCACCAAAAGTCAATCGGGACCTGTCCAAAGACACACTGCCGGAGGGGGGGAACCTCATCGGTGGCCATCTTCATCATCCCGCATTCTCAAGACGAGGAGGAGTAGTTCACCCTCGGGCTGAGGGTATGTGCCAAGAGCTATGTGTTTGATCTCTCTCTCTCTCTCTCTCTCTCTCTCTCTCTCTCTCTCTTTTCTTGATTTGATTTGCACGATCTTGATGTATCGCGAGCTTTGCTATTATAGTTGGATCTTATGTTTCTTCTCCCCCTCTTCTCTCTTGTAATGGATTGAGTTTTCCCTTTGAAGTAATCTTATCGGATTAAGTCTTAATGATTTGAGAACACTTGATGTATGTATTGCCGTGCGTATCTGTGGTGACAATGGGATATCACGTGATTTACTTGATGTATGTTTTGGTGATCATTTTGCGGGTTCCGCCCATGAACCTATGCATAGGGGTTGGCACACGTTTTTGCCGTGATTCTCCGGTAGAAACTCTGGGGCACTCTTTGAGGTTCTATGTCTTGGTTGAATAAATGAATCTGAGATTGTGTGATGCATATCATATAATCATACCCACGGATACTTGAGGTGACATTGGAGTATCTGGGTGACATTAGGGTTTTGGTTGATTTGTGTCTCAAGGTGTTATTCTAGTACGAACTCTAGGGCTGTTTGTGACACTTATAGGAATAGCCCAACAGATTGATTGGAAAGAATAACTTTGAGGTGGTTTCGTGCCCTACCATAATCTCTTCGTTTGTTCTCCGCTATTAGTGACTTTGGAGTGACTCTTTGTTGCATGTTGAGGGATAGTTATATGATCCAACTATGTTATTATTGTTGAGAGAACTTGCACTAGTGAAAGTATGAACCCTAGGCCTTGTTTCCAAGCATTGCGATACCGTCTACGCTCACTTTTACCACTTGTTACCTTGCTGTTTTTATATTTTCAGATTACAAAAACCTATATCTACCATCCATATTGCACTTGTATCACCATCTCTTCGCCGAACTAGTGCACCTATACAATTTACCATTGTATTGGGTGTGTTGAGGACACAAGAGACTCTTTGTTATTTGGTGGGTCCTAGCAGTCAGGGGGGTGAATCGTTTTTTTTTGCCCAAACGCACTTCCTTGCGTGCGAAGATGTAGCTGGTGGGTCCCAGCAGTCAGGGGGAAACTTTTTTTCATGAAATACGGTGGCCTGTCTGGTGGGTCCCCGCTGTCAGGTGGAGGAATAATTATTTTGCGCGTAATAAGGAGGCACTTCCTTGCTGCGGCCGTGGACCCAGCTGTCAGCCTCTCCACATAGAGTCCATGTCCGATGTAACCGTTCCTTGACCACGTTGACCACGCCGCGCCGAGAGCACCAGGGCGGTGGACAACGGCGAGGCCTAGGAAGGGGACGACGCGGAGCCCTGGAAGACGTGGCAGTGGATGCCCACGCGTAGAGGAGTATGAGGGTTTACTGGTTCACTGCAGTGTGAGGCTGCTGTCACCGCAGAATAACAGGGGGTGTGGGTGAGTAGAGGGATGGCCTGGCCGGCGGTGGGAGTGGTAGGGGTGGTGAGGCCTCCGCGGCTTCACAGCCGTCCACGGGAGGCAGGAGCACACGACACGACCGGCGCTGCTTTGGGCGGCTGGAGCAAGAAGACCAGAGGTTGAAGAAGCACTACGGCCGTTGGATGGACATCGTACGGTCACTGCAGCTAGAATCGTTTATATTGACTAAGTTGACAAAGCACTCCGTCCCCGTCAACTTAGTAGGCCCACAAGTCAGCCTCCCGCCAAAGTGGGTCCCAACCAGCAGGGGGAGTATTCATTTTTTTGCGTAATAAGGAGGCACTTCCGGTGGGTCTGAGCTGACAGCGGGGGGATTTTTTTCACGCAATACGTTGGCCCGTCCGGTGGGTCCCAGCAGTCAGGGGGAAACGTTTTTTTTCACGAAATACGATGGCCCATCCGGTGGGTCCCTGTTGTCAGGTGGAGGAATCATTATTTTTCGCATAATAAGGAGGCACTTCCTTGCTGCCGTCGTGGACCCAGCTATCAGCCTCTCCATGTACAGTCCATGTCCGATGGAAGCCGTTCCTTGACCATGTTGACCACGCCGCGCCGAGAGCACCAGGGCGGTGGACGACGGCGAGGCCTAGGAAGCGGACGATGCGGAGCCGGGGAAGATGCGGCAGCGGAAGCACGCGCGGAGAGCAGTACGAGGGTTCACTGGTTCGGCTGCGGTGTGAGGCTGCCGTCACCACGGAATAACAGGGGGTGTGGGCGAGTAGAGGGATGGCCTGGCCGGCGGTGGGAGTAGTAGGGGGCGGTGAGGCCTCCGCGGTATCACAGCCGGCCACGGGAGGCAGGAGCACGCGGCACGACCGGCGCTGCTTTGGGCAGCTGGAGCAAGAAGACCAGAGGTTGAAGAAGCACTACGGCCGTTGGATGGACATCGTATGGTCACTGCAGCTAGAATCGTTTATATTGACTAAGTTGACAAAGCCCTTGGTACACGTCAACTTAGTAGGCCCACAGGTCAGCCTCCGAAATGGTGCGCCCAGATGTCAGGGGGAGGAATCATTTTTTGGGCGGCTGAAGCAAGAATATCTGAGATTGAAGAAGAAGCACGACATCCGTTGGATGGACATCCAACAGCCACAGCTGCCAGAACCGTGTGTTGTTGACAAAGCCTTGCATACGTGTCAACTTAGTTTTTTTTAGGGGACGCGTCAACTTAGAAGGCCCACAAGTGTGTGGCAGAGAACATATAGCCAATTTGTGATTTGTAAGAATGTACAACCCATTTTTAAATTCTAATGGAATTTACTACAGCCCATTTACAGTTTGTTAAAAGTACAACCCATTTTCTAGCTAGGACAATGATTAATAATTTCAACCAACCGCTCAAAACAGAATTCAAAAAAAATCCCACACTTTTATGGGATCCGAAATGTTTTTATTCGAAATTTCTAGTCAGATTAAAAATAATTTCAAAATAAAGTTGTATTACGTTAAAATCCAATGAAATATTGCGCGCGCAACAAGTAATGAAATTAAAATTTTCAAATTCCAAAAATAATATATTTTTTAAACTAATTACGTGTTTGGTGCATTTTTTTATAGTTACTGCCCAGTTATTATAATTACATCCCATTTATTATTTCTTAAAGTCCATTTTCTTGTTAAGCCTAATGCATACCTCCTAGGAAAGTTTGCAGCCTAGCGGGGTGGAGAATAGTAAGTTGACTCGGATATTGTGTACAACTGTCGGCCTAGTTGCATTGCTGATGTTGAAAAAAGGCATGTGTAGTACAGTACAACCTAACATGGCTACTCAGCCCACATTCGGCGACGCCGGAAAGGCCCAAACAAGGCTTCTGTACAAATTTTTGAAGTCACTGAGCTCAATTAATAACTTAAGGAAAAAATTAGATTACAGTGGAACCTAATTAAAAGCTGTCACGAGCAAAGAAATAATTCAACGGATCCCGCTTGTGCGTGTGTGCATGTGTGTGTGAGAGAGAGAGACCCATCGGTCGATGCTCGTAAATACATCTTTCAGCCATATGCATTGCTGATGCTCAGTAAAAACTTATATAGTTGACGCAATCATATAGAACATCATAGCACACTGAACTTGCATACAAAAATTTCACGCAGGCGGCACAATCATGATGGAAGCAGTGGATCTCTATGGTTAGGGCTATGTTGAAACCAACGAACTCATACACAACAGTTCATCATCTTTTTCAATGACAGGGAAATATCTTGAATGTTGTGCAAAGAAAACAGACATACAACACAATAAGTTCTGCTAGCACATTAAGTTGACGTACAACCCTTTCTAAAAAAAGTTCAGGTACAAAATTAGAACGGGTCAGAATCAAATGTACTGGCACATCAGTGTTTCACACCCATAGCTCGGATTTAACTAGTATCTGACAAGATTCAGTTGTTACCTCAAATTAGAGCACATCCAGGCAGCCAGCCCTGCCTCTTCTCCCAAAAAAGCAGTGGCCTCCGCCGCGCGATGCAGTAGGCTCTGTGCCATCCATTGTTCCAAGCAACACGGGGAAAGTCTGACGTTGACTCATGTAATGGATGTCGTCGACGGACCCTGGCACCAGCGGCGGCGGCAGGACTTCTATTGATGGATTGACAACTTCTTCGACAAGCACGAACAGTCAATACAGGTACATCCCTAATGTGGTCCGCGTCGGCCTTGGTGGCGATGAATAGTACAACCCCGGTTCTTGCACTGGTATCTCAACACCAATCACCTTCGGTATGGTGGACGGCTTCTTCATCCATGCCATAACCGTCAGGGCCCAGCTGTCTGGAGGAACAAACATACTTACGAGCTCACCTCCAAGGTCATTGATAAGCTCATTCATGGACTCGTTGTTCCAAGCACGTCGAGGCATGCCAGGGAAGGTAATCTTTGCTAAAAACTCAAGCTCAGAGGGCACCGAGCCCCATCCTGGGTGCCACCGATCAAAGCTCACCAGCGCGCCATCACAGAACAAATGCCGGGAAGATTCGAACACACGACTGCAGTCGAAAGTTGTCCGGAACCTGACGAAGAAATCAGCTGGTGGCGGACAGACTTTGACGAGCAAGTCACTTATTTGGATGTCGTGCGCAATGCCAAGAGCTTTGACAAGGTCGTCCGGCGAGACGGGAGGCCGGTCGCCGTTGATGGTTACCATCGGCACTTTGCCGGCAAATTGGTCGTCAAGCACCGCCATGCCACTGTTGAGCGACAGCATGAATGGACCGAAGGCAGGACGGACCTCGGGATCTCCGGCGCGGAGATCCGTGTTGACTAGCGACATGATAGTGAGCTTGAGTACAGGGAGTACAAGAGGGGGATTTGGGGGAACTGGAGTATGAATCGAGATTCCAGAGGTGGGGGAGGGGCGGGAGATTGGGGATGAAAAGGTAGCTTGAATTTCGAACATGCGCCAATATGCTCTCGGCGCGCAAGCGCACGAAAACAACGGTGGCGCCCACATGTCGGCGTAAGAGTCCTTATTCTTTCTTTTTTGGAGAGCCCGACCTTTTTTTAGGATCTTTTGAGAGCCCGGCCTGAGAGTCATAATTTACCTGTTTGGCATTGCGTTACTATTCGTCCCATATTCAACGACACCTCACTGGCCCAAACAAGTGTACATAATCAAAAAGACACTGAGCTCAAATTATATAACTTGAAAAAGGAGATACACTCAACACCGGAGAATGGTGATGCCCTCATTTAGCCCACCAAGAGTTTGAGACAATAAACAGTTCGAAACAACGATATATACAACATTCAAACACTGACTAGTGACTACTACTGACATAAACAACAAGAGATGATAGTTCATAAGAAGTCTTGCTACACCACCAAAACGCACCCATCTGCAGCGCTCAGACTCTCGTGATCCAGATGAGAATGACATTCTAAACAGAGCCAACTATTACATAGTAAGAGTGACATAGACGAGGATGACCAAATGACAAGGAATATAACAAAAGAAAGAACTACCCATCCAGAACAAGCAGCAAAGACAACAAAGTCATTCGAAGAGATGATCCAACACCATCATAATTTGCAGCCCCGCATCAGCGACCAATGATCCGGAGACACCAGTACTCCACCCTTTTGACGCAACAGCCCAATTACCTATCAACCTGAAGGCTTGAACCACATCACTGTCTGTCGTAATTGAGACATCCAAAGATCAAAGTTAATCCGGATGCCTTTGTCATTCTCACCTTCTTTTGGCTGCAGGCTGTATCGTTGACAATCAGGGGAGTTTGCTCCCGAACTCCTAGGGCTCGCTGTGTAGACACAGTTTGCCATAGCAAACTAAGCGTCTCTTCCATCAAGGTCCTTGCCAACGGTGATCTCCTAGTTAATCGGATAATTGAGTCCGAGAAACAGAGAGTGTGAACCAAAGCTGTTTACCCGCCTCCAACTAAAAAATCCTGAAGGCCCCAACAAATTGGTATCCTGCTCATAGACGTAACAACCACTGTCCGGATACTCAGGTATTTCACGGTGCTTGTATACAGTGGGGTTTTTGCAATATATATTTTTTGGCTCATGTGTCTGAATGATCATCCGTCTTTTGCCGTCGTCTGATCGAGCGAGGAACCAGTTGTGCTTCCCTGTTTTTGGCAAAGGTGGTGTGATTACAAAGGGCAGTAACTGTAGGGACACTGCATCATATCAAAAAGGACATGCATTGTTAATGTAAGATCAGCATTGTTCAGAGTATGAGTAGAATAATGCAAGAAACATCATTGTTAATGTAAGATCAACATTGCTAATGTAAGATCAGCATTGATATGTCCCTGTTGGAACTGGGAGGAAAATACAGGGAAAGTTATACTGGGATCAAAAATATAGAAGTACCATGCATGGTTATACTCATGTTATCTCGCAATCGATTCTTCACAGGAAACTACCATGTCATGCATGTTATGGAATCATGTTCTGTCCTCACAAACAAATTCTTCAAGGTAACTAACAGACCATGCATTGTTATATACTCGTGTTCTATGGGCAAAAATTTTGTGAGGATATTATTCTAGCCATTGATTGCTGAAGGGCGAATATAGGTATGTACACATGGTAAGCATTACAGGATTTAACTACTTCCAAATATAGAGTTCTCCATATGCACATTTACTTCCCTAATGTATGGTTAGATGAAACCAATAGTGTGGTGCATGTTTCTACATCATGAAAATGAGGAAACTCACATGGCCATTGGTACACACTCATATTTAGTAGTAGTATATAGATTACTGTAAAATAAGGAGAATATCCATATATTCCTAACAGTTTGATTATTCAGGGGTACAAATTGGATGTAATGACATGATCACAATTGCATGAATTAACTCATTCCAAATATAGCTGATTTACGGCGTCTCTAATACATTGCCATAGTTCTACTCAAATTCTGCTCAAACAGGGATATGCCAATCATCACAAAAAGTTCAAACAGTGTCATGGCGTCATCATTAACATGAGACGGAAACAACCTACACGCGCCGTCCCAGCAATATGTGGTGCCATGTGCTTTTTTGATCGCGTAGATGATGCCATTGTGTTCAATAGCATCACAGAAGTGTGTATCAGCTTTGACGATGATCCACTGCGAGCTGAGTTGTCTCCAGCTAAAGAAGGCACCGGCATAAAGATAGGAGAGTCCGTGGTCGAACAAGGCAATTAGCTTGAAGTCTGCGTAATTCGCATGTCGTGTGGGCACTTGGCAGATTACAATCTTCTGCAAAACAAGGTCCATCCAACTGACGTGGTAATCTAGATGACTAGGACCGCGATGGTAAAACTCTATATAATCCAACGGAGGAAGGATAATCTCATGGGAGGTCTAGAAGTTCACGAGCACCAACTTTTTACCGTCTTCTCTGAAGGCAGCCATCCAGTGGGAATTCATGCCGACCCAGTACATACCTGCCAAGAAGTTTCCGGCGATGGTGATCGGATCAAAGTCAAGGGAAATGATGTACGGCGACCCACTACATACCTGCAAAGAAGTTTCGGCTAATGGAGATCGGATTGAAGTCGAGGGGCATCATGTATGCCTCCGTATCATGGTGGGCCAATCTTGCAAGACTAGATAGCAGCAAGCAGGGTGTCTTGAAAAGCTTTGGCCTCACTTCGATGATGGCCGTGTGCATGCCCCTCGAGCATGCAGCCAGCCGCAGGGCGCTGAACATATCCGTACACGAACAACAGAGGTCGAGGACGTCATTGGGGAGATTTCTCCAATCGCGGCTCATATGGATCCTGCGCGGTTCGCGTTCGGCCATGGTGGAGTTTGGAAGGTGGGGTTTTGGGGGCCTTGATTTACGGGGGAGAAAGCTGTCGGTGCTGGAGCGGCTAGCGAGGGAATAGTGGTACTGGGGGAGGCGAGCGAGGCGAGGGTATGCGGGGCCACAGTGAGATAATGAAGAGTGACCTCAGGATCACCGGCGAGACGGAGATGGAGATGGAGTGGTGCTAAGGGGAGAGGGAGACGAGGCGAGGCATTCTATACAGTGGCGGTGACAGTGACTGCACAATGCACAAGGTGAGGCTGACTTTGGTAACCCGGACACACCGCCTGGACTGGTGTCACCTCGGGCGCAGGGTCTTGTCACTTCACTGTGAGGACTGGATGAATAATAGTATTTTGACCATCAAGTGTACCACGGTTGTACTACTACTAGTAGTAGGAGTAGTAGGAACATGAGTACACTCCCGTGCTAGCATGCCTCTCGGTTCACTTCATCCTCCAGCTGTCATCCATATTGCGAGCATAACAAAATTCTCGTGCATGCGGAAGCGCGAAGAAGGACTTTTCTTTTTTGAGGATAACCGCATAGTCCTTAACTGTAGTAGGAATTTGAGTAGTACTCCCTCCGGTCCTCTTTTGTATGCGCATAACTTTTTTCAGTATTTCTCTAATTAGTCTGCGTATATACCCTTTTGCATGCCCCCATTTCCCTCCATGCCCCGCATTCACAGCATTAATTAGCGTACACCTGAGCAGCTGCAGCCAGACTCCAGCCAATAAACTGCAGCATGCAAGTGGGCCACTCTATGCACGTGGGAGAGAGAAAAGGCAACTGAAGAGCCCGTACAATCCATTGCATGCAGCAGTCAAACCACCGCACCTCTCCTCATGCATGTGATGTCTACTACGCAACCTTCTTCTTATAGACGTTGTTGGGCCTCCAAGTGTAGAGGTTTGTAGGACAGTAGCAAATTTCCCTCAAGTGGATGACCTAAGGTTTATCAATCCGTGGGAAGCGTAGGATGAAGATGGTCTCTCTCAAGCAACCCTGCAACCAAATAACAAAGAGTCTCTTGTGTCCCCAACACACCCAATACAATGGTAAATTGTATAGGTGCACTAGTTCGGCGAAGAGATGGTGATACGAGTGCAATATGGATGATAGATATAGGTTTTTTTAATCTGAAAATATAAAAACAGCAAGGTAACAAGTGGTAAAAGTGAGCGTAAACAGTATTGCAATGCTAGGAAACAAGGCCTAGGGTTCATACTTTCACTAGTGCAAGTTCTCTCAACAATAATAAGATACTTAGATCATATAACTATCCCTCAACATGCAACAAAGAGTCACTCCAAAGTCACTAAAAGCGGAGAACAAACGAAGAGATTATGGTAGGGTACGAAACCACCTCAAAGTTGTCATTTATGATTGACCTATTCAAGAGTTCGTAGTAAAATAACACGAAGCTACTCTTTCCGTTCAATCTATCATAGAGTTCATACTAGAATAACACCTTAAGACACAAATCAACCAAAATCCTAATGTCACCTAGATACTCCAATGTGACCTCAAGTATCCGTGGGTATGATTATACGATATGCATCACACAATCTCGGATTCATCTATTCAACCAACACAAAGAACATCAAAGAGTGCCCCGAAGTTTCTACCAGAGATTCAAGACGAAAACGTGTGCCAACCCCTATGCATAGGTTCATGGGCGGACCCTGCAAGTTGATCACCGAAACATACATCAAGTGGATCAATAGAATACCCCATTGTCACCACGGGTATCCCACGCAAGACATACATCAAGTGTTCTCAAATCCTTAAAGACTCAATCCGATAAGTTAACTTCAAAGGGAAAACTCAATCCAATACAAGAGATTAGAGGGGGGGAAACATCATAAGATCCAACTATAATAGCAAAGCTCGCGGTACATAAAGATCGTACCATCTCAAGAACACAAGAGAGAGAGAGAGATCAAACACATTGCTACTGGTACATACCCTCAGCCCCGAGGGTGAACTACTCCCTCCTCGTCATGGAGAGCGCCAGACGATGAAGATGGCCACGGTGAGGATCCCCCTCGGCAGGTGCCTGACAGGTCCCGATTGACTTTTGGTGGCTACAGAGGCTTGCGGCGGCGGAACTCCCGATCTATTATGTTCCTCGAAGTTTTTTTTAGGGTATATGGATATATATAGGCAGAAGAAAAACATCAGGGGAGCCACGAGGGGCCCACGAGGGTGGAGGGTGCGCCCAGGGGGGTGGGCGTGCCCCCCTGCCTCGTGCCTTCCTTGTTGCTTCCCTTACGTATACTCCAAGTCTTCTGGATTGCTCCTGTTCCAAAAATAACTTTCCCTAAGGTTTCATTCCGTTTGGACTCCGTTTGATATTCCTTTTCTGCGTAACACTGAAACAAGGGAAAAAACAGGAACTGGCACTGGGCTCTGGGTTAATAGGTTAGTCCCAAAAATAATATAAAAGTGTATAATAAAGCCCATTAAACATCCAAGATGGATAATAATAATAGCATGAATACTTCATAAATTATAGATACATTGGAGACGTATCAGCATCCCCAAGCTTAATTCCTGCTCGTCCTCGAGTAGGTAAATGATAAAAGAAATAATTTATGAAGTGTGAATGCTAGCAGGTGCACAAGTTTGATCAATGATAATTTCAATCACCGTTTCTAGCATCACCAGATGTCATAACAATAGATCAACTCATAAAGCTTCTCATGATCAAGTAACAAGCTATTCACATGTTAAAGTATATATAGATCATAAACGTTCTTGAAAACTAACAAACCGTGTTATTAGTCATCAAACAATTACAATTCATCTTATTTTCAGGAAGAGTCTATGTCAGAGCTTTGATTTAGCAAACTCCACATACTCAACTATCATTTCGTCTTTCACAATTGCTAACACTCACGCGATATTTATGGGTTCAAAGTTTTAATCAGACACAGAGAAAGATAGGGGCGTATAGATTCGCCTCCCAACCTTTTACCTCAAGGGTAATGTCAACAATAATAGCTCATGATGCCTTCCATCCAATTGGATATATATATCAGAATCTTTCCAACACAATGTGCTTGCCAAAGGATAAAATCTAAAAAGGAAAGGTGAAGATCACCATGACTCTTGCATAAAAGTAAAAGATAGGCCCTTCGTAGAGGGAAGCAGAGGTTGCCATGCGCTTTTATAGTTGGATGCACAAAATCTTAATGCGAGGGAATGTCACTTTATATTGCCACTTGTGATAGGGACCTTTATTATGCAGTCCTTCGCTTTTATTGCTTCCATATCACAAGATCATATAAAGCTTATTTTCTCCACACTAAAAGATCATACATATTTAGAGAGCAATTTTTATTGCATGCACCGATGACAACTTACTTGAAGGGTCTTACTCAATCCATAGGTAGGTATGGTGGACTCTCATGGCAATAATGGTTTAAGGGATGTTTGGAAGCACAAGTAGTATCTCTACTTGGTGCAAAGAATTTGGCTAGCATGAGGGGGAAAGGCAAGCTCAACGTGTTGGGCGATCCATGACAATATACTTTATTTCGGATATAAGAAAACATAACCCATTACGTTGTCTTCCTTGTCCAACGTCAACCTTTTAGCAAGTCATATTTTAATGAGGGCTCACAACTACAAAAGATGTCCAAGATAGTATATTTATATGTGAAATCTCTCTTCCTTCAATATTCTTTCATGAATTGTTCAAGTGACCAATACAATATTTGCTAACCTTCAACAAATTTAACACCTCTACTTCTTATATGTAAAGTCATTACTCCTCATGGGATAAGCATATGAAACATATATAATTTCAGATTTATGAAATTCAAATCATTCAGCCATTTACTCATAGGATATAAGTGAAGCACACGAGTAAATGACAAACTACTCCAAAAAGATATAAGTGAAGATCAATGAGTAGTTAAATAATTATTTAGCTATGTGAAGACTCTCCCATTTAATAATTTCAGATCTTAGTATTTTATTCAAACATCAAGCAAATATAAAGAAAATAAAATGACGCTCCAAGCAAAACACATATCATGTGGTGAGTAAAAATATAGCTCCAAGTAAAGTTACCGATGAATGAAGACGAAAGAGGGGATGCCTTCCGGGGCATCCCCAAGCTTAGGCTATTGGTTATCCTTTAATATTACCTTGGGGTGCTTTGGGCATCCCCAAGCTTAGGCTCTTGCCACTCCTTATTCCATAGTCCATCGAATCTTTACCCAAAACTTGAAAACTTCACAACACAAAACTCAACAGAAAACTCGTAAGCTCCGTTAGCGAAAGAAAACAAAACACCACTTGAAGGTACTGTACTGAAATCATTAATTATTTATATTGGTGTTAAATCTACTGTATTCCAACTTCTCTAAGGTTTATAAACTATTTTACTAGCCACAGATTCATCAAAATAAGCAAACAACGCACAAAAAACAGAATCTGTCAAAAACAGAACAATCTGTAGTAATCTGTATCAAACGTATACTTATGGAACTCCAAAAATTCTAAAATAAATTGATGGACCTGAGGAATTTGTATAGTAATTATCTGCAGAAAGAATCAACTAAATATCACTCTCCAGTAAAAAGTTTGAGCTAATCTCGTGAGCGCTAAAGTTTCTGTTTTTTACAGCATGATCATAAAGACTTCACCCAAGTCTTCCCAAAAGTTCTACTTGGCACAAACACTAATTAAAACACAAAAACACATCTAAACAGAAGCTATATGGATTATTTATTCCTAAACAGAACCAAAAAGAAAAAACTAAAAATAAAATTGGGTTGCCTCCCAACAAGCGCTATCGTTTAACGCCCCTAGCTAGGCATGATGATTTCAATGATGCTCACATAAAAGATAAGAATTGAAATATAAAGAGAGCATCATGAAGAATATGAATATCACATTTAAGCCTAACCCACTTCCTATGCATAGGTATTTTGTGAACAAACAATTTATGGGAACAAGAATCAACTTGCATAGGAAGGTAAAACAAGCATAACTTCAAGATTTTAAGCACATAGAGAGGAAGCTTGATATTATTGCAATACGTAGAAGCATGTGATCCTCTCTCATAATAATTTTCAGTAGCATCATGAATGAATTCAACCATATAACCAGCACATAAAGCATTCCTTTCATGACCTACTTGCATAGAAATTTTACTACTCACCACATAACCAAATTTATTCTCATCAATAGTAGTGGGAGCAAACTCAACAAAATAACTATCATGTGAAGCATAATCCAATTGAAAATTACAATCGTGATGACAAGTTTCATTGTTATCTTTATTCTTTATAGCATACGTGTCATCACAATAATCATCATAAATAGGAGGCATGCTTTCATCATAATAAATTCGCTCATCAAAGCTTGGGGGACAAAAAAATATCATCTTCATCAAACATAGCTTCCCCAAGCTTGTGGCTTTGGATATCATTAGCATCATGGGTATTCAAAGAGTTCATACTAACAACATTGCAATCATGCTCATCATTCAAAGATTTAGTGCCAAACATTTTATAGACTTCTTCTTCTAGCACTTGAGCACATTGTTCCTTCCCATCATTCTCACGAAAGATATTAAAAAGATGAAGCGTATGAGACAAACTCAATTCCATTTTTTTGTAGTTTTATTTTATAAACTAAACTAGTGATAAAACAAGAAACAAAAAGATTCGATTGCAAGATCTAAAGATATACCTTCAAGCACTCACCTCCCCGGCAATGGCACTAGAAAAGAGCTTAGTTGACGGGGTGTGAGTGCCGCTTACCTAGCCTCCTCGGCAACGGCGCCAGAAAACAGCTTGATGTCTACTACGCAACCTTCTTCTTGTAGACGTTGTTGGGCCTCCAAGTGCAGAGGTTTGTAGGACAGTAGCAAATTTCCCTCAAGTGGATGACCTAAGGTTTATCAATCCGTGGGAGGCGTAGGATGAAGATGGTCTCTCTCAAGCAACCCTGCAACCAAATAACAAAGAGTCTCTTGTGTCCCGAACACACCCAATACAATGGTAAATTGTATAGGTGCACTAGTTCGGCAAAGTGATGGTGATACAAGTGCAATATGGATGATAGATATAGGTTTTTGTAATCTGAAAATATAAAAACAGCAAGGTAACAAGTGGTAAAAGTGAGCGCAAATGGTATTGCAATGCTAGGTAGGAAACAAGGCCTACGGTTCATACTTTCACTACTGCAAGTTCTCTCAACAATAATAACATAATTAGATCATATAACTATCCCTCAACATGCAATAAAGAATCACTCCAAAGTCACTAATAGCGGAGAACAAACGAAGAGATTATGGTAGGGTACGAAACCACCTCAAAGTTATCCTTTCTGATCGACCTATTCAAGAGTCTGTAGTAAAATAACACGAAGCTGTTCTTTCCGTTCAATCTATCATAGAGTTCATACTAGAATAACACCTTAAGACACAAATCAACCAAAACCCTAATGTCACCTAGATACTCCAATGTCACCTCAAGTATCCGTGGGTATGGTTATACGATATGCATCACACAATCTCAGATTCATCTATTCAACCAACACAAAGAACTTCAAAGAGTGCCCCAAAGTTTCTACCGGAGAGTCAAGACGAAAACGTGTGCAAACCCCTATGCATAGGTTCATGAGCGGAACCCGCAAGTTGATCACCCAAACATACATCAAGTGGATCAAATAGAATACCCCATTGTCACCACGGGTATCCCACGCAAGACATACATCAAGTGTTCTCAAATCCTTAAAGACTCAATCCGATAAGATAACTTCAAAGGGAAAACTCAATCCATTACAAGAGAGTGGAGGGGGATAAACATCATAAGATTCAACTATAATAGCAAAGCTCGTGGTACATCAAGATCGTACCATCTCAAGAACACGAGAGAGAGAGAGAGAGAGAGAGAGAGAGAGAGAGAGAGAGAGAGAGAGAGATCAAACACATAGCTACTGGTACATACCCTCAGCCCCGAGGGTGAACTACTCCCTCCTCGTCATGGAGAGCGCCGGATGATGAAGATGGCCACGGTGAGGATCCCCCTCGGCGGGTGCGAAACAGGGTCCCAGTTGGTTTTTGGTGGCTACAGAGGCTTGCGGCGGCGGAACTCCCGATCTATTCTGTTCCCTGAAGTTTTTAGGGTATATGGATATATATAGGCGGAAGAAATACATCAGGGGAGCCATGAGGGGCCCACGAGGGTGGTGGGCGCGCCCCCCTGCCTCGTGCCTTCCTCGTTGCTTCCCTTACGTATACTCCAAGTCTTCTGGATTGCTCCCGTTCCAAAAATAACTTTCCCAAAGGTTTCATTCCGTTTGACATTCCTTTTCAACACTGAAACAAGGGAAAAAATAGTAACTAGCACTGGGCTCTGGGTTAATAGGTTAGTCCCAAAAATAATATAAAAGTGTATAATAAAGCCCATTAAACATCGAAGATGGATAATATAATAGCATGAATAATTTATAAATTATAGATACGTTGGAGACGTATCAGCATGCACATAACTTCTCCCATTTACCCCCATTTAGTTCTCCATCGGGAACTGATTTTCCTCGGCTTTTTCACTACTCCTTGATCTTGATTTGCATCCAAACCACACTGCATTCACATTGTTTTAACCTCTTCACATACTCCTGGAGTAATTCCGAAGCCCCTATAAATAATCATCTTCTTCAGTTAGACTAGCCATCTAATCCTAATTCTCCAAACCATAGCCCTCTGGTCCAGCGGTTCCAAATGGCGAAAGAGATCGGGATGCAGGTTTTTAGCGTCTAACATGTCCTCGTCGAAGGCTCATCGAGCATAGTTGCCACAGTCACCGACCACCCAAGGGTTGTTCAGAAGTGGATCAACAATGTATCCAACTCCCTCCAAAAGGTGGAGATGAATGTCATCGGTCTCGACGAAGAGTACACGGAGCATGCCACTGGGAAGATCCAACGCGCCGATGTCCTTCAGCTGTGCCTCGAAGATGATGTTTTGGTGTACCACATCATACACGCGCCCTCCATACCAGGTGAGCTTCATGATTTCTTGTCATGGGAGGACATATACTTCTGTGGGGCAGCCATCACAGGGGACAAACAGAAGTTGGAGCCGTACAACCTTGATTTGAAAAGCTTCGCTGACCTACAAACCAGAATAAAAATTCCTGTAGAAGATTGTGATAAACTGACATCTGACATAGCAAATTTTGTGCTAGGAACAAATCTTCAGAAGGGTGATGAGATGCTGGCATTAAGGTCGTCTGGATGGGAGAATTATCCCTTGACGTATGAGCGGATAAAATATGATGCCCTCGATGCCCCTGTGAGTTCCGAGATAGCTGCAAGGTCCATAGAGCTTGTTGCGAAGCCGTCTCCCACAGAAAATGAGACAAGAAGAAGAAGAAGAAGAAGAAGAAGAAGAAGAAGAAGAAGAAGAAGAAGAAGAAGAAGAAGAAGAAGATGCTGCACCAGCAGCAGGGCATTATGGATGGATGAACTATTTCCTCTCTTGTAAAAAAATATTCCCTCTCTATGTATATTGATATAGATAGACTATTTCGATGGTGTGCATGTCTTTGGAACAAGTAGTAGCGTGGGTCCGCTTGACTATAAGGAACTATTTATCCGCCTAGCTTTCTCTACTACTCCTTCAAGCGATCAGTATGCAATGCATGTGTCCGTAGACATGACAGCTTGTCCATGGAAGTTCAACTACGGCGACCATCACGTTTCATCCACTGCCACTCGCGATTCCCACGACGCCGCTCCAACCCATGGCACCACATCCCCTGATGTGCGCCTCACCCCTCTCGGCCGCACCGCCCCTCTGCCTTTGTGTGCATGACATGTGGGCCACCTTAAATGCGGCAAGCATCAAGTTTCTACCACAGCCAGACGCGATTCCCACGACGCCTCGCGAACCCATGACACCACACGTCCCGCACCATCGAATTTTCATCCAGCGGCTGTGACACATTTCGTCGCGGGCATCAATCCTCAGCTGGAGTACTTCTGTACTACAGGTAGTACCCACCGGTGTGGCCATCTATGCCTCGTAACGCACCGACGCCCAGCTGTGGCACCCTCGCCACGGCCACGTCACCACCGGCCGGTTCATCTCGAATGAGTGAGTCCCGAACTACACCACCACCATGAGAATGACATGTGGGCCAACCGCATTTCAGGTCTGCATGTCATTGACTCATAGGCCGGGCACTAAGCCACTGAAGTTTGGTCCCATGGGCCCCGAGAGGGAA
The DNA here is from genome assembly GCA_021605205.1 of Aegilops longissima. NCBI lineage: Eukaryota > Viridiplantae > Streptophyta > Magnoliopsida > Poales > Poaceae > Aegilops > Aegilops longissima. Next base: position 368,557,530 of record CM038680.1, on the reverse strand, counting down.
ATGTACCTCCTGCGGCAGGCCTTGTGGTGCTCCCGCAGTACGAGCTCGTGCCAAACCAGGAATTTATTTCTTACTACTACCAACTACTAGTAAGGTACACGTGTATTGCACGCATGAGATTCTGGCGGTTTGTGCATTATGCTTCTACATGTGGAGTCTTCTAGATTCTACATGCGGCAAAATCTGGTGGAATGTAGATGATATCCAACGGCCAATAGTGCTCGGATTTGCCATCTTTGTACCGTCAGATTGGCTTCATCCAATGACCAACTTTCACAGTTATGGTTTAGTTTGCTAAGGTTGCCGCGCCTAAGCTTAGGCGTGTCGGCATGTGTTTGGTTCATTGCTACACTTGTGGCTTGCCACACTTTTCTAGCTACATGGTCCACATGTCATAGACTCAACTTCTTGCCAAATCTTGCCACACTTGTGGTGGCCATTTTGTTAGCCACATTTTTTGTGGCAGACACACTTTGCCTAAGCTTAGTTGTGGCAAAGTTCGTCATGAATGAAGTTCAACCATGGAGTCTTCTAGATTCTACATGTGGCAGAATCAGGTGGAATGTAGATGATATCCATCAGCCAGTAGTGCTCGGATTTTCCATCTTTGTACCGTCGGATTGGCTTCATCCAATGACCAACTTTCAAAGTTATTCACACACTATATAGGGGGTATAGGTATAGATGTGCCGGCCCGTTGCAATGGATCCAAAGTATATCTGTTTAGTGGAGTGCACTCTAAACACATTATCTATTTATTTTTCTCTAACCTTTGTAGCCATGCAACCAAGCCACATAAGCTTCATGGGTCCCCCCACATCATATTATTCATACTACGTTGATGAGAAAAAAGATAAATCACCCAAAACAAGATCTTCCGTTTTTTGTTCCTACGATGTTGTGCCGTGCACGTACCTACTAGTTGTATAGTGGTAGTACTAGTTGTATAGTACAAACTTGGTACTGGTAGGAGTAGAGTAGTACGGAATGCCCCTACTCTATCAACGAGCCCCATCTGACACCAAATTTATTGGCTTCCGTGCTACAGCTAGATCTTCCCCTCGTTTCTGTTTTCCAACCGGGGTGCGGTTTGCCAATAGTTGGTTTCCTCAACGGCGGTCCCACATGAAAGTGAAAATGCTAGGCAACAAGCCTTCCCTAAGCTATGTGTCGTGTCGGACGGGCTGTGGAGTACTCCCGATTCCCGGGCATGTGTGGGGGGAGTGCGACGCGAACACGGCAGGCCTTTTCCTTTTACTAGCAATGTGCCCGTGCGTTGCGACGGGTCCAAAGTAGTAGAATAGTAGTACTTGTTCACAAACTTGAAAGAAATCACTCTTGTTTTGATATACTCCTAATATATTACTCCCTCCGTTCCTAAATATTTGACTTTTTAGAGATTTCAAATGGACTATCACATACGGATTATATAGACATATTTTGAAGTGTAGATTCACTCATTTTTCTCCATATGTAGTCACTAATTGAAATCTCTAGAAACACAAATATTTAGGAACGAAGGGAGTACTTTTCACTCAAAATATATTTCTCAGGCTGTTTTGATGAGGTGAGGGAGGGATGTGGTTGCTTTCAAGATAATAAGGGGTTTTCTGCAAATTGGAGCAGAGAAGTGGGCTATTGTTGCAAAAATGCCACAACTTACCTCACAACTGTTAGATGCAGATCTAATGGTCAGAAATGACGGATGGCAGACACACCACCATCACCAACTAAGTCTTTTATAGGAGTATATATTTCTCAGGCTGTTTTGATGAGGTGAGGGAGGGATGTGGTTGCTTTCAAGATAATAAGGTGTTTTCTGCAAATTGGAGTAGAGAAGTGGGCTATTGTTGCAAAAATGCCACAACTTACCTCACAACCGTTAGATGCAGATCTAATGGTCAGAAACGACGGATGGCAGACACACCACCATCACCAACTGAGTCTTTTATAGGAGTAGGAGTAGAGAAACATGTATAAATTGTAACATTTTGGTTCTGCTCCTTGGCATGATCGATAGATAGAAATAACGATTGGAAACGCTAGGGCGGGGCTATTTCCTCCAGATAAGCAGGGTACGAAGTAGCTAGGTTGGCGCATCGTCGGTTTGGTCACACGCGGTCCGACATGTTCTAGTATTTCTAGCAAGATGCCCGCGCGTTGCACGAAGTTGATGGAAAAGGTAAGCGCAACTTATAAATTGACGGATGGAGTACTAGTTACAGTGATGCATATAATTAAGCAAAGGGATTGCACATGTCAGTGTTGAATGGAACGAGAATGCAACGACACAATAAGAATTAAGGCCATGATGATGATGCGATCGCAGTGGTGGTTACAGAAGGCAAGAAGAAAGATGCATCCATCAACGTACGACCTCCTCCTCCTCAACTTAGTGTGCCGGGCCACCGACCGACGGCTAAGGAGCGGCGGCTTTTGTGGCGAGGTCGAGGTGCTTCTCAGCAAAGGCATCCAAGGCTTCCAGCCGGTTGAGGAAGGCCAACGTCGTAGCGTACTCACTGCCCTTGTAGATACCTATTTACATGATTTGCTCGTACACATGGATGTGTAGGTTGACGAATTCTTGCAGGGCGAGGCGCCTCGCGGCGAGCGCGACCTCCAGGTGGACATTCTTCGTGGCGTCTGCGGGTAGTCGCAGGGCCACTAGTGCTTGAAAGAGGTTCCGGCCATGGAGGCTGATTAGGGTGGCAGGCAATGAGGAGCCCGGGCGCGCGGGCTGGAGGAGTACAGTGATGTCATTTGTGAGCTTCTTGAGGACGGTGAACTTGTTGGTGGTGGCAAAGATCATATGGTCCAACTGAGAGTCGTAGTTGGCGTCGACGACGGCCATCCACCAACCGGTCTCCAACACCGTCTGGAGACGATCCTCAGCACCATGCCGCAGGCCGACGTCGTGGACCATCTGGAATGGAGGGGCGCCTTTATATGAGGGAAAACTGCGTTGCGTTCACATCGTGCAGCCTCTTTTCCTGGTCCTCCTCCCATTACTTCCCTCATGCATTAATTGAAGGAGGATGCATTGGTCGTTCAACATTTCGGGAACCGCTACTCCCTCCCTCGTCTGCATTAAAGCCATATCGGGAACTGCGCCGCCCACTGTCAAATTGAATAGTACTGCGCCACCCGTTGCATGCCCGGCTGAACATGCCTCCTCGCCTCCATCAAACCCCTCCATTAAACCTGCATGCAAACCGAGAAACCTACTCCGGCCACACGTATGTTCATGAGCGGGCCATAATTAAACGCAATACCGACCGAGCTCCTCCCGGCCGCCCTCAGTTTAAACGAGGCCAGATGCCGGCCAAGCTCCTACCGTCCGCCCTCTATTTACACGAGGCCAGATAGACAGCGGGCAAGAATCGCACCCCTCCGCCGCTCCCCCATCTCCTCCTTCACCATTTTTTCCACTCTTCCGATGGCTTTCGAGGAGCCGTTCTCCGACATATTACCCGGCTGGGTGGCCCGCCGAGCCCTTCAAATACGGGCGAGGCCGCTCGGTGCTTCACCAACCTCGCTTGGACTGACGGAGCCAGTTGCCGCCCCAAGCAGGCGCTTGGTTCAGCAACTCACCACTCCAGTTCAGCTCGATGAGGAGTGGCGAGTTGCTCCACGCCGGCACGAGCGTCATCGCTGCCGCATCGTACCGCGCCACCAGTGTCTGCGGTGCCACGCCTCCCGTGTTTGTGGGCGCGCCTCCCGTGCCTGCGGCAGCGCCATGCAGGCAGAGACAGAAGCCGAGTGCGTGGAGAGCGATGAGTCAGTGGCCAGCTTCTCCGTGTCCGCCGCCATCATCGAGGAGAAGTATAACACGGGAGGTTGCTGCCACTTGGGTCCCATGAAGGCCACCGCCAAGGCGACGACTGCGCATTCAGGTGGTTTCTTTGCTTCTTTGTCTCTTCCGAGGACCTTCGTCGACCCCGCAAAGTGTCTGCCGGACATGAGGAAGACAAAGGGATCCGCGGGCGGCCATTTAGATTATGTACTCCCTCTCCAGCTGGCGGGAAATTTTTGTTCTAAGAATGGATAAATTGTATGTATCTATAACTAAAATAAGTCTAACATCCATTTCTAGGACAAGTATTTCCGGACGGAGGGAGTATTAATTATATCAAGAGAGCCGGATTGGCACCGCTTAGCTCATGTAAATGTAATGAAATCCATCATGTTTATATGAAGATCCGGCTTTTTTATACGAAATCCTTCATGCTTATATGAAATCAGTCCGTGTTTGCATGAATTTCATCTGGTTGGTTAGAGTTGTGAAAATGTATGCCGCTGGCGTTTGATGTCGTCCTCCGTGGAAGGAAGCGGGAGGAAATTTGCCGGCTGCCGTTGGAGATGCTCTTATGCTGGAAATAGAGTGACATCCAATCCATTTTAGTTAATTGCATGTATGATTGTCCCTCTATAAAAAGTTAATTGCATGTACAGTGTACACGTGACTTGCAGGGTGGCTACAGCTTCATACAGAAAGTTAAAAAGAAACAAGTCCATCCTTAATCTTGTATTCTAAGTACTCTGTGGGTTCCACTGTCAGTACAGTAGCGAAAGAAGTATATATTAAATAAGTAATATATAACATAAAAATCTAAAGTTAAAGACAGAATTCGAACTCATGTCATCGCGTTGCGAGCATCCGGCGCTAACCAGTCCAGCACATTTTTGTTGTAGACCATGCTGGAGATATATCTCCATGTCTACTCTTATAATCCATCCGTTCCTAAATATTTGTCTTTTTCAGATTTCAAATGGACTACCACATACGGATGTATATGTAGACATATTTTAGAGTGTAGATTCACTCATTTTGCTCCATATGTAGTCACTTGTTGAAATCTCTAAAAAGACAAATATTTAGGAACGGAGGGAGTAGAAAACAGAGTTGGTGATGATGGTGTGTGTGCCATCCTGCAATATAGGCCGTCGGATTTATATCTAACGGATAGGAAGAAAACTATGGCAATTTTGCAAAAATATACCCACACCCCTCTCCACGTTCGCAAATACAGCCTTCCCTCGTTCATCCTTTTCTCTCACAAGATAAACTACTCATACAAATGCATCTTGATGTTCCGTGCAATGCACGGGCATCTAGCTAGTTTCTTTTAAAATAGTTACTGCAATAATTGGGTTGAAGTGATATATTTTATGTCTGCCCCGAATGATTTCAGATTCACTAGTAGTAACAAAGAAAAGGTTTCCTTGTTAATTAACAGAAAACAGGGTGAAAACTATCACATGAGACCGGTAAAAACGAGGCACACTGGGTTCAGCGTCATCATAACTACAGCTGTGCGCGCGCGAGAAGTCTACATATCGAGGGGGCTATAGACACAATGTTCGATAGAGAAACCAATTGACAGATTACAATCAGATCGAGTTTTCACCCTTCTGTTGTCATTGTTGGGGTGGGGGGCAAGGGGGAGGGAGAGAAAGACGTATCGAGAGTGTGTGCAGTAGGCACAGAGGCACAACTAGCGAGTGTGTGTGTATGTGTGTGTGTGTTTGAAAGAGGAGTATATAGATTACTATAAAGATCGAGGTGCCGCCCTCCTCCTTCGGTGTCGGGTAGTGTCTGTGCGTGTGTGTGCGTTTGAGAGAGAAGCCAGTCGATAGATTAGTATCAAGATCGAGGTGTCACCCTACTCCTTCGGTATTGGGAAGTGTGTGTGTGTGTGGTTGTGTGGGTGTGGGTGCGTGTGTCGGGGGGGAGGGGGGCTCTGACACTTACATATCCCTACTCTTATAAAAAACAGAGTTGGTGATGATGGTGTTCCTACCATCCTGCAATATAGGCCATCCGATTTATACCCAACGGATAGGAAGGAAATTGTGGCAGTTTTCCAAAAATATACCCACACCCCTCTCCGAATTTGCAAATAAGGCATTCCCTCGTTCATCCTTTTCTCCCACAAGATAAACTACTCATACAAATGCATCTTGATGTTCGGTGCAACACATGGGCATCTTGCTAGTAGGGAGAAGGAGTTTGTGTGACACTGTCACACCCTGATTTTCATGCCACAACACTTAACCTAATGAATCATGATAAAATGTGGTTTGACAAAAACTTTTGAGTGTTTTGGACTTTGCTTGACTTGATTTTTGTCCGTTGTTTGCAAGTGCTCTAAAAATCAAAAAAATCCTCCAACTCCTATACTTCATCTCCTTGCTCCAAACTCTTGAACCAATGATCATGCCATGTGTTTAGGACATAAAAATAATTTTTTTTGCAAAAATAATTTGGCCAAATAGTATTTTCAAAAATTAGTTTTTCAAAAACCCCTGAATTGAGGTTTGCACTGCAAGTACTTAATTAAGGGCAGTAAAAATCTTTCCAAAAATATATTTGACTCCTACTAGATATAGGATACCCAGAAACCACAAAAATATAAATTTAAAAGTTATTTTTATATTTTATTTAAAGGCTTTTTCTTAAGGCCAGAAATGGTCTTTAATAGGTTAAAATTATTTTAAAGCTTTAAAAATATTTGACAAAAATCAGGGAAACTCAGTGGGCATATATTTCCCATATATAAGAGTTTCAACACATGGTAATTTTCAAAACATTGGTCAAATCCCTCAAAAACCCTTTCTGGATATTTCAAGCTTTTGAAATATTTACAAAGGAAATATTCTCCAGAAATTCCAAGAAAATTCTAGCATGTCACATATGACATGCTTGATGATCTTGACAAGTATCATGTCATGGAGAATAGCATAACCCCATGAAATCCCCTTGAAACCAATTCTGTCCATTTTGAAGTTTGAGCAACTTTACATTGCCAAACATGTCCAAATGCTCTCAAATCTTGTGTACATGCTCAAATGGTCTAATAATTCATCTAGACCAAATGGCACAAGTTGGAGAAAAGGTTATATTGATCAAAGTGCCCCAAAACCCTCTCTGACCAGAATCAAATTGGAACAACTTTGTACTACCAACTTTCTCTCCTCGACCCCAACTTTTGTGAGCATGTTCACATGACCAAATGAGGCCACCACACCAAGTGGTGCATCAAGGAGAAATGATTTGCTCAACTAGATCTACACAAGTTCATTTCTGCTAATTTCTAGGGTTTACAAAAGTTGCATTGGCAACTTTGCCCAAATGGACTCAACCTTGGTGGAACCTATTATTATCTCATGCCATTGAACCCTGTCATGCCTCATGACAAATGGAGATCATCTACTAGCCCAAACCAATATCAAACACCTTCTGCCACTTTACCAAAATGCCATTTTTGACCTTTTCCACTATTCTCCTTGAGCTCAACTTTTTACCACAGCCCCTCCTAGCCCCCTTGCACCTCCAGTAGAAATGGAAGATCCATATCTCAATTATTGGAGGGGTAAAACCCCACTTTCTCTCTCTGGACAGCCCATTTCCCTCTCTCCCTCAACCTCTCTCCTCTCCTACTGGCTCTCCAGGGCACGCAATGCCTCTCCACACTTCTTTACTCTCCCCCAAAAACCCCAGACACTATAAGACATGCCCATGGCACTATTAAAATGCCATGGCACGCCATGGCCGCGCTCTGGAGCGCGCTACAGTGCACCAGGGCACTGTAGCCGCCCTCTGCCCGATGCTCCCGTCGACCTTGGGCGCCGGGAACATGTCCCCCGAGGCCGCCTCGACGTGCGTGACAAGCTACGCGGTCGACCCCCTCCTCCTTCTCTCTCCTTTGAGCCCGTCTGTCGCGTGCCCGAGCACCGCCTCGACTCGCCACTCCACGCCACGCTGCTAGCCCGCCTGCATCGCCCGCTCTCCTCTAACCTCCTCGCTCCTAGACGGACTCCACGAGCGCCACCGACCCATCCAGAACCCTCCCTCGACCGCCACCGCGATTTCCTCGGGCACCCATGAGCTTGGCTCATGGTGCACCATGGCCTCGCCTTATAGGGCCTCCCTTGGTCTCTCCCTCACCTCCATTCACTCTCTCCCCCTCCCCTAGTCCTTCTGGATCAACCCTCTCTCTCTCCCGCGTCCCCTATCCTCCTCCACAGCCAAAGAATCGCCGCCGGCCGCCGCCAAGATTCATGGCATCCCGAGCTCCTCCGCGGGCGCGAAGCACATGGACGGGATCCGCGCGCTGCGGTGAGTCCTCCGGTGTGTTGGGCACCATCGCAGGTGGCCGGAGCCACCGGAACGGGCGCCGGCAAGTGCTCGGCCCCGCCTCCTCTGCCTCCTCTATCGCGGGCGGGAGGAGGGAGACGACCCTGCGGGTGGATCCCGCAGGTCAGTGACCCTGCCAGCGGGCCCCGCCCCGTTTAAGTGGAGACGGTCTCCGCCAACTGTCGCCTTCACCGAGGGAAGACGTATACATGAATCGCCTCCTGCGTCGACAACTGCTGCAGCAGCCGTAGTTGGGCCGCCCGCTGCTTATCTCTCGCCTTGCATGCATGATAAGGGTAAGCCCCTTTTCGTTTTTTTTTTTTTTCAGCAAGATTCAAACGTTTCCAGAGACCTCACTTCAAGTCCAAATCTGATGGTTCAAATTTTCAGTAACTCCATAAATCATGATCTATTTAATAAGTCATAGTGAACAATTTTATTGTGCTTGGTTTTCACTGGGTACATTAAATAGGTCATTTATCCACATAAGTCCACTCCAAAAATCCATAGAATATTCATTTGGACTCCAAATTCAGTGAAACCAATTTCTAAATGTTTCTAAAATCATGCCTGATTTAATGGGTACATTTACTCATTTATATAAAAAGGCATTCTGTGGACAACTTGTGGATCCATTAAATCCATTGATTCCAACATATTGAAATGTTCAGAAATATCCACTAATCCAATTCCAATAAAACCACTTTGGTAATTTTTCATAGGACCAAAGGTATCCTAGAAAAGTCCAACTCACAATTTTTGGAGCACTTTTATTTTCTGCCTTGTTGTGTTGCTTATTGTGTTGTTTCCGACGTTAGTTGATGAAGTAAACGAAATACTGGGAGATGGACCGTATGATTGAAGACTCGAGGAGCCGCAAGCAGCCCTTTGACCATGTCTATGAAACCCTTTTTATTCATGTCATATAGCACCATATTGTTGTTACAACGGAATCATGATGAGGTGGTAACCACTTTGATGGTTTGCCACCGTTACTTCCTCGTTTATACTTGCATTGTGTGTGACCCTACCTTCTTATGAGGGTTATGCCGGTGGGAGTAGATAGGATGCTAAAGTAGTGCTACGCAAAAAGGGACGGGAATATGCATGGCGATGGAGACAAATTATTTTCAAAAGACTTTTCGAAAACCCCATCGGGTGCCACTTATGCCCGGGGGAGATGATGTGTTGGGTAACCACTTGATGACGAAGTGGTGTACCGAGGCGAGTGTGTGTGTTGTTTCCAAAACGGATTGGTTTAAGTTGCGACCGTTATTTCCACCTTACATGCGCAACCACTCTACCCTTATATGGGAAAGGGCATTATTGATTACCTAGGCCGATACTAGCTTGGAGCCCGCATTACTAGTGACGGGGGAGAGTTGGTGCTCTCTCTCGGGACGGGGTCGTGCCAGGTAGGGCGGCCATGACTGTTTTCACAGGGCACCGGATACACCGTTGTGTCCCCTCTCGGATGTTACGATCTCGAGAGAGTCTCGTATGATGTACATCGTGAGGATACGGAACAACGAGTGGACTCCTTGTTAGTGTCGTCTAGGGAAAGATAGTGATCGGGTGCTTACCCCGGGTACTTGAGGTATCGCGGGTCGTGGATGACACGGAAGTTCCCCGGATCTACTGGGTAAAGTGTGCAACCTCTGCAGAGTGTAAAACTATTCGAATAGCCGTGTCCACGGTCAAGGACAGTTGGGTAACCGCTCTTGGGCTACGTCCACATGTTTACAAACCAGTGTTTGTGTTTGGATAAGTGGGAAGATCTACTTGGGTCAAGTCAAAGGACTTGACATGATTGAGTTGGGTTGGTGCCCACTCTATTTATGTCGATATTTGTAACCTGCCCTCATGGTTACTTGAATTCTCCAGATGCATGTCTTACAAGTTGTTGAACATGTCATTGCCCTCAAAACTAGCTTTCTGCAAAAATTTACCTATATCATGAAATGTTGTATCTTGAACCAAAACATGGGTTGCTGGCGAGTACATTCAAAGTACTCATTGGCTTGCCACTGGTTATTTTATTGGCCAGGCATGAAAGAACATGATATAATGAAGAGTACCTTGGTGTTGAACATGCGAGCTAGGACGCTTCCCAGTCAGAATGCCTGTAGGGTTAAGGCAGATGGCATGGGTCCAAGTTGTTATTGAAGATTTCCGCAGCGATGATACACCCAAGACTTGACCATAATGGTCCTACTTGTGTAAAACAGTACGTATGGATGTAAGACCATTGTTATTCAGCTTCTGTGTGTTCAGTGAGCATTGATCTCTGGGATCACTGTACACGTGCATTCGGTGATCTCGACTTATGAGTCGGGGTCCCCACAGAGCTGGTATCAGAGCCAGGCTGGCTGTAGGAAGCCTTAGTTAGCATGGTCGTTAGTTAGGATAAAACTATTTCCAAAACTATTACTAGTTTTCAAAACCATCTATACTTCTCTTCCCTTCTCAGATTTTCGAAAACTAAGGTATACTTTCCTTATTGATCTCTTCCCCTTCAAAACCTTTGGTCGCTAGAACCCTTATGCCCCTAACCACTGGATTCCTTGTAAACCTCGAGGATAATCCAAAAGGAAGATGCATTGCCAGACATTCACCCACATCTCCCGAACACAAGATTGGCGACACCACAACAAGACGATACCAACAGAAGATACATCCTCGAAGAATGAGGATATGAAGACCCAGGAGATGGTGACACCCTTGACACTGCCCCAAGATGACGCAACCCTAGCCTACGATGATCAGGGCATAGGATATGCAAGATAATGATATACATCGCTAATAGAGTAACCCTATCACTACCGTTGCTATATCGGCAACCACCGGTGGATGAGAACCTAGCCATTTGGTCCGCCTCACTATAGTGAGCAGGAAAATGGTTCTCTTCGTCCCCCGCTCTTGGTATCGATGTTGTCATCAACGTAACTGATAGGTTGGACCTCTATTATGCCTTGTTAATGTCATTGCATAAATGATTGCTTACCCGAAACCCTTGACGCCTTAAAAGGCAAAAGGGATCGTCATGATTAAGAAGACAACAGAAGGCCGAGTCAATGCCAGCTACGAGGAGCCACCTTCACCCCATCACTTCAACAGGCGAGAAGTTGTTGAAGACTCTTCAAGCTCAATCGGGATCGTTTCGTCGAACAACTACAAGAGACGTAGCAACACCTGAGGAAAACCTGGAAGACTGCATGAGGCACAAGGCACGACTACTGAGTTCGAGAACCCCTAGGGTAGGATGAGTCGTGTACCCCCTATGCGCAGTCGAGTCCGTATGATGGTTCGAATAGAACCATGATTGTGTGTTGCTTGTTTTTATTTGTTTGTGTTTTGATATCAGTCGCCCTTTTGCCCGAGGCAACTAGTACGCGGCTATATCACCTGCTTATTTTATTGTTTGTGTTTGGCCCTTTCAGCACTTGTTTGATTGCACTTGCACTATAGAACCCCCTTTAGGCATTCCTCCTCTATGCTACTTTTCCTCTCATCTCTCTCCTCAATCAAGACAAGCAAGACAAGATGCACCAAGGGTTCTACTCCAGCGACCAACTAGCATCAAGACTTTTGCTGCCGCCTCTTGACCAAGTACAGCCCAGAGAGTTATGCTTATCCTCATGATCGAACCCCATCCCTAGACCCTTGAGACCTCATGAGATAACCCATCTCGAATCCTTAACCATATGCTTAACTCTCAGACTTGCAAAGAGAACCAGTTAAGCCTCCCTAACCTCGCTCAACATTGGGTTCACTATGGAACTAGTGGACGTAGGGAATGAGCGCCTTATCATCCTAATGTAGCACCAGAACTGATGATGCCATAGGGAAGACCAATTTGAGGATATAGGAACAGAGGACAAATGACTTGATGAGTTTATATCAGTGACCTTGAGGAATTATTTGAGACTCTTCGGAGGATTATAGGGCTTTCATGTTGATAGATGAACTTGGTGGGATCATGATTATAGAGTAGCATAGCTTTCATTACCCCTGAGTAAATTGGATTTAATAGGACAATTATGATCACAAGCTAAAATTCTTGGAAGTATAAGGATTTGACTTAGCCAGGGGATATTGATAGGGGATAGTTGATATTACGATAATGACTTGGGGGAAAGTGTGGAAACTCTCGCGGGACATGAGATTTGGATTAAATAGGTTACCCTAGTGGAGTATGGATGCAGAGTAATTTTACATGGTTCGGAGTAAAGTGGATTTAGACTGATGATCCTGATCATGATACCATGTTTCTCCGTGGACAATAAACTAAGAGATTGGATTAATTGTCGGGGTTGATTTTGGGATCTATATAAGCTTGAGGTTGCAGTTTACATAACCATGATAATGGAAATTGGTGGACTGACTATAGCAAGGTAGCCCTTTCAAGTATTTGGGGATTATAGGGCATTAGAAGATCATGTGGGACACCCTAGACATTGGATTTGTAGAATTAATGAATTATGTAACTAATGGGCTTTTGGAGTTGGTTCATAGGAAAGGAAACTAGATCTTGGAGTGGCATATGACGTGTTTCCTTAGGATAGAGATGCACTAACATAGACCTTGGATCAATAGACTGAGCACTTGGGTTGTGGTGATTAAATTCAAGCTTAGCAGCTTGTATGTTCTACCCCTGGACTTTCGCATAAATATGAGTTTGGGAATAGTTGTCATGAATGATTTTGTTAGGCCTCCCCTCGGGAGCCATGAGGATATGAATAACATGAGTGATGATTGGAGTTGACCTATACGAGATGATTCTTTTGGTAATATGAGGTGAAGACTAGGTAGGACTATTGGCATCTCAGAAACTGTGCTCAAGGATGGGATGATAAACATTCACTCGCACACTAGAATCCTTGAAACCCTTACGCCCTACCAAACCACAACATGGTACGATCATGACCATGAGCTTTGGCTCTAGGTCAAGTAGACCCTGGCCAACACTCAACCGTTACCACCACCAGTGCCCTAGCCCACTTTACGTACCCCATAGACTTCATGGAGTGCTTGGACAAGTTAGTTGTCATCTTTCTTTGATGACATACTTGTCTACCCGAAGACGGAAGAGGAATCGTTGAGCTAGTCAAGGATCATCTGAAGATCGTCATGTCTAGGAGGAAGAACTACACCAACCACCATCTTCAAGAAGAAAACCTCCGCGTCAAAGACCATGTGTATCTACAAGCCACTCCTCTCTAATGAACCAAGCATGTCCATGACAAGGAAACCCACACCTAGATTCGTCGGCCCTCTTCGAGATCACTCCAAGATTTAACAACCCCCTCAGAGATCGCCACAAGATGAAGAGAAGACAGTTACCAGATGGAGTTACCACCTGAGTTACCCACTGTGTGTAATGTTTCCACATGACACAACTCCGGAAGTGTTTTTGACTTCCTAACTAGCCCGATCACTAACAAGGACATCGACCACGAGCCATCGCCCCCCAGCCCAATCTGACCTACCACAAGCTACCCATTAGAAACCAGGATCAAGAAGAACGTCATACACGAAGCCACACCACCAAGTACTTCAAGTTCAATGGAGCACCAAATGAAGCGAAAGATGAGGACGTGAAGACTACCCCGAATCCAAGTTTCCGAATTCCTTTCCGCGCCTAGTCTGGGAATCTCGGGGACGAGATTCTTGTAAGGGGGGTAGGTCTGTCACACCCTGATTTTCATGCCACAACACTTAAGCTAATTAATCATGATAAAATGTGGTTTGACAAAAACTTTTGAGTGTTTTGGACTTTGCTTGACTTGATTTTTGTCCGCTGTTTGCAAGTGCTCTAAAAATCAAAAAAATCCTCCAACTCCTATACTTCATCTACTTGCTCCAAACTCTTGAACAAATGATCATGCCATGTGTTTAGGACATAAAAATAAATTTTTTTTGCAAAAATAATTTGGCCAAATAGTATTTTCAAAAATTAGTTTTTCAAAAACCCCTGAATTGAGGTTTGCACTGCAAGTACTTAATTAATGGCAGTAAAAATCTTTCCAAAAATATATTTGACTCCTAGTAGATATAGGATACCCAGAAACCACAAAAATACAATTTTAAAAGTTATTTTTATATTTTATTTAAAGGCTTTTTCTTAAGGCCAGAAATGGTCTTTAATAGGTTAAAATTATTTTAAAGCTTTAAAAATATTTTTGGCAAAAATCAGGGAAACTCAGTGGGCATATATTTCCCATATATAAGAGTTTCAACACATGGTAATTTTCAAAACATTGGTCAAATCCCTCAAAAACCCTTTCTGGATATTTCAAGCTTTTGAAATATTTACAAAGGAAATATTCTCAAGAAATTCCAAGAAAATTCTAGTATGTCACATATGACATGTTTGATGATCTTGACAAGTATCATGTCATGGAGAATAGCATAACCCCATGAAATCCCCTCAAAACCAATTCTGTCCATTTTGAAGTTTGAGCAACTTTACATTGCCAAACATGTCCAAATGCTCTCAAATCTTGTGTACATGCTCAAATGGTCTAATCATTCATCTAGACCAAATGGCACAAGTTGGAGAAAAAGTTATATTGATCAAAGTGCCCCAAAACCCTCTCTGACCAAAATCAAATTTGAACAACTTTGTACTACCAACTTTCTCTCCTTGACCCAAACTTTTGTGAGCATGTTCACATGACCAAATGAGGCAACCACAACAAGTGGTGCATCAAGGAGAAATGATTTGCTCAACTAGATCTACACAAGTTCATTTCTGCTAATTTCTAGGGTTTACAAAAGTTGCATTGGCAACTTTGCCCAAATGGACTCAACCTTGGTGGAACCTATTATTATCTCATGCCATTGAACCCTGTCATGCCTCATGACAAATGGAGATCATCTACTAGCCCAAACCAATATCAAACACCTTCTGCCACTTTACCAAAATGCCATTTTTGACCTTTTCCACTATTCTCCTTAAGCTCAACTTTTTACCACAACCCCTCCTAGCCCCCTTGCACCTCCAGTAGAAATGGCAGATCCATATCTCAATTATTGGAGGGGTAAAACCCCACTTTCTCTCTCTGGACAGCCAATTTCCCTCTCTCCCTCAACCTCTCTCCTCTCCTACTGGCTCTCCAGGGCACGCAATGCCTCTCCACACTTCTTTACTCTCCCCCAAAAACCCCAGACACTATAAGACATGCCCATGGCACTATTAAAATGCCATGGCACGCCATGGTCAAGCTCTCGAGCGCCTGACATAGGCACCAGGCACCAGAGCCGCCTCTGCCCGATGCTCCCGTCGACCTTGGGCGCCGGGAACATGTCCCCCGAGGCCGCCTCGACGTGCGTGACAAGCTACGCGGTCGACCCCCTCCTCCTTCTCTCTCCTTTGAGCCCGTCGTCGCGTGCCCGAGCACCGCCCGACTCGGCCACTCCCTGGCCACGCGGCTAGCCCGCCTCTGGCATCGCCCCGCTCTCCCTCTAACCTCCCTCGCTCCTAGACGGACTCCACGAGCGCCACTGACCCATCCAGGAACCCTCCCTCGACCGCCACCGCGATTTCCGCGGGCACCCATGAGCTTGGCTCATGGTGCACCATGGCCTCGCCTTATAGGGCCTCCCCTGGTCTCTCCCTCACCTCCATTCACTCTCTCCCCCTCCCCTAGTCCTTCTGGATCAACCCTCTCTCTCTCCCGCGTCCCCTATCCTCCTCCACAGCCAAAGAATCGCCGCCGGCCGCCGCCAAGATTCATGGCATCCCGAGCTCCTCCGCGGGCGCGAAGCACATGGACGGGATCCGCGCGCTGCGGTGAGTCCTCTGGTGTGTTGGGCACCATCGCAGGTGGCCGGAGCCACCGGAACAGGCGCCGGCAAGCGCTCGGCCCCGCCTCCTCTGCCTCCTCTATCGCGGGCGGGAGGAGGGAGACGACCCTGCGGGTGGATCCCGCAGGTCAGTGACCCTGCCAGCGGGCCCCGCCCCGTTTAAGTGGAGACGGTCTCCGCCAACTGTCGCCTTCACCGAGGGAAGACGTATTACCGCGAATACGCCTCCTGCGTCGACAGCCTGCGCGCGGCCGTGTAGTTGGGCCGGCCCGCTGCTTATCTCTCGCCTTGCATGCATGATAAGGGTAAGCCCCCTTTTTCGTTTTTCTTTTTTTTTCAGCAAGATTCAAACGTTTCCAGAGACCTCACTTCAAGTCCAAATCTGATGGTTCAAATTTTCAGTAACTCCATAAATCATGATCTATTTAATAAGTCATAGTGAACAATTTTATTGTGCTTGGTTTTCACTGGGTACATTAAATAGGTCATTTATCCACATAAGTCCACTCCAAAAATCCATAGAATATTCATTTGGACTCCAAATTCAGTGAAACCAATTTCTAAATGTTTCTAAAATCATGCCTGATTTAATGGGTACATTTACTCATTTATATAAAAAGGCATTCTGTGGACAACTTGTGGATCCATTAAATCCATTGATTCCAACATATTGAAATGTTCAGAAATATCCACTAATCCAATTCCAATAAAACCACTTTGGTAATTTTTCATAGGACCAAAGGTATCCTAGAAAAGTCCAACTCACAATTTTTGGAGCACTTTTATTTTATACCTTGTTGTGTTGCTTATTGTGTTGTTTCCGACGTTAGTTGATGAAGTAAACGAAATACTCGAAGATGGACCAGAAGGATTGAAGACTCTGAGGAGCCAGGCAAGCAGCCCTTTGACCATGTCTATGAAACCCTTTTTATTCATGTCATATAGCACCATATTGTTGTTACAACGGAATCATGATGAGGTGGTAACCACTTTGATGGTTTGCCACCGTTACTTCCTCGTTTATACTTGCATTGTGTGTGACCCTACCTTCTTATGAGGGTTATGCCGGTGGGAGTAGATAGGATGCTAAAGTAGTGCTACGCAAAAAGGGACGGGAATATGCATGGCGATGGAGACAAATTATTTTCAAAAGACTTTTCGAAAACCCCATCGGGTGCCACTTATGCCCGGGGGACATGATGTGTTGGGTAACCACTTGATGACGAAGTGGTGTACCGAGGCGGGTGTGTGTGTTGTTTCCAAAACGGATTGGTTTAAGTTGCGACCGTTATTCCAACCTTACATGCGCAACCACTCTACCCTTATATGGGAAAGGGCATTATTGATTACCTAGGCCGATACTAGCTTGGAGCCCGCATTACTAGTGACGGGGGAGAGTTGGTGCTCTCTCTCGGGACGGGGTCGTGCCAGGTAGGGCGGCCATGACTGTTTTCACAGGGCACCGGATACACCGTTGTGTCCCCTCTCGGATGTTACGATCTCGAGAGAGTCTCGTATGATGTACATCATGAGGATACGGAACAACGAGTGGACTCTTTGTTAGTGTCGTCTAGGGAAAGATAGTGATCGGGTGCTTACCCCGGGTACTTGAGGTATCGCGAGTCGTGGATGACACGGAAGTTCCCCGGATCTAGTGGGTAAAGTGTGCAACCTCTGCAGAGTGTAAAACTATTCGAATAGCCGTGTCCACGGTCAAGGACAGTTGGGTAACCGCTCTTGGGCTACGTCCACATGTTTACAAACCAGTGTGTGTGTTGGGATAAGTGGGAAGATCTACTTGGGTCAAGTCAAAGGACTTGACATGATTGAGTTGGGTTGGTGCCCACTTTATTTATGTTGATATCTGTAACCTGCCCTCATGGTTACTTGAATTCTCCTGATGCATGTCCTACAAGTCGTTGAACATGTCATTGCACTCAAAACTAGCTTTCTGCAAAAATTTACCTATATCATGAAATGTTGTATCTTGAACCAAAACATGGGTTGCTGGCGAGTACATTCAAAGTACTCATTGGCTTGCCACTGGTTATTTTATTGGCCAGGCATGAAAGAACAGGATATAATGAAGAGTACCTTGGTGTCGAACATGTGATCTAGGACGCTTCCCAGTCAGAATGCATGTAGGGTTAAGGCAGATGGCATGGATCCAAGTTGTTATTGAATATTTCCGCTGCGATGATACACCCAAGACTTGACCATAATGGTCCTACTTGTGTAAAACAGTACGTATGGATGTAAGACTCTTGTTATTCAGCTTCTGTGTGTTCAGTGAGCATTGATCTCTGGGATCACTGTACATGTGCATTCGGTGATCTCGACTTATGAGTCGGGGTCCCCACAGAGCTGGTATCAGAGCCAGGCTGGCTGTAGGAAGCCTTAGTCAGCATGGTCGTTAGTTAGGATAAAACTATTTCCAAAACTATTACTAGTTTCCACAACCATCTATACTTCTCTTCCCTTCTCAGATTTTCGAAAACTAAGGTATACTTTCCTTATTGATCTCTTCCCCTTCAAAACCTTTGGTCGCTAGAACCCTTATGCCCCTAACCACTGGATTCCTTGTAAACCTCGAGGATAATCCAGAAGGAAGATGCATTGGCAGACATTCACCCACATCTCCCAAACACAAGATTGGCGACACCACAACAAGACGATACCAACAGAAGATACATCCTCGAAGAATGAGGATATGAAGACCCAGGAGATGGTGACACCCTTGACACTGCCCCAAGATGACGCAACCCTAGCCTACGATGATCAGGGCATAGGATATGCAAGATAATGATATACATCGCTAATAGAGTAACCCTGTCACTACCGTTGCTATATCGGCAACCACCGGTGGATGAGAACCTAGCCATTTGGTCCGCCTCACTATAGTGAGCAGGAAAATGGTTCTCTTCGTCCCCCGCTCTTGGTATCGATATTGTCATCAACGTAACTGATAGGTTGGACCTCTATTATGCCTTGTTAATGTCATTGCATAAATGATTGCTTACCCGAAACCCTTGACGCCTTAAAAGGCAAAAGGGATCGTCATGATTAAGAAGACAACAGAAGGCCGAGTCAATGCCAGCTACGAGGAGCCACCGTCACCCCATCACTTCAACAGGCGAGAAGTTGTTGAAGACTCTTCAAGCTCAACCGGGATCGTTTCGTCGAACATCTACAAGAGACGTAGCAACACCGGAGGAAAACCTGGAAGACTGCATGAGGCACAAGGCACGACTACTGAGTTCGAGAACCCCTAGGGTAGGATGAGTCGTGTACCCCCTATGCACAGTCGAGTCCGTATGATGGTTCGAATAGAACCATGATTGTGTGTTGCTTGTTTTTATTTGTTTGTGTTTTGATATCAGTCGCCCTTTTGCCCGAGGCAACTAGTACGCGGCTATATCACCTGCCTTATTTTATTGTTTGTGTTTGGCCCTTTCAGCACTTGTTTGTTTGCACTTGCACTATAGAACCCCCTTTAGGCATTCCCCTCCTCTATGCTACTTTTCCCTCTCATCTCTCTCCTCAACTGAAGACAAGCAAGACAAGATGCACCAAGGGTTCTACTCCAGCGACCAACTAGCACTGAAGACTTTTGATGCCGCCTCTTTGACCAAGTACAGCCCCGTAGAGTTATGCTTATCCCTCATGACTGGAACCCCATCCCTAGACCCTTTGAGACTTCATGAGATAACCCATCTCGAATCCTTAACCATGTGCTTAACTCTCAGACTTGCAAAGAGAACCAGTTAAGCCTCCGTAACCTCGCTCAACATTGGGTTCACTATGGAACTAGTGGACGTAGGGAATGAGCACCTTATCATCCTAATATAGCACCAGAACTGATGATGCCATAGGGAAGACCAATTTGAGGATATAGGAACAGAGGACAAATGACTTGATGAGTTTATATCAGTGACCTTGAGGAATTATTTGAGACTCTTCGGAGGATTATCGGGCTTTCATGTTGATAGATGAACTTGGTGGGATCATGATTATAGAGTAGCATAGCTTTCATTACCCCTGAGTAAATTGGATTTAATAGGACAATTATGATCACAAGCTGAAATTCTTGGAAGTATAAGGATTTGACTTAGCCAGGGGATAGTTGATATTACGATAATGACTTGGGGGAAAGTGTGGAAACTCTCGCGGGACATGAGATTTGGATTAAATTGGTTACCCTAGTGGAGTATGGATGCAGAGTAATTTTACATGGTTCGGAGTAAAGTGGATTTAGATTGATGATCCTGATCATGATACCATGTTTCTCGGTGGACAATAAACTAAGAGATTGGATTAATTGTCGGGGTTGATTTTGGGATCTATATAAGCTTGAGGTTGCAGTTTACATAACCATGATAATGGAAATTGGTGGACTGACTATAGCAAGGTAGCCCTTTCAAGTATTTGGGGATTATAGGGCATTAGAAGATCATGTGGGACACCCTAGACATTGGATTTGTAGAATTAATGAATTATGTAACTAATGGGCTTTTGGAGTTGGTTCATAGGAAAGGAAACTAGATCTTGGAGTGGCATATGACGTGTTTCCTTAGGATAGAGATGCACTAACATAGACCTTGGATCAATAGACTGAGCACTTGGGTTGTGGTGATTAAATTCAAGCTTAGCAGCTTGTATGTTCTACCCCTGGACTTTTGCATAAATATGAGTTTGGGAATAGTTGTCATGAATGATTTTGTTAGGCCTCCCCTCGTGAGCCATGAGGACATGAATAACATGAGTGATGATTGGAGTTGACCTATACGAGATGATTCTTTTGGTAATATGAGGTGAAGACTAGGTAGGACTATTGGCATCTCAGAAACTGTGCTCAAGGATGGGATGATAAACATTCACTCGCACACTAGAATCCTTGAAACCCTTACGCCCTACCAAACCACAACATGCTACGATCATGATCATGGGCTTTGGCTCTAGGTCAAGTAGACCCTGGCCAACACTCAACCGTTACCACCACCAGTGCCCCAGCCCACTTTACGTACCCCATAGACTTCATGGAGTGCTTGGACAAGTTAGTTGTCATCTTTCTTTGATGACATACTTGTCTACCCGAAGACGGAAGAGGAATCGTTGAGCTAGTCAAGGAACATCTGAAGATCGTCATGTCTAGGAGGAAGAACTACACCAACCACCATCTTCAAGAAGAAAACCTCCGCGTCAAAGACCATGTGTATCTACAAGCCACTCCTCTCTAATGAACCAAGCATTTCCATGACAAGGAAACCCACACCAAGATTCATCGGCCCTCTTCGAGATCACTCCAAGATTTAACAACCCCCTCAGAGATCGCCACAAGATGAAGAGAAGACAGTTACCAGATGGAGTTACCACCTGAGTTACCCACTGTGTGTAATGTTTCCACATGACACAACTCCGAAAGTGTTTTTGACTTCCTAACTAGCCCGATCACTAACAAGGACATCGACCACGAGCCATCGCCCCCCAGCCCAATCTGACCTACCACGAGCTACCCATTAGAAACCTGGATCAAGAAGAACGTCATACACAAAGCCACACCACCAAGTACTTCAAGATCAATGGAGCACCAAACAGAAGCAGAAGCAGTATGAGGACGTGAAGACTACCCCGAATCCAAGTTTCCGAATTCCTTTCCGCGCCTAGTCTGGGAATCTCGGGGACGAGATTCTTGTAAGGGGGGTAGGTCAGTCACACCCTGATTTTCATGCCACAACACTTAAGCTAATGAATCATGATAAAATGTGGTTTGACAAAAACTTTTGAGTGTTTTGGACTTTGCTTGACTTGATTTTTGTCCGCTGTTTGCAAGTGCTCTAAAAATCAAAAAAATCCTCCAACTCCTATACTTCATCTCCTTGCTCCAAACTCTTGAACAAATGATCATGCCATGTGTTTAGGACATAAAAATAACTTTTTTTTTGCAAAAATAATTTAGCCAAATAGTATTTTCAAAATTAGTTTTTCAAAACCCACGAATTGAGGTTTGCACTGCAAGTACTTAATTAATGGCAGTAAAATCTTTCCAAAATATATTTGACTCCTATTAGATATAGGATACCCGAAACCACAAAATAAAATTTTAAAAGTTATTTTTATATTTTATTTAAAGGCTTTTTCTTAAGGCCAGAAATGGTATTTAATAGGTTAAAATTATTTTAAAGCTTTAAAAATATTTGACAAAAATCAGGGAAACTCAGTGGGAATATATTTCCCATATATAAGAGTTTCAACACATGGTGATTTTCAAAACATTGGTCAAATCCCTCAAAAACCCTTTCTGGATATTTCAAGCTTTTGAAATATTTACATAGGAAATATTCTCCAGAAATTCCAAGAAAATTATAGCATGTCACATATGACATGTTTGATGATCTTGACAAGTATCATGTCATGGAGAATAGCATAACCCCATGAAATCCCCTCAAAACCAATTCTGTCCATTTTGAAGTTTGAGCAACTTTACATTGCCAAACATGTCCAAATGCTCTCAAATCTTGTGTACATGCTCAAATCGTCTAATCATTCATCTAGACCAAATGGCACAAGTTGGAGAAAAAGTTATATTGATCAAAGTGCCCCAAAACCCTCTCTTACCAGAATCAAATTTGAACAACTTTGTACTACCAACTTTCTCTCCTTGACCCCAACTTTTGTGAGCATGTTCACATGACCAAATGAGGCCACCACACCAAGTGGTGCATCAAGGAGAAATGATTTGCTCAACTAGATCTACACAAGTTCATTTCTGCTAATTTCTAGGGTTTACAAAAGTTGCATTGGCAACTTTGCCCAAATGGACTCGACCTTGGTGGAACCTATAATTATCTCATGCCATTGAACCCTGTCATGCCTCATGACAAATGGAGATCATCTACTAGCCCAAACCAATATCAAACACCTTCTGCCACTTTACCAAAATGCCATTTTTGACCTTTTCCACTATTCTCCTTGAGCTCAACTTTTTACCACAGCCCCTCCTAGCCCCCTTGCACCTCCAGTAGAAATGGCAGATCCATATCTCAATTATTGGAGGGGTAAAACCCCACTTTCTCTCTCTGGACAGCCCATTTCCCTCTCTCCCTCAACCTCTCTCCTCTCCTACTGGCTCTCCAGGGCATGCAATGCCTCTCCACACTTCTTTACTCTCCCCCAAAACCCCCAGACACTATAAGACATGCCCATGGCACTATTAAAATGCCATGGCATGCCAGGGCCGCGCTCTGGAGCGCGCTACAGTGCACCAGGGCACTGTAGCCGCCCTCTGCCCGATGCTCCCGTCAACCTTGGGCGCCGGGAACGTGTCCCCCGAGGCCGCCTCGGCGTGCGTGACATGCTAGGCGGTCGGCCCCCTCCTCCTTCTCTCTCCTTTGAGCCCGTCGTCGCATGCCCGAGCACCGCCCGACTTGGCCACTCCCTGGCCACGCGGCTGGCCCGCCCCTGGCATCGCCCCGCTCTCCCTCTCACCTCCCTCACTCCTAGACGGACTCCACGAGCGCCACTGACCCATTCAGGAACCCTCCCTCGACCGCCACCGCGATTTCCGCGGGCACCCGTGAGCTTGGCTCATGATGCACCATGGCCTCGCCTTATAGGGCCTCCCCTGGTCTCTCCCTCACCTCCATTCACTCTCTCCCCCTCCCCTAGTCCTTCTGGATCAGCCCTCTCTCTCTCCCGCGTCCCCTATCCTCCTCCACAGCCAAAGAACCGCCGCCGGCCGCAGCCAAGATTCATGGCATCCTGAGCTCCTCCGCGAGCGTGAAGCACATGGACGGGATCGGTGCGCTGCGGTGAGTCCTCCGGTGTGCTGGGCACCATCGCAGGTGGCCGCAGCCACCGGAACGGGCGCCGGCAAGCGCTCGGCCCCGCCTCCTCTGCCTCCTCTATCGCGGGCGGGAGGAGGGAGATGACCTGGTGGATCCCGCAGTCGGTGACTCTCCAGCCAGTGGCCCGCCCGTTTAAGTGGAGACGGTCTCCGCCAACTGCGCGCCGCCGAGGGAAGACGATTACAGCTGAATCGCCTCCTGCGTCGACAGCCTGCGCGCGGCCGTGCAGTTGGGCCGGCCCGCTGCTTATCTCTCGCCTTGCATGCATGATAAGGGTAAGCCCCCTTTTTCCTTTTTCTTTTTTTCCGCAAGATTCAAACTTTTCCAGAGACCTCACTTCAAGTCCAAATCTGATGGTTCAAATTTTCAGTAACTCCATAAATCATGATCTATTTAATAAGGCATAGTGAACATTTTTATTGTGCTTGGTTTTCACTGGGTACATTAAATAGGTCATTTATCCACATAAGTCCACTTCAAAAATCCATAGAATATTCATTTGGACTCCAAATTCAATGAAACCAATTTCTAAATGTTTCTAAAATCATGCCTGATTTAATGGGTACATTTACTCATTTATATAAAATGGCATTCTGTGGAAAACTTGTGGATCCATTAAATCCATTGATTCCAACATATTGAAATGTTCAGAAATATCCACTAATCCAATTCCAATAAAACCACTTTGGTAATTTTTCATAGGACCAAAGGTATCCTAGAAAAGTCCAACTCACAATTTTTGGAGCAATTTTATTTTCTGCCTTGTTGTGTTGCTTATTGTGTTGTTTCCGACGTTAGTTGATGAAGTAAACGAAATACTCAGAGATGGACCAGAAGGATTGAAGACTCTGAGGAGCCAGGCAAGCAGCCCTTTGACCATGTCTATGAAACCCTTTTTATGCATGTCATATAGCACCATATTGTTGTTACAACGGAATCATGATGAGGTGGTAACCACTTTGATGGTTTGCCACCGTTACTTCCTCGTTGATACTTGCATTTTGTGTGACCCGACCTTCTTATGAGGGTTATGCCGGTGGGAGTAGATAGGATGCTAAAGTAGTGCTACGCAAAAAGGGACGGGAATATGCATGGCGATGGAGACAAATTATTTTCAAAAGACTTTTCGAAAACCCCATCGGGTGCCACTTATGCCCGGGGGAGATGATGTGTTGGGTAACCACTTGATGACGAAGTGGTGTGCCGAGGCGAGTGTGTGTGTTGTTTCCAAAACGGATTGGTTTAAGTTGCGACCGTTATTCCAACCTTACATGCGCAACCACTGTACCCTTATATGGGAAAGAGCATTATTGATTACCTAGGCCGATACTAGCTTGGAGCCCGCATTACTAGTGACGGGGGAGAGTTGGTGCTCTCTCTCGGGACGGGGTCGTGCCAGGTAGGGCGGCCATGACTGTTTTCACAGGGCACCGGATACACCGTTGTGTCCCCTCTCGGATGTTACGATCTCGAGAGAGTCTCGTATGATGTACATCGTGAGGATACGGAACAACGAGTGGACTCCTTGTTAGTGTCGTCTAGGGAAAGATAGTGATCGGGTGCTTACCCCGGGAAACATTGTGTGCATGCAAGTGCCAAAACAAATGAAGTGAGAAACAATGTGTGTGTGCGCGCGCGTGTGTGTGAGAGAGAGAGGGACGGAGAGAGAGAGAGAGTGAGAGAGAGAGAGAGAGAGAGAGAGAGAGAGAGAGCGAAATCTCAAAACAAAAGGTGCTCTGTTGGAATCCCATTGTATGTATTCATATGGTTCCAGAACTCGAGTTAACCTTAGGCATATGTGTGAGAGACATTATTATACTTTGAGACATTAGTGGTTGTGGGTGGGCGGAATTAAAGGGGTGGGCGTGTTCGATAGAGAGAGCGTGTGTGTTTCTGTGTGAGAGACTTGTAGGATGGGGTAGAAATACGAATTCTAACCTTGACGGAGGGAGAGAAATACATGAAGTGCGCGCGTGTGATTCCGATGCCCACAAGGAAATGAGATACGTATGCGTGTGAGAGAGATTGCACAATTCATTCACGTATCACTATCTAGCGATCGTGGACATGCATCACTTGAACATAAATCAATATCTACTTCGTATCGTGGCCAAAGGTACAATATCGATTCAACGCTATAAAGATTGGACACTCACATATCACATTTTTTCTATTTAAATAAACCTTTTCAGTTGTGCATGCCAAAGTTACAGTGATGTTTCTTCAAACAATCAATGTAGCTATCATGTACATGCACCATTGTTAGTCTTGCATTCAAAATCATTAGTCTTGGATGATTTAAGGTTCTATTATGAAGTAATATATGTAATATTCATATATGAATTTAACGGGTACACAATTTATGAAATGGAGGCTATGTAATCATATGAGGTAACACTTTTAAGTAGCGGACTACAATATCCATTTCTTTTTGTGCGCCTCTACACTAACACGTCCATGCATTATGTTTAAGTAAATAGCCAATTGCACTAAATTATCTATTTACACGAGAAATACATAGGCTGAGCGTTTGATCCCTTTTTTGTGAACGCGCCACTACACAGGTACAATTGGTCGCGCCCGTGTGAACGTCCAAGTTATTGGCGCATCATCCCGAGTTATTGTCTTTTTTTTTCGGGGTGGACTTCACACCAGTTATTAACTACTAACGCGTGCCCCGTGTTCACAGTCTCGCATGACCTTCCCGCTAGCACGGTCCAAAATTAGTTGAAACTGGACACGAACGATCCCGCGGGCGGCAATATCTCCCGCCTCCTTCTAAAATTTTCGTCACCTTAGTCTTTAGCATGCGAAATTCCCCTTTTGTCCTTGGTGCACGGAGACCAACAGTTACAATACCGCCCTCATCTACATAATAGGTCGGGGCTGCTTTGGTAACTTCCGGTTCCCCCACTACACGGCACCCCCATTTCCTCTCCCCCTCCCGCAAAAACGACTAACTCCACAGCACCAGAGCATCTCACATCACGCCTCCGTACTTCATCGGCCTTTCTCCCCTCCCCTCTTGAAACCCTAGACTGCTCATCCACCGGTGTACCAGAGCCCATTCACTGCCAGCGGCGTCCACCTTGCTGGATTTGCTTCTGCGGCCGCATCTACCCCTCCCACCTCCCCTAGAAACAAGTAGATTGCTCATCCACCACTGTACCACAGCCCATTCAGTGTCGGCCTTGTCCACGGTGTCGGATCTACTTCGCCAGTACTCTCGTCAACCGCAGCGCATCTGCATCGGCTCATTCGTACTCCCCATAGGAGACGCTTCGTCCACACCCTCCGGAGCCACCCCACCGACGCCCCGGTCGACGGCCTCTGATCCTCCTCGCCGACACCTTCCTCAACCCTACCGGAGCCGCTTCGGCGACACCATCATCAACCCCACCGGAGTAGCTTCACCTATACCATTTTCAACCCTACAGGGGCTGCTTTGCCAACTCACACGTCCACGGCCTCAGATCCGCTTCCTCGCACCCTCATCCAACCTAACGAAGCAGCTTCTGACGCCCCGTCCACAGCCGCAGATCCGCATCGTCGACACCATCCTTAACCCAACCACCGGAGCAGCTTCACCTACGCCCTCGTCCACGGCCACAAACCTGCTTCGCCCACACCGTAGTCCACCCTACCGGAGTCGCTCCCTACTCGACGGTTCTAGATCTCCTTACCGGACCCCGACAGCCAGCGTAGTGTCATCACCCTTGACGTTTCTAACCTGATTCCCACCGTCTGGCAAGATGCCAAGCACCCGCCACGGCCTAGGTACTTTTCACCTTTAAACCCATCCAGCATCACCTGCCCGATGTACTTAAAATATACTAACAGGTCGCTGTTACCTGTTATGCATCTGGCAAAAACTACAAGGACGGTGTTTCTTATGGATCTAACAGCTTGGCCAACAAAGATCCTGGACCGAGGCATTGCTATGATCTTGTAAGCGTTTCTCTCTCTCTATTGTATTGTTCTGTGCCTGCCAGCGTGCTTTGCTAGAATTTTCGACTAGTAATCCCTTTGTGCAGACAATGATTTCTACTACTAGCTGCTAAATTAGATATGTAGATGTCATACATGATACTACCTCGTACCTCCATTCCTAAATATAAGTCTTTCTAGAGATTCCACTATAGGCTGATATGTCTCTGTATTATCTATAATTTTTTATTGTTCCATGTCAATATTCTACAACTTTCATATACTTTTTGGCAATTTTTTATACTATTTTTGGGACTAACATATTGATCCAGTGCCCAGTTCCAGTTCCTGTTTGTTGCATGTTTTATGTTTTGCAGAAACCCCATATCAAACGGAATCCAAACGGGATAAAAACGGACGGAGAATATTTTTGGAACATTTGGAAAATTCAAGAAGAAGAATCAACGCGAGACGATGCCCGAGGTGGCCACGAGGTAGGGGCGCCCCTGCCCCCTGGGTAATCCCCTGACCCTCGTGGGCCACCCCTAAGGTGGTTGATGCCCTTCTTCGGCCGCAAGAAAGCTATTTTTTGGGGAAAAATCATGGCGAAGGTTTCAGTTCAATCGGAGTTACGGATCTCCATATATATACGAAACGGTGAAATGGCACCAGACGGGAGCGCAGAAACAGAGAGAGACAGAGAGACAGATCCAATCTCGGAGGGGCTCTCGCGCCTCCCACGCCATGGAGACCATGGACCAGAGGGGAGACCCTTCTCCCATCTAGGGAGAAGGTCAAGGAAGAAGAAGAAGAAGAAGAAGGGGGGCTCTCTCCCCCTCGCTTCCGGTGGCGCCGGAGTGCCACCGGGGGCCATCATCATCACCGCTATCTACACCAACACCTCGGACATCTTCACCAATATCTCCATCACCTTCCCCCCTCTATCTATAGCGGTCCACTCTCCCGCAACCCGCTGTACCCTCTACTTGAACATGGTGCTTTATGCTTCATATTATTATCCAATGATGTGTTGCCATCCTATGATGTCTGAGTAGATTTTCGTTGTCCTATTGGTGGTTGATGAATTGCTATGATTGATTTAATTTGCTTGTGGTTTTGTTGCTGTCCTTTGGCGCCCATCATATGAGCGCGCGCGGATCACATCATAGGGTTAGTCGTATGTTGATAGGACTATTTATTGGAGGGCAAGAGTGACAGAAGCTTCAACCTAGCATAGAAATTGATGCATACGAGATTGAAGGGGGACCAATATAACTTAATGCTATGGTTGGGTTTTACCTTAATGAACATTAGTAGTTGCGGATGCTTGCTAATAGTTCCAATCATAAGTGCATAGAATTCCAAGTAAGGGATAACATGCTAGCAGTGGCCTCTCCCACATGAAACTTGCTATCGGTCTAGTAAAGTAGGCAATTGCTTAAGGGACAATTTCGCAACTCCTACCACCACTTTTCCACACTCGCTATATTTACTTTAGTTGTGTCTTTACCTAAACAGCCCCTAGTTTTTATTTACGCGCTCTTTATTTTCTTGCAAACCTATCCAACAACACCTACAAAGTACTTCTAGTTTTTTACTTGTTCTAGGTAAAGCGAACGTCAAGCGTGCGTAGAGTTGTATCGGTGGTCTATAGAACTTGAGGGAATATTTGTTCTACCTTTAGCTCCTCGTTGGGTTCGACACTCTTACTTATCGAAAGAGGCTACAATTGATCCCCTATACTTGTGGGTTATCAAGACCTTTTTCTGGCGCCGTTGCTGGGGAGCAATAGCGTGGGGTGAATATTCTCGTGTGTGCTTGTTTGCTTTATCACTAAGTAATTTTTATTTGCTGTTCTTAGTTGTTCTCTATCTTTAGTTTTGGATATGGAACACGAAATACCAAAAAAATTAGGTGTACTTGCTACTCATGGAGATGAGGAACCTCCTAAAACCCTCGGTGCTCGTTATGTGACAGATATTATGTACTACTTTGATAATCCAGAGAAAACCCCATTCAATTTCGTAATGGGAGTAACGTTGGATCATCGTGAATACTTTAGGGGTTATCACTTGACACAAAAAGAGAAACTATTATGGGATCAAATTTATATATTGAAGTGGTATGCTCGGCAAGTATGCTTGAGTTATGATTATACTTGTTGCTCTAGGATGAAGGCTCCAAACCTCCCCTTTTCATGCAAATTTAATGATAATGAAACCTTTGCTTCTTATGCTAATGGTATATATGATTACTATGATGTTGAACAAATTGAAGAATTTGTTGCTTTTAAGGGTGCTTATGAAATTGAATCTTTGTTTGAAAAGTATGAAGCTTTTGATGATGATGTTTATAGGCCTGAAAATTTTGCTATATTGAAATATTGCTATGAAAATTATGAATACAATGCCGATATTGATGCGTTTATTGAGAAAGTCTCCACTGTCCAAGAAGAGACTAATATTTTGCAGGAGTTTATGGAAGAAGAAATTGATGAACCTGTGAGCTCATTGGATGAAAAAGATGATGAGGAGAGCGAAGAACAAAAGGAGGAAGAGCGGATTAGCTACCCGTGCCCACCTTCTAATGAGAGTAACTCTTCAACTCATACATTGTTTAATTTCCCTTCGTGCTTACCGAAGGATGAATGCTATGATGATTGTTATGATCCCGTTGATTCTTTTGAAATATCCCTTTTTGATGATGCTTGCTATGCTTGTGGCCAAGATGCCAATATGAATTATGCTTATGGAAATGAACTTGCTATAGTTCCTTATGTTAAACATGAAATTGTTGCTATTGCACTCATGCATGATAGTCCTATCATCTTTTTGAATTCTCCCGACTACACTATATCGAAGAAGTTTGCCCTTATTAAGGATTATATTGATGGGTTGCGTCTTACTTATACACATGATGATTTTGATAGATATAATATGCATGTGCTTGCTGCTCCTACTTGCAATTATTATGAGAGAGGAACTATATCTCCACCTCTCTATGTTTCCAACATGATAAAATGCAAGAAACTGTTTATACTATGCATTGGCCTTTACTATGTGTGCATGAATTGTTCTTTTATGACATGACGATGCATAGGAAGAGAGTTAGACTTCGTTGTTGCATGATATATGTTACTTGTGCTCACTACTAAATCACAAATCATTGTTAATTAAAATTGGCTTTGATATACCTTGGGATCCGGGTGGATCCATTACTTGAGCACTATATGCCTAGCATAATGGCTTTAAAGAAAGCGCTGCCAAGGAGACAACCCGGAAGTTTTAGAGAGTCATTTATTTCTGTTGTGTGCTTTTATGAAGTTTAGAAATAAAAATAATGTGCCAAGGTTTGCCTTCAGGATGTTTACAATGCTTGTTGGTTTGTACGGTGCAGGACAGAAACTTTGGCTGTAGTGCGCAATTTTTAATTTTTTACTGGAACGTCATATGGTTCTGATTCTTTTTGCACTGTTTTTATTTACAAATTTTTTATTTTTTAAATGTTTTGCAGAATTTTTCAAGTATCAGAAGTATGGTCAATGTTCAGATTATTACAGACTGTTCTATTTTAGACAGATTCTGTTTTTGATGCATAGTTTGCTTGTTTTGATGAAACTATCAATTTATATCAGTGGATTAAGCCATGAAAAAGTTATATTACAGTGGA
Organism: Aegilops longissima; assembly: GCA_021605205.1. Classification (NCBI taxonomy): domain Eukaryota; kingdom Viridiplantae; phylum Streptophyta; class Magnoliopsida; order Poales; family Poaceae; genus Aegilops; species Aegilops longissima. Next base: position 368,526,144 of record CM038680.1, on the reverse strand, counting down.
AATAATGCAAAAACAAAATATGAATTGGTTTGAAACAGTACTTAGGGTAGTGATTTTCTTTATTATACTAACGGATCTTACCGAGTTTTCTGTTGAAGTTTTGTGTGGATGAAGTGTTCGATGATCGAGAAGACCTCGACGTGAGAAGAAGGAAGAGAGGCAAGAGCTCAAGATTGGAGATGCCCAAGGCACCCCAAGTAAATATTCAATTAGACTCAAGCTTCTAAGCTTTGGGATGCCCCGGAAGGCATCCCCTCTTTCTTCAACAAGTATCGGTATGTTTTCGGATTCGTTTCATTCATGTGATATGTGCATATCTTGGAGCGTCTTTTGCATTTAGTTTTATCTTTTATTTTATGCACCATGCTGGTATGAGATAGTCCTTGGTTGATTTATAAGAATGCTCTTTGCACTTCACTTATATCTTTTGAGTATGTCTTTATAGAATGTTTCATGTGCTTCACTTATATCATTTGAAGTTTGGATTGCCTGTTTCTCTTCACATAGAAAACCGCCATTTGTAGAATGCTCTTTTGCTTCACTTATATTTGTTAGAGCGTGGGCATATATTTTGTAGAAAGAATTAAACTCTCTTGCTTCACTTATATCTATTTAGAGAGATGACAAGAATTGGTCATTCGCATGGTTAGTCATAAAATCCTACATAAAACTTGTAGATCACTAAATATGACATGTTTGATTCCCTGCAATAGTTTTGTGATATAAAGATGGTGATATTAGAGTCATGCTAGTGGGTGGTTGTGGATTGTAGAAATACTTGTGTTGAGGTTTGTGATTCCCGTAGCATGCACGTATGGTGAACCGTTATGTAACGAAGTTGGAGCATGGGGTATTTATTGATTGTCTTCCTAATGAGTGGCGGTTGGGGACGAGCGATGGTCTTTTCCTACCAATCTATCCCCCTAGGGGCATGCGTAGTAGTACTTTGCTTCGAGGGCTAATAAACTTTTGCAATAAGTATATGAGTTCTTTATGACTAATGTGAGTCCATGGATTATACGCACTCTCACCCTTCCATCAATGCTAGCCTCTTGATGCACTGCATTGCCCTTTCTCACCTCGAGAGTTGGTGCAAACTTCGCCGGTGCATCCAAACCCCGTGATACGATACGCTCTATCACACATAAGCCTCATTATATCTTCCTCAAAACAGCCACCATACCAACCTATCATGGCATTTCCATAGCCATTCCGAGATATATTGCCATGCAACTTCCATCATCATCATATACATGACTTGAGCATTTATTGTCATATTGCTTTGCATGATCGTAAGATAGCTAGCATGATGTTTTCATGGCTTGTCCATTTTTTGATGTCATTGCTACGCTAGATCATTGCACATCCTAGTACAACGCCGGAGGCATTCATATAGAGTCATATCTTTGTTCTAGTATCGAGTTGGAATATTGAGTTGTAAGTAAATAAAAGTGTGATGATCATCATTATTAGAGCATTGCCCCAGTGAGGAAAGGATGATGGAGACTATGATTCCCCCACAAGTTGGGGTGAGACTCCGGTCAAAAAAATAAAAAATAAATAAAAGAGAAAGGCCAAAAAAAAGGTAAGGCCCAAAAAAAGAAAAAAAGAAAAAAAATGAGAGAAAAAGAGAGAAGGGGCAATGTTACTATCCTTTTACCACACTTGTGCTTCAAAGTAGCACCATGTTCTTCATATAGAGAGTCTCTTGAGTTATCACTTTCATATACTAGTGGGAATTTTCATTATAGAACTTGGCTTGTATATTCCAACGATGGGCTTCCTCAAATGCCCTAGGTCTTCATGAGCAAGCAAGTTGGATGCACACCCACTTAGTTTCAGTTTGAGCTTTCATACACTTATAGCTCTAGTGCATCCGTTGCATGGCAATCCCTACTCCTCACATTGACATCAATTGATGGGCATCTCCATAGCCCGTTGATTAGCCGCGTCGATGTGAGACTTTCTCCTTTTTGTCTTCTCCACATAACCCCCATCATCATATTCTATTCCACCTATAGTGCTATGTCCATGGCTTGCGCTCATGTATTGCGTGAGGGTTGAAAATGCTGAAGCGCGTTAAAAATTATGAACCAATTGCTCGGCTTGTCATCGGGGTTGTGCATGATGTGAATATTTTGTGTGGTGAAGATGGAGCATAGCCAGACTATATGATTTTGTAGGGATAACTTTCTTTGGCCTTGTTATTTTGAAAAGACATGATTGCTTTATTAGTAGGCTTGAAGTATTATTGTTTTTATGTCAAATGATAGACTATTGCTTTGAATCACTCGTGTCCTAATATTCATGCCATGATTAGATTATGTGATCAAGATTATGCTAGGTAGCATTCCACATCAAAAATTATCTTTTTTATCATTTACCTACTCAAGGACGAGCAGGAATTAAGCTTGGGGGTGCTGATACGTCTCCGTTGTATCTTGTATCTATAATTTTTTATTGTTCCATGCCAATATTCTACAACTTTCATATACTTTTTGGCAACTTTTTATACTATTTTTGGGACTAACATATTGATCCAATTGCCAAAGGCAGTTCTGTTTGTTGCATGTATTATGTTTCGCAGAAACCCCATATCAAACGGAATCCAAACGGGATAAAAACGGATGGAGAATATTTTTGGAATATTTGGAAAATTCCGAAAGAAGAATCTACGCGAGACGGTGCCCGAGGTGGCCACGAGGTAGGGGGGAGCGCCTTCTCCCCTGGGCGCGCCCCTGACCCTCGTGGGCCACCCGTAAGGTAGTTGATGCCTTTCTTCGGCCGCAAGAAAGCTAATTTTTGGGAAAAAATCACGGTGAAGGTTTCAGTTCAATCGGAGTTACAGATCTCCATATATATACGAAACGGTGAAAGGGCACCAGACGAGAGCGCAGAAACAGAGAGAGACAGAGAGACAAATCCAATCTCGGAGGGGCTCTCGCCCCTCCCATGCCATGGAGACCCTGGTCCAGAGGGGAAACCCTTCTCCCATCTAGGGAGAAGGTCAAGGAAGAAGAAGAAGAAGGGGGCCCTCTCCCCCTCGCTTCTGGTGGAGCCGGAGTGCCACCGGGGGCCATCATCATCACCGCGATCTACACCAACACCTCCGCCATCTTCACCAACATCTCCATCACCTTCCCCCTCTATCTACAACGGTCCACTCTCCCGCAACCCGCTGTACCCTCTACTTGAACATGGTGCTTTATGCTTCATATTATATCCAATGATGTGTTGCCATCCTATGATGTCTGAGTAGATTTTCGTTGTCCTATTGGTGGTTGATGAATTGCTATGTTTAATTTAATTTGCTTGTGGTTATGTTGTTGTCCTTTGGTGCCCATCATATGAGCGCGCGCGTGGATCACACCATAGGGTTAGTTGTATGTTGATAGGACTATGTATTGGAGGGCAAGAGTGACAGAAGTTTCAACATAGCATAGAAATTGATGCATACGGGATTGAAGGGGGGCCAATATAACTTAATGCTATGGTTGGGTTTTACCTTAATGAACGTTAGTAGTTGCGGATGCTTGCTAATAGTTCCAATCATAAGTGCATAGAATTCCATGTAAGGGATAACATGCTAGCAGTGGCCTCTCCCACATGAAACTTTCTATCGGTCTAGTAAAGTAGTCAATTGCTTAAGGGAAAATTTCGCAACTCCTACCACCACTTTTCCACACTCGCTATATTTAATTTAGTTTTCTCTTTACCTAAACAGCCCCTAGTTTTTATTTACGCGCTCTTTATTTTCTTGCAAACCTATCCAACAACACGTACAAAGTACTTTTAGTTTTTTACTTGTTCTAGGTAAAGCGAACATCAAGCGTGCGTAGAGTTGTATCGGTGGTCGATAGAACTTGTGGGAATATTTGTTCTACCTTTAGCTCCTCGTTGGGTTCAACACTCTTACTTATCGAAAGAGGCTACAATTGATCCCCTATACTTGTGGGTTATCATAGGCTACATACGGAGCAAAATAAGTGAATCTACACTCGGAAATGCATCTATATGCATCTGTATGTGGTCCATACTGGAATATCTACATAGACATATATTTAGGAACAGAGGCAGTACATTACACAAAATCATAGGTGGCATGTAGGAATTCCATTACACTACATTAGGCTCCCTTAGAGTGTCTGCTAGTCCAGCACAGAGTCATGGCTAGTTTATGCTAATCACACAATCATTAATTGATGGTTTAAATATGCGCAAGGGATATGCAATGTATTATCATGTAGAGATGTCTGAAATTAGCCGTGTCAACTTGCAGATAGGGTTACACAATGAAAAAGTACAAGATGTATGTGACAATTTCATGGAACATCACAAAAAAAGGAGAGCGAGCGGTGAGCCTATACAGTGTGCTATGGTACGTCACTCCTCCATTGCAATCATCATGACATGTTATTTGTATGTCAGTTATATTGGCCAAGTTTCTTAGGGACAGTTATTACGAGTTATCCTAAGAAAATAAGCACCTGTGAATATAAGCTCCATGTAATAAGCCAACCAGTTCTTTTCATTGCGTTTTCAGCTTATCTTTGGTATGATGAGTGAAAAGTCTAGATTGCATTATATTTTTTCATTTTGCTGTCCATATGAAAATTAATTTGACTTGCAAACATCACAAATTGAACCCGGTGCAGTAATTAATATGATAGGAAAACAGACCATCACTATTTGCTCAAAATGCAAATACAAAGATACCATCTACTTGGCACAATCTACTTTGGTCAATGTTTTCCATAGAGATCCCATTGCCTAATTTAAACAAAAACGCATGACCCACATTTAAATGAAGAACAATTATTTATTGAAATTCAATGGTCCAAGTGGCTGGTTATTATCATATAGCAGCACCACCTGAAAGCATCATATAGCAGCAGCAGCTCATAGCAACTCATCATACAGTAGCAGCAGCAACAGCAGTGTGCAATTCATCATATACCAGCAGTAGCTCATAGCAATTCATCCTATAGCAGCAGCAGGAGCAGCTCATAGCAATTCATCATATAGCAGCAGCAGCAGCTCATAGAAATTCATCATATAGCAGCAGCAGGAGCAGCTCATAGTAGTTCATCTTATAGCATCAGCATGAGCAGCTCATAGCAATTCATCATACAGCAGTAGCAGGAGCAGCTTATAGCAACTCATTATATAGCAGCAGCAGCAGCTCATAGCAATTCATCATATAGCAGCAGCAGCTCATAGCAATTCATCATATAGCGGCAGCAGCTCATAGCAATTCATCATATAGCAGCAGCAGGAGTAGCTCATAGCAATGCATCATATAGCAGTAGCTGAAGCAGCTCATAGCAATTCATCGTATAGTGGATTAGAATGAAAATTTGGAAAAAAATCAGAGGAGATCCTCACCTTGTTGGATGAGCTCATCCTTCAACAGCACCTCAGGGCCACGGCCTGGGAGGTAGGGAGGGGGAATAAGGTGCCTTCGCATGATGTGGCATCACCCGTAGTTGTGCAGCGCTTTGCGAGTAGTGCATTGGACGAACCACAGTGGAGCAGCTGCTGGAGACCATGAGAATGAGGGGTGGCACCAGAGGGAGGAGTAGCCAGGGAGATTTGGCCCTACCCGCCAACCATGTAGCCTAGCTGGACAGAGCATCGTCGAGGACCAGGCCAGATGGGACCAGTGGCGACGACTTGCTGGAGTAACCCTAGTGCTGCAGGCAGGGGATCGAGGTAGAGGGAAAGGGGAGAGGTGATGCAAGCGGGAAGGGCAATGAACGCTTGCGTGTTTGTTTTTACTTGAGGGTGAGGTGTGACGCGGGCGCCACCAGTTGCATTTTGAGTGTAATATAGGCAGACAACAGAGTCATTTCACTATTCCCCTTCCCTTCAATTTTTAGTGAGGTTCTACCCGAAACACCCCCCTCCAAAGCGAAATTAGTTAAGCCCAAGCCCATAACTCAAAAATGACTTCTTTACATCTTTTATGGCTTATTTTGGCAATAAACCCTGAAAAGGCGGAATAGAACTGGCCCTTAACCTGCAATTCAATTGTGCATGCAATGATGAATCACTCCTGCATGTTATAGTGTACATTTAGGCATCATCATACATGGCATAACCTAATACATGTGCATTCCATTGTAGAATATGGAATATGCAATGTTTATGTTAGTTCATACGTTCCACATGATGTTTAAATGCCCCTTAAATCTGATCAGTCAAGTGATGGTCTTTGAGCCTCCTTCTTTGCTTCTATTCTTGATATGTAAGATTTGCTCACACATCTGTTTGAATTGCTTGTTTGCATCAGCCAGCCATACTAGGACTGTTTGCTTTGATTACTTGTTGTTCTTGACCTAACACTCTAACAGAGCTTGTCAACGATTTAAACACTAAGGGTTGCTGTAGTGGGGCCTTTTCTAACACATAGGTGACATAAACGTTTGGCTGTACACTAAAGTAGGCTCTCCAAGAGTACCTGGAGATCCAGTTCGAAGGTAAATGCTCATTTCATTGTGTGCAAGTGCAAGAGATGCGGCATGTTTCATTATGTGGTGTTGTTTTGTTATAATCTCATCCTTTTGTGTTCACAGACTGGAAAATATGCATATTTATCTTCCAAGGAGACGAGTAACTAGTTTGTGTCACCTTGCAGAGGGGGGTGCAATGAAGATAAGATTGAGGATTTCCAAGTACAAGATGTTAGGAAGGAGCCTTGCAAGAGAAGTAGGAGTTGTCTTTGAGCCTCTTCAACTTTGTTAAGGTAAGTCACTTGTATCCAACTCAACAGTTCAATTCCTTGTTTGTTTCAGGCATAGTTAATTTGCTTTTTTCAATTGCTTTATTTGTCCTCAGTTAATGAGATGCCCAAAGAATGATGCCTGATGTTGGGTACTTGTATAACTATTGGTTTACATAATTAAAGGCCTTACCATTTAATTACTCTGCCGAAATGTGCATGAAGCTTTGAAGTCTATTAACCAACTATTATTGAATGAGGCTCACAATCTAGTTTATACTAGGCTAATGACTGCATAGTTTTGCTTGATGTAGTATGTTTGTATGAAATCATCTGCCATTCACTATGCACCCTAAGACTTTAATTGAGCTACAGAATGGCCAACTGCTTGCTTACTTCTATGCAACTTGCTGCCTAAATTTGTAACTTGTCTGTGTTTTGGATTGGGCCCCAACATCATGCTCCTCTGGTGAGCTAAGAGAGATTTCTGTATGCAGGCTGCACAGACTACCTTTTTTATAATTTTTAAAATATCACCTGCTTATGCTTCATGATGTGTAACATTATTGTTAGTCCTGTTTTGCCATGTACAAAATAGTCTGTCTTGCTCGCTTCACTGTTGTAACTATATTTTTGCCCTAGTCATGTGTACTTAAAGAAACATTTCAGGATGAAGTGACATCAACACAAAGACCTGCGAGCAGTGCGGCATGGCCGTTACCGAATGATTATGGATTGGAATTGGAATGTGCTGATGTTCTTGAGCATCAACTAGAGGTGGCAAGACAACGTGTACATGATTCTGAACGTACAATCAACAAGTTGAGACTAGATATGCAGTATTAGATGTAGGAGTCAAAAAATGAAACAAGACACTGAGGTAACAACGAAGGAATTGGAGATTTTGCAGACTGAAATTTGTGCTATCTAAATCCAGCCAATCCTATTTTCTGAAGAGATTATAGTTCAAATGGTAAGTTATGTTGATGCGCGTCCATGATGTATGAGCTGTATTTGCCCAGTGTATGTAATTTGTGTTGGGGAACGTAGCAGAAATTCAAAATTTTCTACGCATCACCAAGATCAATCTATGGAGATTCTAGCAACAAGAGAGGGAGAGGATGAGCCTCTTCATACCCTTGAAGATAGCTAAGCGGAAGCGTTACAAGAACGCGGATGAAGGAGCCGTACTCGCAGCGATTCAGATCGCGGTTGATTCCGATCTAAGCGCCGAACAACGGTGCCTCCGTGTTGAACACACGTACAGCCCGGAGACGTCTCCTCCTTCTTGATCCAGCAAGGGGAGAGGAGAAGTTGAGGGAGAACTCCGACAGCACGACGACATGGTGGTGATGGAGCTCGTGGTTCTCCGGCAGGGCTTCTCCAAGCACTACGGACGAGGAGGAGGTGTTGGAGGAGGGAGAGGGCTGCGCCAGGGGAAGGGTGCGGCTGCCCTCTCTCTCTCTCACTATATATAGGGGGAAGGGAGGAGGGGGAGGCGCCCTAGGGGAGGGGCGGCGGCCATAGGGGAAACCCTAGATGGGTTTTGGCGCCCCCACCCCTTAGGAAACTTGCTCCCCAAGCCGGGAGGGGTGGCACCCCCACCTCTCCAGGTTACGTGAGATGGGGTGGGAGGGGCTCTCAGCCCCTTAGTGGGCTGATGTGCCCTCTCCTCTTGGCCCATAAGGCCTCCCAAAGCTTGTCGGGGCCTCCGAAACCCCTTTCGGACACGCTGGTCATCACCTGGTACCCCCGGAACAATTCCGGACTCCAATACCCTTCGTCCAATATATCGATCTTCACCTCCGGACCATTCCGAAGCTCCCCGTCATGTCCGGGTTCTCATCCGGGACTCCGAACAACCTTCGGTAACCACATACTATTTCCCATAACAACTCTAGCGTCAGCGAACCTTAAGTGTGTAGACCCTACGGGTTCGGGAACCATGCAGACATGACCGAGACGTTCTGCGGTCAATAACCAACAATGGGATCTAGATACCCATGTTGGCTCCCACATGTTCCATAATGATCTCATCGGATGAACCACGATGTCAAGGATTCAAGCAATCCCGTATGCAATTCCCTTTGTCTAGCGGTATTGTACTTGCCCGAGATTCGATCGTCGGTATGCCGATACCTTGTTCAATCTCGTTACCGGCAAGTCTCTTTACTCGTTCCATAACACATCATCCCATGATCAACCCCTTGGTCACACTGTGCACATTATGATGATGTCCTACCGAGTGGGCCTAGAGATACCTCTCCGTCACACGGAGTGACAAATCGATGATCGATTCGTGCCAACCCAATGACACTTTCGGAGATACCCGTAGTGCACCTTTATAGCCACCCGTTCGTTGTGACGTTTGGTACACCCAAAGCATTCCTCACGGTATCCGGAGTTGCACAATCTCATGGTCTAAGGAAATGATACTTAACATTAGAAAAGCTTTAGCATACTGAACTACACGATCTTTGTGCTAGGCTTAGGATTGGGTCTTGTCCATCACATCATTGTCCTAATGATGTGATCCCGTTATCAACGACATCCAATGTCCATGGTCGAAACCGTAACCATCTATTGATCAACGAGCTAGTCAACTAGAGGCTTACTAGGGACATGGTGTTGTCTATGTACCCACACATGTATCTGAAGTTTCCTATCAATACAATTATAGCATGGATAATAAACGATTATCATGAACAAGGAAATATAATAATAATAACTAATTTATTGTTGCCTCTAGGGCATATTTCCAACAGTCTCCCACTTGCACTAGAGTCAATAATCTAGTTCACATCGCCATGTGATTAACACTCACAGGTCACATTGCCATGTGACCAACATCCAAAGAGTTTACTAGTGTCACTAAACTAGTTCACATCATCATGTTATTAAGACTCAATGAGTTCTGGGGTTTGATCATGTTTTGCTTGTGAGAGAGGTTTTAGTCAACGGGTCTGCAACATTCAGATCCGTATGTACTTCACAAATCTCTAGGTCATATTGTAAATGCTGCTTCCACGCTCCACTTGGAGCTATTCCAAATGGTTGCTCCACTATACGTATCCGGTTTTCTACTTAGAGTCATTCGGATAGGTGTTAAAGCTTGCATCGACGTAACCGTTTACGCCGAACTCTTTATCACCTCCATAATCGAGAAACATGTCCTTATTTACTCCAAGGACAATTTTGACCGCTGTCCAATGATCCATTCCTGGATCATTCTTGTACCCCTTGACTGACGCATGGCAAGGCACACTTCCGGTGTGGTACACAGCATAGCATACTATAGAGCCTACATCTGAAGCATAGGGGACGACCTTTGTCCTTTCTCTCTCTTCTGCCGTGGTCGACCTTTAACTCTTAACTTCATACTTTACAACCCAGGCAAGAACTCCTTCTTTGAATTACCCATCTTGAACACCTTCAAGATCATGTCAAGGTATGTGCTCATTTGAAAGTACCATTAAGCGTTTTGATCTATCCTTATAGATCTTGATGCTCAATGTTCAAGCAGCTTAATCCAGGTTTTCCTTGAAAACTCCTTTCAAACAACCCTTTATGCTTTCCAGAATTTTACATCATTTCGATCAACAATATGTCAACAACATATACTCATCGAAATTCTATAGTGCTCCCACTCACTTCTTTGGAAATACAAGTTTCTCATAAACTTTGTATAAACCCAAAATCTTTGATCATCTCATCAAAGCGTACATTCCAACTCCGAGATGCTTACTCCAGTCCTTAGAAGGATTGCTGGAGCTTTGCATACTTGTTAGCGTCTTCGGGATTGTCAAAACCTTTCGGTTGTATTACATACAACCTTTCCTCAAGAAAATTGTCGAGAAACAATGTTTTGACATCCTATCTGCAAGATTTCATAAATAATGCAGTAACTGCTAATCCAATTCCAACAGACTCTTAGCATCACTATGAGTGAGAAAACCTCACCGTAGTCAACTCCTTGAATCTTGTCGGAAAATATCTTAACAACAAGTCAAGCTTTCTTAATGGTGATACTTACCATCATTGTCATCTTCCTTTTAAAATCCATCATGCCCAATAGCCTTACGACCATCAAGCAGTTCTTCCAAAGTCTACACTTTGTTTTCATACATGGATCCTCTCTCGGATTTTATGGCCTCGAGCCATTTGTCGGAATCCGGGCCCACCATCGCTTCTCCATAGCTCGTAGGTTCATTGTTGTCTAGCAACATGACCTTCAAGACATGATTACTGTACCACTCTGAAGTAGTACGCATCCTTGTCACCCTACGAGGTTCGGTAGTGACTTGATCCGAAGTTTCATGATCACCACCATCAACTTCCACTTCAATTGATGTAGGTGCCACAGGAACAACTTCCTGTGCCCTGCTACATACTGGTTGAAGTGATGGTTCGATAACCTCATCAAGTCTCCACCATCCTCCCACTCAATTCTTTCGAGAGAAACCTTTCCTCGAGAAAGGACCCGTTTCTAGAAACAATCACTTTTGCTTCCGGATCTGAAATAGGAGGTATACCCAACTGTCCTATGAAGATGTATTTATCCGTTTTGGGTTCGAGCTTATCAGGCAAAACTTTTCACATAAGCGTCGCATCCCCAAACTTTTTAAGAAACGACAGCTTAGGTTTCTCTAAACCATAGTTCATACGGTGTCATCTCAACGGAATTACGTGGTGCCCTATTAAAGTGAGTGCGGTTGTCTCTAATGCCTAACCCATGAACGATAGTGGTAATTCGATAAGAGACATCATGGTACGCACCATATCCAATAGGGTGCAACTATGATGTTCGGACACACCATCACACTATGGTGTTCCAGGTGGTATTAATTGTGAAACAATTTCCACAATGTCTTAATTGCGTGCCAAAGCTCGTAACTCAGATACTCATCTCTATGATCATATCATAGACATTTTATCCTCTTGTCACGATGATCTTCAACTTCACTCTGAAATTACTTGAACCATTCAATAATTCAGACTTGTGTTTCATCAAGTAAATATACTCAGTATCTACTCAAATCATCCGTGAAGTAAGAACATAACGATATCCACTGCCTGCCTCAGCACTCATTGGACTGCACACATCAAAATGTATTACTTCCAACAAGTTGCTTTCTTGTTCCATTTCACTGAAAACGAGGCTTTCAGTCATCTTGCCCATATGGTATGATTTGCATGTCTCAAGTGAGTCCAAACGGTCCATCTGCATGGAGTTTCTTCATCCATATACACCAATAGACATGGTTCTCATGTCTCAAACTTTTCAAAACGAGTGAGTCCAAAGATCCATCAACATGGAGCTTCTTCATACGTTTTATACCAATATGACTTACATGGCAGTGCCACAAGTAGGTGGTACTATCATTACTATCTTATATCTTTTGGCATGAACATGTGTATCACTACGATTGAGATTTAATAAACCATTCATTTTAGGTGCAAGACCATTGAAGGTATTATTCAAATAAGCAGAGTAACCATTATTCTCCTTAAATGAATAACCGTATTGCGATAGACATAATCCAATCATGTCTATGCTCAACGCATAAACACCAAATAACAATTATTTAGGTTTAACACCAATCTCGAAGGTAGAGGGAGTGCGATGCTTGATCATATCAACCTTGGAAACACTTCCAATACATATCGTCACTCACCTTTAGCTAGTCTCCTTTTATTCCGTAGCTTTTATTTGAGTTACTAGCACTTAGCAACCGAACGGTATCTAATACCACTGTGCTAATAGGAGTACTAGTAAAGTACACATTAACATAATGTATATCCAATATACTTCCGTCGACCTTGCCTGCCTTCTTATCTACCAAGTATCTAGGGTGGTTACGCTTTAGTGTCCGTTCCTCTCATTACGAAGCACTTAGTCTCGGGTTTGGGTTCAACCTTGGGTTTTCACCGAGCAACAACTGTTTTGCCGTTTCATGAAGTATCCTTCTTGCCCTTGCCCTTCTTGAAACTAGTGGTTTTACTAACCATCAACAATTGATGCTCCTACTTGACTTCTACTTTCGCAGCGTCAAACATCGCGAATACTTCAAGGATCATCATATCTATCCCTGATATGTTATAGTTCATTACGAAGCTCTAGTAGCTTGGCGGCAATGACTTTGGAGAAACATCACTATCTCATCTGGAAGATTAACTCCCACTCGATTCAAGTGATTGTTGTACCCAGACAATCTGAGTACAAGCTCAACGATTGAGCTTTTCTCCCTTAGTTTGTAGGCCAAGAAGCTCGTCGGAGGTCTTATACCTCTTGACGTGAGCACGGGCCTGAAATCCCAATTTCAGCCCTCGAAACATCTCAGATGTTTTGCGACGTTTCGAAATCGTCTTCGGTGCCTTAACTCCAAACCATTTAACATTACTGAACTATCACGTAGTTATCAAAACGTGTATGTCAGATGTTCGCAACATCCACAGACGACGTTCGAGGTTCAAAACACTGAGCGGTGCATTAAGGACATAAGCCTTCTTCCAAGCAACGAGGACAATCCTCAGTTTACGGACTTAGTCCGCATAATCGCTACTATCATCTTTCAACTGAATTTTCTCTAGGAACATATCTAAAAAGTAGGACTAAAGCGCGAGCTTCGACATAATTAGCAAAGACCTTTTGACTATGTTCAGATAATTAAGTTCATCTTATGAACTCCCACTCGATAGACATCCTCTTAGTCATCTAAGTGATTACATGATCCGAGTCAACTAGGCCGTGTCCGATCATCACGTGAGATGGACTAGTCATCATCGGTGAACATCTTCATGTTGATCGTATCTACCATACGACTCATGCTCGACCTTTCGGTCTCTTGTGTTCGAGGCCATGTCCGCATACATGCTAGGCTCGTCAAGTCAACCTAAGTGTTTCGCGTGTGTAAATCTGTCTTACACCGTTGTATGTGAGCGTTAGAATCTATCACACCCGATCATCATGTGGTGCTTGAAACAACGAACTTTCATAGCGGCACAGTTAGGGGGAATACTTTCTTGAAATTTTAATGAGGGATCATCTTATTTACTACCGTCGTTCTGAGCAAATAAGATGCATAAACATGATAAACATCACATGCAATCAAAAAGTTACATGATATGGCCAATATCATTTTGCTCCTTTTCATCTCCATCTTCGGGGCTCCATGATCATCATCGTCACCGGCATGACACCATGATCTCCATCATCATGATCTCCATCATCGTGTCTCCATGAAGTTGTCTCGCCAACTATTACTTCTACTACTATGGCTAATGGTTTAGCAATGAAGTAAAGTAATTACATGGCGTTATTCAGTGACACACAGGTCATACAATAAATAAAGACAACTCCTATGGCTCCTGCCGGTTGTCATACTCATCGACATGCAAGTCGTGATTCCTATTACAAGAACATGATCAATCTCATACATCACATATCATTCATCACATTCTTTTTGGCCATATCACATCACATAGCATACCCTGCAAAAACAAGTTAGATGTCCTCTAATTGTTGTTTGCATGTTTTACGTGGCTGCTATGGGTTTCTAGCAAGAACGTCTCTTACCTACGCAAAAACCACAACGTGATATGTCAATTGTTATTTACCCTTCATAAGGACCCTTTTCATCGAATCCGATCCGACTAAAGTGGGAGAGACTGGCACCCGCTAGCCACCTTATGCAACAAGTGCATGTCAGTCGGTGGAACCTGTCTCACGTAAGTGTACGTGTAAGGTCGGTCCGGGCCGCTTCATCCCACAATACCGTCGAAACAAGATTGTACTAGTAACGGTAAGCATATTGAACAAAAATCAACGCCCACAACAACTTGTGTTCTACTCGTGCATAGAAACTACGCATAAACCTAGCTCATGATGCCACTGTTGGGGAACGTAGTAGAAATTCAAAATTTTCTACGCATCACCAAGATCAATCTATGGAGATTCTAGCAACAAGAGAGGGAGAGGATGAGCATCTTCATACCCTTGAAGATCGCTAAGCGGAAGCGTTACAAGAACGCGGATGAAGGAGTCGTACTTGCAGCGATTCAGATCGCGGTTGATTCCGATCTAAGCACTGAACAACGTTGCCCTCCGCGTTCAACACACGTACAGCCCGGGGATGTCTCCTCCTTCTTGATCCAGCAAGGGGAGAGGAGAAGTTGAGGGAGAACTCCGACAGCACGACGGCATGGTGGTGATGGAGCTCGTGGTTCTCCGGCAGGGCTTCGCCAAGCACTACGGAGGAGGAGGAGGTGTTGGAGGAGGAGAGGGCTGCGCCGAGGAAGGTGCGGCTGCCCTCTCTCTCTCTCTCTCTCACTATATATAGGGGGAAGGGAGGAGGGGGAGGCGCCCTAGGGTTCCCTAGGGGAGGGGCGGCGGCCATAGGTGAAACCCTAGATGGGTTTTGGCGCCCCCACCCCTTAGGAAACTTGCCCCCCAAGCCGGGAGGGGTGGCTGCCCTAGGGGTGGCGCCCCCACCTCTCCAGGTTACGTGAGATGGGGTGGGAGGGGCGCTCAGCCCCTTAGTGGGCTGATGTGCCCTCTCCACTTGGCCCATAAGGCCCCCCAAAGCTTGTCGGGGCCTCCGAAACCCCTTTCGGACACATTGGTCATCACCTGGTACCCCCGGAACAATTCCGGACTCCAATACCCTTCGTCCAATATACCGATCTTCACCTCCGGACCATTTCGGAGCTCCTCGTCATGTCCGGGATCTCATACGGGACTCCGAACAACCTTCGGTAACCACATACTATTTTCCATAACAACTCTAGCGTCACCGAACCTTAAGTGTGTAGACCCTACGGGTTCGGGAACCATGCAGACATGACCGAGACGTTCTCCGGTCAATAACCAACAGCGGGATCTGGATACCCATGTTGGCTCCCACATGTTCCACGATGATCTCATTGGATGAACCACGATGTCAAGGATTCAAGCAATCCCGTATGCAATTCCCTTTTTCTAGCGGTATTGTACTTGCCCGAGATTCGATCGTCGGTATGGGCATAACCTTGTTCAATCTCGTTACCGGCAAGTCTCTTTACTCGTTCCGTAACACATCATCCCGTGATCAACCCCTTGGTCACATTGTGCACATTATGATGATGTCCTACCGAGTGTGCCCAGAGATACCTCTCCGTCACGCGGAGTGACAAATCCGAGTCTCGATTCGTGCCAACCCAACATACACTTTCGGAGATACCCGTAGTGCACCTTTATAGCCACCCAGTTATGTTGTGACGTTTGGTACACCCAAAGCATTCCTACGGTATCCGGGAGTTGCACAATCTCATGGTCTAAGGAAATGATACTTAACATTAGAAAAGCTTTAGCATACGAACTGCACGATCTTTGTGCTAGGCTTAGGATTGGGTCTTGTCCATCACATCATTCTCCTAATGATGTGATCCCGTTATCAACGACATCCAATGTCCATGGTCAGGAAACCGTAACCATCTATTGATCAACGAGCTAGTCAAATAGAGGCTTACTAGGGACATGGTGTTGTCTATGTACCCACACATGTATCTGAGTTTCCTATCAATACAATTATAGCATGGATAATAAACGATTATCATGAACAAGGAAATATAATAATAATAACTAATTTATTGTTGCCTCTAGGGCATATTTCCAACAATTTGTTGTTTGTGTATGCTTTATTATCACTCGTGTCAAACCATAATGTCCAGTGGGTATAGTCGGCTGTAATTTATTTATTGTATAGTGTAGGATTATTCTACGTTTCTATGCCTTAATCTCTTTATTGTATAGTGTATGTTTTTTAGAGGTGATAGTATAGAGTAGGATAATTCTCTGAATATGTTATATCGTTCAAACAGGGGCCAACTCGCCCAAATGTTGTAGTGACCATGGCCCTCCACAGGCCGTACGATCCATGGGCCATCTACGGGACGGACGATCCATGGCCTTCTATGGTCGTTGGATTCGTGGGCCTTCTATGGGCTGTCGGATCCGTGGGCCTTCTTATCGGCTGTCGGATCCGTGGGCCTTCTATGGGCAGCGGATCCATGGGACTTCTATGGGCCATCGGGTCAATGGGCCTTCTATGTCCCGTAGGATCCATGGGCCTTCTATGGGCCGTCTCATCTATGGGCCTTGTACGGGCCGTATAATGGGCCGTAAACGGGCTAGAGTGGAAATTGTACGTTTTATGGGCTGACCATAACGGGTCGTTAATAGGCCGTATTTGATGATGCTATGAAAATGGCCCAACAGATTAACGGGCCACAAATGGGCTGACTGTATCCACGGGCTGAATTTGGTCCACAAGCAGAAAAAGGCCAGTAACGGGCCGTAAGTAACCGAATGCTGGAAAGGAGCCCAACAATAAATGGGCCCTCAGAAGGCCGAAAGGTAACACAGGCCGGAAACTACCCAATGGAATAATGGGCGGCTAATCGGTATAAAGCGATACACTGTTCATTACGGGCCGGTTTCACCACGGGCCATTAATGGGCCAAGAGTTACAAAGGGACTCATATGGGCCGAAATACGTCATGGGCCATACATGGGCCGGAAGTTAAAACGGGCTAGAATTATATTTGACGGCCCAGATGATGCTACTGGGCCTAATTTGGATAGGCCATAAACGGGCCCTGGGTTAGCAGGCTGTAAATGGGCTATATGCGAACAGGCCGTTAACAGGCTTGCCGTGGGCCGGCCCACCACCTTTTGACCAAGTCGAACTTGCCGGCCTTTTCATAGGAATGGGCCTCTGTTGGGCCGTGCCACGTGTCGACGTATCATAGGCGCTTTGGGTCCAATGAGTTGATGACATCTGTCCCAACGGTGAGCCGTCACGTGTTTCCTCCAGCCAATGATGATTTTACACGTGGAAAATCCCCATTGGTCGGGGCTGTTAACGGGTTATCGGATCCAAAACCGGACCCGATAGCTTAACGGCGTTCCATTACGGTGGATGCCACGTGTCGGTCACCCTTGACGGAAGCCGGCGTTACGAAGCGGGGTACCAGACTTGCTCGCTGCGGCTGCGGCGTGGCTCAAGGGTGGCCCAACATGGCCCATCTTCATCGGCACAAGCTCAAGACCCTCGCGAGGCCAAGCCTCTCGGGCGGACGACGGAAGCTTCCTCGAGCACGGCCTCGTCAGGTGGCTCGCGAGGAGGCGGAGAGATCAAGGCGGGTACCTCACGAGGTGTCCATGACGCAAGCCATGACGACCAAGGGCGCCCGGCGAGCGCCAACTTCATGATGTCCTCATTTCCTCTTTGGTGCAAAGGGGCAAGCGCAGCGAGCATCAAGCAAAGGCATCCGTTTGGTGCAACAAGACCAAGACCGTCGCAACGGCAGGAAGGAAGTCATCGTGGGGCCCAAGACGGCATCACCACCAGAGCCTTTGACAGGCGAGGACCAACTTTAGTCAGGATAAGTGTACTAGATGTTCCCCTTCAAAATGGCCAATTGCTGGCGCCCTTCCCGCTCAATATTTGGGAAGAGGCACAGGGCCTTTGCCTATAAATAGGACTAGCCACCCACAGGGTAGAGGCAATCGGAGAGAGGGCTGGATCTGGCATCAAGAGATCAATCGCAGAGAGAGAGAGAGAAGCGACTGAACTCCCCCTAGCAGTTCATCGCACCGGCCAAGAACAGACCCTCGTGAGGCTGTTCTTCCTTGTATTGTTCATCATCAGCCCAAGAGGCAATCCACAACACCACACATTGGAGTAGGGTATTACACCACAATGGTGGCCCGAACCAGTGTAAACCCTGTGTCTCTTGTTTTGTTCCTTTCATAGTTTAGATCCTAGCGAGGCGGTGAGGTGCAGGTAGGTAGAGGGCGAGATCTCCGCGTGCACCCCATAGTTCGAACCTAGAGGGTCTGCCGGAACCCGAAATCCGACAGAAGCACTTCTGTGACGCGCGATTTATCGTCATGGAAGTGGACACTTCCGTGATGATAATTTTGGTAATGTCATGGAACACTTCTACGACAACACAGGTATGACTATCTTGATTCTTTCATAAATTTGTCATGGATGTACATGCATGACAGAAAACGTGACCTACTGTGACAAACACGTATCATCACGGAAGTGTCTTTTTTTTGTAGTGCCGCCGGTTTTGACACCGACATAAGGCTCATCTATGCTGAACCTGAGCTCTCCAACCATCTGATGCAAGTGCTGATGAAGCCTTTGAAGCCAGGCCAAGCTCCAAGGACCACATTCCTAGTGAAGGAATTGCTTTATGCGCCAAGAACGATCTACAGAATATTGACCAAAACCCTCAGTCTGATCAAGGGCCACAACTCTGAATGAAGAAGATGCTGTTGGCATAATGAAGAATCTGATGTTCAATGTCATTCATGGTATTCCTATCAACTATCACGATTTCTTCATGAGGACTTTGGCAAATGCTGCTTTGTTACCTTTTGAGTTGAAGCCTTACGCTCCCTGGATTATGAGATTCATCAGATCAAGGTCTTCAATTCATTACAAGGCTGACTTTCAAAATCATCTCAGCTACTTGCCACCAATAGAAGTCCTCAAACGTACTATTTCCTCAGCTGATGAGAAGGGAAAGGAAGCTGTTATTGATGAAGACACTCGTCCATTGGATGGACAATTTTGCAAAGTTGCTTCTTATTCCACCAATGATGACTCTGCCACACATGATTCTGCCACAAATGCTTCAAAGCAATTTCCTCAAGCCACTACTCCGCGTGTGATGACTGGTCTTGAGCTTCTCTTTAGTCTTCATTAGAAGGTTGATCACAACCACAAGTGGGTCAAGCATCAGTTTGGTTCATTCTTTAGAATATGACAATCACGCAAAAAACTGTGAAGAAGAACCATTACTACTTGCATGAAGTTTTTGGTCGCACCTGGGCTATATTGTATCACCTCTACGGTGATGAAGATCTCAAACAGATGGGCTTCCAACAGGACTTTGACTGGTCGCAGCCACCTTCGAAGAAATTTAAGAAGGTCAAAGTTCCTCACTTTGTGGCCAGTTCATATTCTTCATCGCGCGAGACGGACGAAGCCGAAGACTTGAACGACAGGGCGGCAGGCCCTACCCCAACGGACGACCCCAACAATGCTAGCGCTCCTCCATCGACATCGTGATGATTTTCTTCAGGGGCGTTAGTCCTCATTTTTTGTCCCTTTTGGTCATTTGATGACAAAGGTGGAGAAATTTGAGTTAGTCTTCAAGCGGGTCTCTTATATGGGCGTTTTTTTTTGAGTTACAACTCTCGCTCTTCTGAAGTGTTTGTTGGATCGAGTTGTAAACTTAAGTCCTATGGTGGTCTGATACTTTTGCTCTGTTTTCTGCACGCTATTTCCTCAAGTTCGTTAATGCACGCGTGCTGAATTTCATCAGACACCATATTTCATCATGCTTTTCAAATTCTTCATATCATATGTTAAATGTGTGTATGAATAAAAAGATATAGGGGGAGATCTCCATGATTCTACTCTACAATGTGCATTTGCTATTCAAAGCGAATTCCTCAAATATGCACATCTTCAGGGGGAGTTCTTCTATATCTTGCTATCAAATTCCTCAATATCGGTATTTACACTTTATATATTTATTCCCGTTGAAAACTTAACCTATATTGTCATCAATCACCAAAAAGGGGGAGATTGTAAGTGCATCTAGTGCCCCTTAGTGATTTTGGTGTATTGAAGACTTATAGGTTAAGGGACTAATGTGTTTGTGAGTGTACACAAGTCTATAAGTCTATGATGAGATTGATATCTACGACGAAAGTCGACCCCTAAAAATGAATGTCTTCAGCTGAAGACTCTGGTTTTCTTGAAGACTTTGAAAGTGAAGAAATTGGTGTGACCGTGAAGACTTGGTATTCATGCGAGGAATATGAAGCATGAAGACTTTTGGTTTCGTAGTTTCATTTTCTCTTTCTTGAGTCATAGGAAACACCGTACTTGTCATGGAATTGTCACGGAAGATGTCCTCTTGTAAGGACTTAGTCATGGAGCCATCGCAACTAGGAAGCTTAAAGGGGTTAATCGGGACAAAGGACACGGGAGGTTTATACTAGTTCGGCCCCTTACGGTGAAGGTAAGGCCTACGTCTAGTTGGGTTGGTATTGCTTGATCTTTCGGTGATCAGGGAGCGAGATACGCTATGCCCAGCTCTGGATGAGTTGTTTCTTGCCCTAAGCCGCCAGCGGGTCGTCCCCTTATATACGAATGGGCGCCTGCGGCCTCACATGTCCCGCCGGCTCATAAGCAAAGTCCGCTCGGTGACTAGTTAATTCTACCTTATGATACAAGTCATGTCATTATGGCGGTTTATCACCATGGGCCTTAAGCCGCCTGTGGGCCTCGGCCCCTTTATTGAACCGCCATCTTCATGCTTGGCCTTGGGCTTCTTTTTGATGAATCTTCTTTGCGTAATCCGGCCCCTCCTGGGCGGCTTACACAAATAGTTATATCCCCAACATTAGGCCCCAGATTGATTTGAACCGGTTCATGTCAATCTTAAAATACCTTAATAAATAAACCTTCAGCCTTCTGCCTGTGTAAAGGTTTTTAACCCGCCATAACGTCATCTTCTGGATCCGCGTTAACCCGCCGTGACATCATCTTTACTTAAATTTATATTTTACTCCGACATATCCTCCAACGGATCTTTGCTTTTACTGACCGTTCTGAAAACCGAGGCATCAGGGCCGCTGGATAATGATGTTTAATCTCCTCGTTTCCCGCGCCGTCTCAGTCGGTCTCCCATTATAAATAGGCACGACCTAGGTCTTCCATTCTCCCCCCTTTCGGTCATCCTCTTCCTCTCGCTGTCCCTCTGTTACTTGAGCTCCGCCGCCGCCACCGCGAAGCTCCTCGTCTTCACCGACTCCGGCCGCTACGTCAACCTGAGCCCGACCAGAAAAAACAACGGCGGACCTCCGCAGCCAGTCTGCATCTGTGAGTTTCCTTCTTCCCCTGTTTTAGATCTGCATTAAGGCTTCTTCGAGTTCGTCGGCGTTCATCACCGCCGGAACCAAATCCTTGACAGTTTTTACCTCCAATGCCCCCTTTTGATCTTCAAACAGCGTAGAACTATTGCGGTGGTTGTTCCGCACCCGTTTCCAAATGCAAATAGATCCCTTTCTGTTACACAGAGGCCCCGTTCGAGCCTATGAACTTCATCTGTGCCAGTCCTAGGTCTATAAATTTTTCTTTTCAGAATAGCTGTTTGATCCAAAATAATAATCACAATTTGTGAAACCTGTTTGTTCCACCCTTAAGCAAAAAAACTGTCTCTATCGAATTTGTTTAACCACGACCGTCCACGTGGCCGGTTTTAGTAAATGACATTGATTTGTCCACCTTGCTTGCTTCTCGCGACTTAAGAAAAGTTTTCTGCCTTTGATACCTGTAGCGGCTTAAATATCACTGCATAGTTACCCATTTGTCATTAGGCCCCTTCTTAAGCCGCCATATTGAATAGACTTAAAATGTTTTCCTCCGGGTTAAATTTGAACAGGAAACTCTTATCTTGTCATAGGCTTCAATTTATACAATGGCACCCAAGGCTCCCAAAGCTTCTGTGACCTGCAACTGGGTCAAATCCATTGTTACGAGAGCACTTTGTCTGAATTCGTGAAGTCCGGCCATCTGCCTAAGAAGGAGGTCATGTCTTATCGTGCTCCTAATCCGTCAGAGGAGAAACCTCAACCCAAGGATGGGGAGTTGATCGTGTTTACTGATCATATGAGCCGGGGTTTTGCTCCACCTGGTTCAAAATTCTTCAGGGATTTTTTGCACTTCTTTGACCTCAGACCTCAAGATATTGGACCTAACTCCGTGTCAAATATTTGCAACTTCCAAGTTTTCTGCGAAGTATACCTGGGAGAGGTGCCCATCTTACTTTTATTCAGAGAATTATTTCAGTTAAACCGGCAGAACGAACGCGCGAATGGGCCCAGTCTGGAACTTGGTGGCATCTCGATTAAGCGGCGGAGAGACTGCCTTTTCCCTTATGCTGAACTGCCGAGTCATCCAAAGGATTGGAATCGACGTGGTTTCTTGCCAGACACTTCTCCGGTGAGGAAAATCCTCTGCCCGCTTCCGCCTTTGCGCCTTGAATCCAACCACCATTGCGGATAAATTGGTGATGTTGAGCGTCGCCACTTGCTCCCACTATTAGTAAAATCAAAGCACTTTTGGGAAATGGCTTAGATGGCATTGACCTGGTCCGAGTCTGGGTCGCTTGGCGAGTGATTCCTTTAAGCCGCCGCCCCGGCTTAATGTGCACCTACTCACCCGAGAAAGATGACCCACTGCGTCACAGTCCCGACGACTTACCAGATGATGTGGTAGAGGCTACGACTCAGATGTTGTTGAAAGAGGGCACAGTGACTAGTAATGCCTTTGGCTTACTTCCTTTCTGCAAGAAGAACCCGACCCCTGCAGTAAGTCATCAACCTCAATAACTTACTCCTTACTGTGTTATACCTTGCTTTTACTCATAACCCCTTATCATTTTTCATAGGCCGATGATAACCACGGAAGGTCAAGTATAACCATGAGGCGGCCAAACAAGCCAGAGCGGCAAAAGAGCCGAAAGGAAAGCCGCCAAGATCGAACTTGAAAAGAGGAAGCCAAGCGCTTGATATGTTTAAACTTGACGATCTTGATGATGATGAAGAAGAGGTAACTTTTAACTCCTTGACTCTTTATCATCACCTTCATCGACGTTAAATCTTTTCAGAAGATCGGGGAACAGCCAAGCCGTTGAGGAAGAGGTAACTATAATCTCCTCCGACTCCGAGCCCCTGCCGCATCAGAAAATTCGAAGAGTAACCCGGAAAGTAAGATTTTCACATCCTTTGGCTTACCAAGATCCTCAATTTATTTTGAAGCAACAGCAATTTGAAAGCTGGAGGCAGACCCGGACCAGCAAGGATGTAGAGCTCTCCTCCGGCTTACTCCGTGAATCGAGAGCGTCGGACTGAGGTTATCTCCGATTTACGTTCTGCTTTTCCTTTGGCGGGTTTAATTCGTCAACCTATCAATTCATCTGACTCCAATTATCAGGATACCTCTCCTTCCTCCGGCGAGTCTATGCAATCCAACATGCCGGCTTTTAAAACCGCCCCCGGATAATGTAAACATATTTACCTTATATTTTACCTTATTCATGCTTTTGTACTCACCCTTCTGCCTTTTCCACAGCTTGCAAGTGAAGCCCAGCAAGAGGGCAAGAAAGAATAAGCCGTCCCAAGACCCGGTCATATCTGAACCGGAACTCGGAACAGCTGCCCCTGACACTTCCACTCATCAACCGCCGCCTGAACCGGTTTATGACATTCCAGCACCAACCTCTGATCTACCCGCTGAAGAATCTCTTGGCGGTTCTGATAAACCGGAAACTCCTAACCCGACCAAGACAACTGATCCGGAGGTTGAGATTCTCAAGACTCAGTTTGTCAAGCCGAGTGAACCCACTGTCCTTGCCAAGTGCTCTGCCAAGGAGGAACTTGTGGAGCGCCGAAAGGCCAAGTTAGGCATTGCAGAGTATACTCATTTGAGTATTGGGGATATTGTCTCTGGCTATATCAGTCAAGTACATAGCGGCCTCGACCTGGAAATTGACATGGTAAAGCACATACAGCAAAAATCTGAGGTATGATATATGTTACTTTTCCTTAACCATACTTACTAGACCAGCCCCCAAGTCTATGGCTTATAAGTAAATATGTTGTAGACTTAGAGACCTGCTTAGCACTGCTTTGTCCGATTTAGAAAGAAGATATTTATGATACCTTGAACTTGCGATACACATTAGCCCCCAAGTGTCAAGTACCTTTGCTTGCAAAGTGCTTGGGACTTAATTTCCATGAACCGGCATTGTAAGTTTAAAATTCTTCAGCATACATTAGCCCCCAAGTGTCAAGTACCTTTGCTTGCAAAGCACTTGGGACTTAATGTTATCTCACTATGATTCTGACTATAACCCGGTACCAATGCAGGTCACCATAAGTAAATTTGAGTCGGAGATTGCTGACCTGAAGAGCCACCTGGCAGCTCAAGAACTTGAAATTCAAAAGGCCAACTCCAAATTTGAATTCAGCGTCTCTGAACAAGAGAAGTTCAAGAAATTTTTTGCAGCCGAGAAGAAAATCTGGGCTGATGAAAAGGCCTCACTAGTGACCCATGCCGAGACAGCAGAGACATCTCTTGCAGAAACAACAGCCGAGCTATCTGGCTTAAAGCGCCAAATATCCCAAATGGTCTCAGCAATCTTCTGTAAGCCACTTGTGCAAATATTGAATACTGCAAGCCTTCTTTCAATGACTATTGCAATTGTTACCTCCGGCTCACCTGATACTTGTTAATGCAGGCCCCAGGAGCTCAAACCTTAATCAGAACATGTTGATCAAGCTAAAGGCAATTTATACTCTAGTGGAGCAACTCTATGCCGGGTCACAACATGCTTTAGCCGTTGTGGCTTTGTCAAATGATGTTCCCCGTCTCCTAGCTGAAATGTTAAAGCGGCTTGCTGTGCTACCTCAACGGATCCAAGAGCTAAGGCGGGCGTCTGCAAGAGCCGGAGCCATAGCTGCATTGAGCCGTGACAAAGCATTTATGCCAGAAATAGACCCGGCTGACATCGCTCTTGGATACCCAAGTTTAAAGGAGGATGGTACCGTGTTTGATGAGAAAGATTTCGCCGCCTGCGTGAAGGAGGTTCGCCCTGTGGCCACGCTTATTGGGAATAATACTGACCTTACCAAGTATCAGCCGGGCTATGACAGTGAGAACCGGAGAATCCCAACGCCTCCTTATGACGATGTCAGCCTGATCCCTCCAATCCGTAAGCATACCTTTGCCCCTGAAGTCGATCCAGCCGGTTTAATAGATGACGAAGCTGAGTTTGAAGCTTTGAGTGGCATTGACTGGGCATCGTCCACCTTCCAGGACAAGGCAGCCGACGGAGAGGCGGAGAAGGATAACCCAGATTCTTCAAGCCAACCAAAGGAGTGAATCGCCAGGCGTCATATGTTTATGTCTTTGTGAAAACAATGCTTCATTATTCAGACTCGGGGAGTCTTGTAATAGGGTAGAAAAGCCTCTCGACTTTGCCATGCCTTCGCGCATTTTTCTGGCGCTCAATACTTTCTTAAGCCGCCATCGCTATATCCTTCCAGCTTATATTGATCTTCTATTTCCAAAAAATTGCTTGTCTTGTCCTGTGATCCTTTTGATAATCTCGCCGGCTTATATGACCCCACCCATGCGGGTAAATTTAACTCCTGGAAATTGGAATTCACCTGGCACTTAACAACCTGGGGTGATCAATATTAAACCGGAAGAACTAAAACCATCTCACAGTGCTCTCAAGAAGATCTCAAGATAGTCAAGTAATCATGCTTTATTAAAGAAAATAGACAATAAACAATTTTCAAAGGCTTCTGATTCGATTACGATCAGTAAACCGTTCCAAAGGGGTTAATCTAAGATTCGGATACGATCATATAGCCCCCAGTGGCTTTGGCGATGCCGATCAAGTGGGTATCGGCAGCTATGTTCTCTTTGGTTCGAATACGACCTATGTTTGAACAGGAAGCACCCAAGTGACCATAAGAGTTGTTTAATGACGCTGATTTGAATACGATCCACGTCAGACCCAAAGGGGTTAAGCTATGATTCAATTATGATCAAGAAGCCCCCAAGTGGGTTTGGCAGTATGCCGATCAAGCAGGTATCGACAGCTATGTTCTCTTTGGTTCAATCGACCTATGTTTGAACAGAAGCCCCAAGTGATCATGGCTAGATTCAGATATGATCATAAGCCGGACCAAAGGGAAAGCCGGATTCAGATATGATCCGCTCCCTGTTGGTTGTTTCCACCACCTGATAAAGAAGACATATAAACCTTTGAGGGTGAAAAGGACAAAGGTCCTGCTTTATTGCTTTATATAATATATACATCTTCAAAATATATACATGTTGAGAGCCGGTGGCTCAAGCATAATAAGGCCGAAGACGAGCGATATTCCACGGCCGGCGGGTCTCCTCCTCTGACTTACGTGAGTCTTTGTGCTCTCGAACATCGATGAGGTAATATGACCCGTTGTTCAGGTTCTTGCTGACCACAAAGGGTCCTTCCCAAGGAGGGGATAGCTTATGCATATCAGACTGATCCTGGATGAGCCGGAGCACTAAATCGCCTTCCTGAAAGGTTCTGCTTCTAACCCGGCGGCTGTGATAGCGGCGCAGATCTTGCTGGTAGATCGCCGAGCGGGCTATTGCCAAGTCTCGCTCCTCATCCAACAAGTCAAGTGCATCCTGACGAGCTTTTTCGTTATCAGCCTCAACGTAAGCCGCCACACGGGGTGAATCGTGCCGGATGTCACTTGGCAGGACTGCCTCTGCTCCATACACCATGAAGAAAGGTGTGTAACCTGTAGACCTGTTAGGCGTAGTATTGATGCTCCACAGTACAGAGGGTAGCTCCTCCACCCAACAACCCGGGGTCCGCTGTAAGGGGACCAAGAGCCGGGGTTTGATACCCTTCAGGATCTCCTGATTAGCTCTTTCTGATTGACCATTGGATTGAGGATGAGCAACAGCCGAAACATCAAGTCGGATATGTTCTTGTTGACAGAACTCTTCCATGGCACCCTTGGAGAGATTAGTGCCATTATCAGTTATGATGCTGTGTGGAAAACCAAAACGAAAGATCACCTTTTTCATGAACTGAACCGCCGTGGCTGCATCACACTTACTGACCGGCTCTGCCTCAACCCACTTTTTAGACTTATCCATCGCCACGGGAGGTGTGTCTTTTATCCTTAGACCTCTTGAAAGGTCCAACCATGTCAAGCCCCTGCATCGCGAATGGCCAAGTAATTGGAATCATTCTCAACTCTTGAGCCGGCACGTGAGCTCGTCGTGAGAATTTTGACATCCATCACATTTCTTGACGGATCCTCCGCATCGGCATGAGCCGTCAGCCAATAGAAACCATGACGGAAAGCCTTGGCCACAAGAGATTTTGAGCCGGCATGATGACCACAATCTCCTTCATGGATCTCACGAAGTATCTCCTGACCCTCCGTAGGCGACACACAACGTTGAAACGCCCCAGTGACACTGCGGTGATGTAACTCGCCATGAACAATCGTCATAGATTTGGATCGTCTGATGATTTGTCTCGCCAAAGTCTCATCCTCAGGCAATTCTCCCTGGGTCATATAGGCCAAATACAGCACTTTCCAATCCGGGATGACATGAAGAGCTGCCACCAGCTGTGCCTCCGGGTCTGGCACTGCTAGTTCTTCCTCTGTAGGTACCTTGACCGAAGGATTATGCAAAACATCGAGAAAGGTGTTAGGCGGCACCGGCTTACGCTAAGATCCCAGCCGGCTTAAAGCATCAGCCACCTCATTCTTCCTTCGATCAATGTGCTCCACTTGATAACCTTTGAAGTGTCCAGCCATAGTATCAACTTCACGACGGTAAGCCGCCATAAGGGGATCCTTAGAATCCCACTTGCCTGACACCTGTTGAGCCACGAGATCTGAGTCACCCAAACACCTCACCCGGCTCAAATTCATCTCTTTGGCCATCATGAGACCATGGAGTAAGGCCTCATACTCAGCTGCATTGTTAGTACAAGGAAACATAAGCCGGAGCACATAACAGAATTTATCACCTCGGGGGGAAGTTAAAACAACTCCAGCCCCCGAGCCTTCCAACTGCCTGGACCCATCAAAGTGAATAGTCCAATATGTGTTATCTGGCTTCTCCTCAGGTGCCTGTAACTCTGTCCAATCATTGATAAAATCCACCAAGGCCTGAGACTTAATAGCGGTACGTGGCATGTACTTCAAACCATGAGGCCCAAGCTCGATGGCCCACTTGGCGACTCGTCCTGTGGCTTCCACTTACGGATGATGTCTCCCAAGGGGCGAACTTACCACGCTTATAGGATGACCTTGAAAGTCTTGCTTGACTTCCGGCTTGCCATGAACACTCCGTAAACAAGTTTCTGCCAATGCGGATACCTTTGCTTAGACTCAATGAGCACCTCACTGATGTAGTAAACCGACCGTTGAACCGGATGCTCCTTGCCAGCCTGCTTACGCTCCACCACGATGGCAACGCTGACGACTCGTGAGTTAGCAGCCACATATAACAACAACGGCTCTTTATCAATGGGAGCCGCAAGGACCGACGGCTCAGACAACTATCTCTTTAAATCTTCAAAGGCAATATTAGAAGCATCGCTCCAGACAAAAGTGTCCGTTTTCTTCATCATCTGATACAGCGGTAGGGCCTTCTCACCTAACCGGCTTATGAACCGGCTTAAAGCAGCAACACGACCCGCCAGTCGCTGCACATCATTGATGCACGCCGGTTTAGCCAAAGAGGTAATTGCCTTGATCTTCTCCGGATTAGCTTCAATGCCTCTGTTTGAAACCAGGAAACCCAAGAGCTTTCCTGCAGGTACACCAAATACACACTTTGCCGGGTTAAGCATCATCTTATAAACCCGGAGATTATCAAAGGTCTCTTTCAAATCAGATATCAAGGTTTCCTTCTCTCTGGACTTCACCACGATGTCATCCACATAAGCATGGACATTGCGCCCAATTTGATCGTGGAGACAGTTCTGTACACACCGCTGATAAGTCGCCTGGGCACTCTTGAGCCCAAATGGCATAGATACATAGCAGAAGGCTCCAAACGGAGTGATGAACGCCGTCTTCTCCTGGTCCTTAACTGCCATTTTGATCTGATGATAACCAGAGTAAGCATCCAAAAAACTCAAACGCTTGCAACCCGCCGTAGCATCAATGATTTGATCAATACGGGGGAGAGCAAAGGGATCAGCCGGACAAGCCTTATTTAAGTTCGTGTAATCCGCACACATCCGCCAGGTGCCGTTCTTCTTGAGCACGAGCACCGGGTTAGCCAACCACTCTGGGTGAAAAACTTCAACAATAAACCCAGCCGCTAAAAGCCGCGCGACTTCCTCTCCAATAGCTTTCCGTCTCTCTTCGTTGAACCATCGAAGAAACTGCCTGACCGGCTTATACTTCGGATCAATATTGAGAGTGTGCTCAGCGAGTTCTCTCGGTACACCCGGCATGTCAGAAGGTTTCCATGCGAAGATGTCCCGGTTCTCATGGATAAACTCGATGAGCGCGCTTTCCTATTTAGGATCCAAATTGGCACTGATACTGAACTACTTAGACGAATCGCCTGGAGTGAAATCAATAAGCTTAGGTTCAACCGCCGACTTAAACTTCATCGCCGGGTCATGCTCGGTGGTTGGCTTCTTTATATAGGTCATATCAGCCGGGTCAACATTGTCTTGATAAAACTTCAGATCATCTGCTGCACAAACAGACTCAGCATAAGCCGCGTCGCCCTCCTCACATTCCAGGGCTACTTTTCGACTTCCACGCACGGTGATGGTTCCCTTGTGACCCGGCATCTTAAGCTGCAGATAGACATAACACGGCCGCGCCATGAACTTGGCATAAGCCGGTCGACCAAATAAAGCATGATATGGACTTTTGATTTTAACCACCTCAAAAGTTAATTTCTCAGCTCTAGAATCATACTCATCTCCAAAGGCCACTTCCAGTTCAATCTTGCCAACTGGGTAAGCCGACTTACCAAGCACCACCCCATGAAAGACAGTGTTGGACGTCTTCAAATCCTTATCAGTCAATCCCATGCGTCGAAAGGTCTCATAATAAAGGATATAGATGTTGCTACCTCCGTCCATGAGTACCTTAGTGAATTTATATCCACCAACCTGATGTGCTACCACCAGTGCTAACTGACCCGGATTATCAACCCGGAGGGGGTGGTCTTCCCTGCTCCATACAATGGGCTGTTCTAACCACCTCAAATAACGGGGGACCGCCGGCTCAACAGAATTTACGGCCCTCTTATGAACCTTCTGGTCACGTTTGCACAAGTTAGTGGTGAACACGTGATACTGCCCACTATTCAGCTGCTTCGGATGGCTTTCATAACCCGACTGTTGCTGCTGTTGTCCCCCTTGACCAGACTGTTGTTGATTATAACCGCCTTGATGTCCCTGAAAGCCGGAACTTGAATCGCCGCCCGGGCCATGAAAGCCACCGGCTCCTGAGCCGCCGCCCGACCCGTGATTGCCATCAAACGTGTTGGAATTCTTAAAAGCCTTCATGATCACGCAATATTTCCATAAGTGGGTGGCGGGTCATTCCCGGGTGCCGTGTCTCGGGCAGGGCTCATTGAGTAGCTGCTCAAGAGATGGGCCTGACCCGCCAGATCGGGGAGGCGGTTTGCCCTTACGTCTCTGATTGTTACCCTGAGCATTGGCGCTGGCTACAAACTCCGGGTTACCCTCAGCCTTACTCTTATTGCCTCCTTGATTCATCGGGTTATGTCGCTGACCCTTTCCATTGCCGTTCTTCTTTCCCTTCCCTGACTTTTCCTCATCAGACGCGGGATCCTTGGTACTATCAGAGTCGGCGTATTTGACTAAAGTTGCCATCAGCGTACCCATATCATTGCAATCACGCTTAAGGCGCCCCAGTTTCTGTCGCATCGGCTCAAAACGGCAGTTCTTCTCCAACATGAGGACTGCAGAGCCGGCATCCATCTTGTCAGACGAATGTATTATCTCCTTGACCCGGTGCACCCAATGAGTCGTGGATTCACCCTCCTCTTGCTTACAATTTGTCAAGTCCACAATCGACATAGATTGCTTACAAGTGTCTTTGAAGTTCTGGATGAAACGGGCCTTTAGCTCTGCCCATGAACTAATGGAATTGGGTGGCAAGCCCTTTAACCAAGATCAGGTCGTTCCATCTAACATCATGGTGAAGTATTTAGCCATTGCTGCGTCGCTGACCTCCAACAGCTCCATGGCCATGTCATAACTTTCGATCCACGCTCCAGGCTGTAAGTCGGCCGTGTAATTCGGCACCTTCCGAGGTCCCTTAAAGTCCTTAGGTAAACGTACATTACGTAGAGCCGGCACTAAGCAAGGAACACCACCGGTTCGGGTAGCCACTCCGGCCTCAACGGTAGTCGTAGGATAATCTGGAAAGTCCTGACGAGCCGTTTGTTGAGCCGCTAGCTGAGCCGCCTGCTCGTCCTCCTGACGTATTCGGTCCTGCACCGGGTTATAACCGTCGGGCTGGTTACAGCGCTGGGCATTGCTTGACAAAGCTTCTGACTCCATGTGTCTGCTGTAACTCGGACTCTGCTTGGGACGAGCCGGAGCTAACCAAGGTGGAGGAGTTGAATGAATCATGTCCCGGCTGTAGGAATAAGTCTCTTGCTGAGCCAGGGCTGTTTGGACGAGGTCTCTGATCCTTCGGGTCTCCACTGCTGTTGGATCGTCACCGTCCACGGGGAGAGCTGCCAATCATGCTGATGTTGCGATCAAGTTCTCCATGGGGTTGGAAAAGTGACCCGGCGGTATCGGTACATAACGGGGCGGTGCCATGTTCCCATGAGGAGGTGCCATCTCCCGAGGCTGAGCCGGCCCTCCTGTTCCGGCTGTCATAAACTGATTTTCATCTGGCGGGTTACTTGGGCCAGCTCCAAGTGTAGCGAAAAGATTCCGAGGATCATAAACCGGAGGTAAACGGGATTGAGTTTTCTGATGTCTCCTTCTCATCACCTCATTAGATGCATTCAAGCTCATCGTAAGCTGGAAAGCCTCTGATTGTAGCTGTTGTGCCCGTGCATCCAAAGCCGCCCGTTCTGTGGCTAACCTGGTGTCCTCAGCTGCCAAGGCCTCCTTGGCCCGAGCTATCTCTTCACGCACCCGTGCCACCTCCGCGTTATGCTCATCTTGATTCGCAGGGATGACCGTGGTGGTTAACAGGGTCGTTAGCTTATCCATAAGATCCATCAGCACCTAAGCCGGTGGGCGCACAAGGCCTCCTGCCCTGGCCGCTCCTGACCCGGACGTTATTGCTGTTGCATCCGTTGAATTTTGACCGTGTTGAGTACCAGCCATGAAGACTCCTGCCCAGTTGGGCGGCTCATAGGGGTCCGGAATACTAGAGCCGTCGGAACAACCCCTAAGCCCGCCATCCTGTAACAGATACAACGAATCTGTTGAACCGGCGGACGAATCACCATCGGAGAGGATGGCCGTCTCACCACCATCTACAGATCCTTCAGAAAGTTCTCCTCCGTGGATGCAACCCACAAAGGCATGCTTCACGACGGGTTGAACTCGGGCGGGTCTCGCATGCCGAGCCGTCTCGATGAGGTCGGTGTAGCAGTCCAGCTCAGGGCCCGGCTCACCAATCGGGTCGATGAAAACGTGGATTCCACCAAAGGGGACCCGGTACCCGTACTCAATTGAGTCGGCGTCGGGGCCCCAGCCTTCGTCGTCGATGTAGATCTTGCCGTGAAGACTCTTGGTCATCTGGCCCACTGCGTATCTCTTGAGCCCTTCGAAGTTGCCCTTCAGGAACTCAAATCAACCGTGCGCTAGCCCCACGGTGGGCGCCAACTTTCGTGGAATTGTCACGGCAGATGTCCTCTTGTAAGGACTTAGTCGTGGAGCCATCGCAACTAGGAAGCTTAAAGGGGTTAATCGGGACAAAGGACACGGGAGGTTTATACTAGTTCGGCCCCTTACGGTGAAGGTAAGGCCTACGTCTAGTTGGGTTGGTATTGCTTGATCTTTCGACGACCAGGGAGCGAGATACGCTATGCCCGGCTCTCGATGAGTTGTTTCTTGCCCTAAGCCGCCAGCGGGTCGTCCCCTTATATACACGGGTGGACGCCCTACGGCCTACAGAGTCCCGGCCGGCTCATAAACAGTGTTCGGCTCGGTGACTAGTTAATTCTACCTTATGATACAAGTCATGTCATTATGGCGGTTTATCACCATGGGCCTTAAGCCGCCTGTGGGCCTCATCCCCTTTATTGAACCGCCATCTTCATGCTTGGCCTTGGGCTTCTTTTTGATGAGTCTTCTTTGCGTAACCCGACCCCTCCTGGGCGGCTTACACAAATAGTTATATCCCCAACAGTACTGTTAAAAGGGGTCGAGGTAAAACTATGGAAAAGTTTCCAAGTGATGCTCATCTCAAAATCCTACACCTAACCAATCCTTTCGAGTGAAGCCTTTGGAAATCTCATATAGTTCAGTCAATTTCTTCAGTGACAGAGATGAAGATCTTATGTTCTCTGAGGAATTTGTTTTGACTGAGGAGTTAGGAATTCGCCAGTGTGGATTGCCTACAAGTGAGGAACATGATAGCCCTGAGGAATTTGATACTCAAATATCTGACCATTGATGTGCTATGCGCCAGCTGTCCCAAAATATCTACCCACCTAACGGTCATATCATTGAAGGGCATTTATGTGTTATCATGTCGGGCTGCTCCCTAGGCTATAAATAGCCGCCCCCTACAACCACTAGTTGGTTGGCTGTTCTGAGAGAAACTGACACTTGTCATTGAGAGCATCCCATCCTCCGAGGACTTTGAGCGAAAATCATCAAGTGAGGAAAACCCAAACCCAAACACCTACAAACCCAAAGTGATTGAGCATCACTTAAGAGATTGTTCCTATGTGGAACCGACGTTTTTTTAGCTTTGAGGACTGTGTTTCCTCCAGATGGTTAGGCATCATGGTCTAGAGCATCCAAGAGAAAATTGTGGATCGTCGAGTGACCGAGTCCTTGAAGGTTTGGAAGTCACCTGAAGACTTACCACGAGTGATTGGGCGAGGTTTGTGTGATCTTAACTCAAGGAGAATACGGTGAGGACTGTGTGTCCGGGACCGTGAGCCCTCGGGTTTAAATACCTAGCCGCTCCAACCAGACGTACGACTGTCACAGCAGTTTAAACTGGTCTACCAAATCATCATCTTCACCAAGCTACTCGTTCTATTTCCTCAACCCTTTCATTTCCTCATTCTTGTGTTGAAGTACTTGACCGTTACTGTTTGAAGACTTTCTCAATTTCCTCATCCTATTTCTTCAGTCAGTTTGTCTTCAGCCTTCTTATCCTATGTTCACGCTACTTGTACTCTGTGCTTGTTTTCATTTCATCATGATGACTATGCTACGGCTCTGTTATGCTTGCATCTGAGTACTTATTCCGCTGCTAAGTTGTTCGCTGCTTAGGAATTTCCTCACCTTGAAATTCCTTAGTGACGAATTTGTAAAAATCGCCTATTCACCCCCTCTCTAGTCGATATAACGCACTTTCACTAACTTTTGAGAGATTGCAACTTAGTCTTTTCGACCTAGGGGCTCCCCTTTATATAATAGGTTGAGTCCCTAGACTTAAAGGAGATTCCGGCTCATACTTCAACCCGTATCCTATTCTAACTCTGTATACATCTTGTCTTCCAAGTACGCTAACTCCTTCTTCACCTTCTCCAAGAGCCGACCCACAAGGTCCCTCCATAAGCCGACCTTTGGCCGAGTCTCATTACGGGCTTTTAGCTTTTCCCTTGTCGCATATCATGACCCGGAAAATAAGTTGGCCCATAGTGCTTCTAGGTACTTTGCCGGGTTATATGTAACATCCCAAATTTTCAAATTGGAATGTTATACATAGATCATTCATGCATATCATATTTTATTGCATTTCGTTTCGCGATCCTCGAAATCCTAAGCAACTCAAGGACCCTCGGAGAGAGTTGGGGATTTCCCGGTTTTCATATTTAAATTTTATCAAATATTGAAACGAGGATCATTGATTTTAATTCTCTCCGAAAATATTTCATATTAAAATATATGAGAGGAGATAATATGACTTCTCCAAAATAATTGAAATCTTGGAGGGAAAATATTAAAATCAATTATTTGATTTTATTCGGATTTTATTGCTATTTTATTTGCATTAGAAAAATTGCATGTTTTTCAAAATTGCATTTTAGGACCAAGAAAATGTTCATCTCGTTCTAAATATTTTATTTAGATGCTGAAAATTTGTTTTGGCATTCTTAGTTTTTTATTTTATTTTCTAGGATTTATTTTCGGTTCGGCGGAATTATTTAAAAAACGTTCAGGCCTTGGGATCGGCGAAGCTCAGCCAGAGCGGCCCGTTCCCAGCGCCGCCTCTCCCTCCTCGAGACCACAGCAGCCCGCCTCGGACCGAGTCGACCGGACTCCTCCTCCCGCCGCCTGCCCCCTCCTCCAAGCCGCGCCTCCCTCCTTCAAACCCCCAACCCCGCCGCCACCACCACCCAACCGCCGCCTTTGCCACAAGCCTTCCGCGCCGTTGCAGCCCCGCCGCCACCGTCGCGCGCCGCCACCGCCGTCGCCCGCCCGCAGCCCGCCCGCACGAGCCTTGCTGGAGGTAACACCGCCGTTATCGCCGCCGGTTTTTTTCTAAAACCGATCCCGTTTTTTAGAACCCTAGTTCGTTTTTTTAGTTCGGTTCGCCGGTTTTTCTCGGTTTAGTTACTTAGCGGACGTTCGTCCATACGTTCGTTTCAACGAACGGTTTTCGCTCAATAGTTACAGACAACGAACGTTCGTTCGTTAGCCTGTTCGTCAGTTTTCTTTTTCTCGGACTTTTCCGCGATTATTTTCGATCGCGATTTCTGATCCGATTTTCGTTTTAGTTTATCTTTTCGCTCATTTACCGGATTCAGGCGATTCAAGCGCCTAGATCTTCGTCTCGAGACACTCTTTCTATTTAATCAACTTGAACAAGATTTTGGTACTCTAAAAATTGACTTCAGTTCATATTAGTAAACAGATCTTGTTTCTTTCGCCGTTTGACTTTCGTTGCTCCGTTTGATTTGATTCTTTTTGCAAACCGGAGTTCTTAAGTTGAACTTTCCGGTCAATTCTTCTTATTGGAGTTTTGCCCGTGCTTCTTTGCTTGATTGCTTATGTATGCTATTGTTTGTTTGCGGTAGAATTCCCGGAGTGCGAAGCGTGCTACTACGAGTCCCTAGGTTTTGCGGATCGTCAGCAAGGCAAGTAACACATTGACCATACCCTTTCCATACCCTGTTTTATGCATTACTGTCAATCCTCAAACATTGCATGATTAGGATGTCATTAACATGTGGGTTGGGAAGTAGTTGATGAGGTAGAACCTATCGCCCTGTTATATTCAAACCCTTGGGAGTTACATCTACGTATTTCTTATATTGTTATGCTATGCTCGTAGACGTGGTTTGGGCGAGTGAAATCCATGACAGATGTGAGATTGTTAATTATTGGTTCAACTTAAGGTGGCAACTTAAATACACATCTGGGTGGATTGAGGCACCTCGAGAATCCAGTGTTGCCTGTATTTTTGGAAATCCCGGGGTTCCGTGTGATTTTCCTATGGACCGCCACCCAAGCTCAAAGGGAACTGAGATATTTTCATTCTAGAAACTTCCGTGTGCAACCACAAGCTATTATGGGCTCTAGCATAGTTGAGTAGGTTACATGAAGCTCTTGAAGAGGTGGATCAGCAGGTAGAGGGTTGTAGGTTTGGTATGGTCTGCCCGGAGTAGAGAGTTAATGTTTCTGAAAGACTGTGTCTCGGTCATCCGTTTCTCAAACACCATGTAGTGCGAGAACTCCAATGGAGGCAATCGAGTCTTGTGGGGAAAAGTGCGCAAACCTCTGCAGAGTGTACAAACTAATCATGGTTAGCCGTGTCGCCGGTTATGGACAATCTTGAGTATCTACTATTTGGAGTATCCTAAGTATCTCATCACTCTAAATTAATATTGTTGGGCTGATAACTACTTTAATTGGGATTGAGTTGGAGGAACCTTCTCAATGATGTTTCAACTACCATGATAGTTAAATTAAAATCTATCCCTTTGTTGTAGGGAAAAATTGGCTTTTCGCAAAAACTGTAACCATAGAGCTTTCCACCAGCCAAATATGCATGTAGTGATAGCATTATTCTGTTCTTGCTCTATTGTGTTACATTGCCAGCATATTCCATGTGCTGACCCGTTTTTGTGCTGCAACGTATTATGTTGGAGACTTTTTAGACGAGGAGTAAGGTTTGTTAGGTCGTTGCCGTGCAGCTCAGCTATGCCGTTGGAGTTGATGGATTCACTTTATCTTCCAAGCCTTCCGCTGTTATCGTATTAGATCGCCTTAAACCGTATTTATTGCAATAAGTTCTCTTTCGAGACATTCGATGTAATAAGTGTGTGATTTCTACTCTGTTATAAATCCTTCGAGTACTGTGTGTGTCAGCATTACCGATCCAGGGATGACACGGAAGCACAGAGACTTGACCGTTTGAGGTCGGGTCGCTACAAGATGGTATCAGAGCACACGCTGAGTGTAGGACACGACCACTAAGATAAACCATAGGTCACTCTTCTCTACTCATTTCTGACTTCTCTCCATTTGTACTCTTTAGGATGGCGGAGTTGAAGAACAAGTTCGCACAGCCGGATGAAGACACACCCTGTGGACGCCACTTGAAGGAAGTCACTAGGTACTTGAACATTGGAATACCCAGCTTCACCGGGACGTACAACGCCACCTTACCAGAAGAGGAGCACTGGATGATTCAAGTACAAGTTCCAGGAAGGACGTTCTCGCCAACCTCTAAACCCATAGAATTTTCTTTTGAAGCACCCACCTGGAGTCTAGGCAAAAGCATGGCAGCCCACATTACCATGGGACACATTGGAGAAGTCTACAACAAGGATCTTAAGGACACTATCTATCAGATATGAGGGCGCCGAGACGAGCAATGGGAGATGATCAGCACCAAGAAGGACAAATCCATTGCAGCTTTCATCCAGGAGTTAAACCAGCACATTCGACGCCAGGAGAATCAGATGTGCCCGGATATGATAGAATTGAAGAAGGCGAAGACTAGGATCATTGAGCTGGAAGAAGAACTCAAGTCTACACATGATGGATATGAGGAGGAAATTGTGACACTATTGGAGAAGAATGATGACCTGATAAAGAAGATCGGAGTATTCATGGGAGATCCAGCGCCGGGAGGAGAAGACGACGATTCCACTTGCCCGGAGAACTACATCATCATCGACGGCACCGACTCCGACCCTAGTGATGATGACTTTGAGGACGAAGCTGGAGTAGACATCATGGAGTCTTCCACCGATCAAAATTTCTAGATGACCACCAAATAATTAGTAGTAGTTGAGCACTTTTACGATAGTTCTAGACCGCTTGTATGCCCTTGCTTGATTGATTGAGTGAAATATTTGTGTTTGTCTCATGTGCATATGGGTAGTGCTTTCTCATTAGACCCCTTTTCTATTCTGATCTCTTCCCTCTAAACCCACCAGATGCCTCCGAGACATGACACCGGATTTGCCTTCCCACTAGAGCTCACTCAGTTGATCCAGCAGCGGAATGCCTTGATGCAATTTCTAGTCCAGAACCAAGGCAACAACAACAACAACAACCCGCCTCCAGTTGACAACTTAGCTCGCTTTCTAAGGTTACAGCCGCCGGTGTTTTCCAGTAGCACCGAGCCTATAGTTGCTGATGATTGGCTACGCCGTATTGGAAGGGAGTTGACCACCACAGGTTGCACAGATCCTGAGAAGGTGCGCTTTGCCGCACATCAATTGGATGGACCAACAGCCTCATGGTGGGAGAATTACACGGCCACTTTCCCCATAGCCAATGTCACTTGGGATCAGTTTCAGCAAGCTTTTCGTACAACCCATGTCTCAACTGGATCTATGGGTATGAAGAAGCGTGAGTTTCGCAACTTACGCCAGGGGAACTGTACTGTGGCTCAGTACGTGGATGAGTTTAGCAAGTTATCTCACTATGCCCCTGATGATGTGGCCACAGATGCCGCGAATCAGGAGAAGTTTATGGAAGGGCTGAATGATGAGATGAGCATGCAGTTGATGGTGGCAACCTTCAACAACTACCAGGAGTTGGTAGATACGGCTCTTATGATTGAAGGGAAGCAGCAGCAGATTGAGAGCCGTAAGAGGAAGTATGGACAAGGAAGGTATAAATCAGGAGCTCAGCAGAAGCCTCGCCTAACCCCAAACTCGGGAGGACTTGTTCATAACCATGGAGGTCATAACCACACCGGAGGAATTTCGCATAACCACAATGGTTCTAAGAATGGAAATGGGAACGGAACAAACAACAATCAGAACCTCCCCAATCTAGCCACACCCGCCAAAAGAGATCTAAGTCACATTACTTGCTATAAGTGCGGGAAGACCACTACTAGGAAAAGGGTTAAAGATAGGATTGACACTAATGGCGCACTGCAGAAGTGGTGCGCCACTACTATATACTAATGGAGCACCGGTGGAGATCGCCATTAGTGTGGAATACACTAATGGCGCACTGTGCAGAAGGTCGCCACTAGTAAAACAATTTTTTTTCATTTTTCAAACATTCTAATGGCGCATCCAGGCAATGTGCGCCATTAGTAGTTGAACTACTAATGGCGCACTAGAGGCAGTCGCCAGATAATTTTTACTTTTGGCAAAAAACTTATTCCTCCTCCTTCCTCCCCACTCAGACGCCCCTCCACCCCAACCGTGCACGCCCGCCCGCCCGCCCCCCGTCTCTCGTCCCCGGCGCCGCCCCGCCCGCCGCCCCCGCCCCTCCGTCCCTCCGTCCCCTGCCGCCGCCCGCCCCCGCCCCCCCCCCCCTCCGTCCCCTCCGTCCCCTCCGTCCCTGCCAAGGCCGACCCGACCCCGCCCCCCCGCGCCTCCATCCCCTCGTCCCTGTCGTCCCTGCCGTCGCCGCCCGTCCCCACCGATCTCCGTCCGTCGACCATGGGAGCCGACCAGACTGAGGCGGCGCCCGGCGACAATGCGGGCGAAGAAGATGGCCCTCCTCCTCCTCCGGCCCGCTCCGCCGTCCGGAACCGCCCCACACTGAGGCTAGGACCCGCCCACCCCCCCCCCCACGCCGACGTCCTCTACCAGGCCGCCCAGTATTTCTGGTTTCTTAGAGAGCATCTAAGTGAGGTGGCCAGCAAAGTTTGGAATGCATTTCATTTTGATACAACTAAGTTAGATAAGTGGCAAAATAGAGTTAGAGTAGGGAGAAAAAAGTTGAAAGGATGGAACATTAACTATGAAAGTTTTTATAGAAAACAGAAGAAATTTTTGGAAAGTTGGATAACTATGAGAAAAAAGTGGCAAAATAGAGTTAGAGTAGTGAGAAAAAAGTTGAAAGGATGGAACATTAACTATGGTTTGATGCCTCTCTTTCATGATTTTTTTAATGGAAAGTTGGATGTAGGAAGACTTAACTATGGCATTATTACTTTGTTGCCTAAAGGGAATGATGATCCAAAGATATAGGCCTATATGTTTGCTAAATGTTCCTTTTATGACTTTTACTGTGGTCAAAGCAGAGCCGTTGTTTATTTTAGATGGTGTGCTATTGTTGCGTGAGATAATTCATGATATTAGAGTTAAGAAAAGAAGTGCTGTTAATTTCAAGCTTGATTTTAAGAAAGGACAAAATTAACTAGGATTTTTAGAAAATGTGATGGTTATGAAAGGGTTCCCAATTAAATTTGGAAAGTGGGTTATGACTTATGAGTACTGTTAATGATGGTAAGGTGGCTTTTCTAGCTCATTACATGTATTGTTTGTAGCTACAAATAATTATGCATATTGATACCTTTTATCGAGTCCTTTTTGCCATTCGTTTGGTTCCGTAGTGATGACCAAAGTCTGGTATGTTTTGCATGACTCAAGTGAATACAACATCTGCTCATTGTTGGGAACACACTAAAATCCTGGAAAGCAGTGGCGAAGGACCGATCTTCATTTGAGGTAAAGAAACTTGAAGAACAACATAGCACACGTCGATAACATTTGCATAATTCAGTGAGCAATGACAGGCATGTTCTCTTGCTGAACTTTCTGCTGCAAGTGTTGCTTGCGAATTCATTAGCTTCGTTGCAGCTTGAATTGGCTTGACGAACCAGCTCCACCGTCCCACAGCTTAATCGAACTCGAGACACACTCACGGTTGTGCTCTGGGGCACCTGTCTTCATCAAAAGAAGAAGCTTTCCCTCGGGTGAAACATGCAACACAGTCTTCTCAGTATCGCTCTCTCGCTATGTAGAGATTTCTGAATATTAATTATCGAGTACCATTAGTTAGATGTGATTGCTCAAGTGTAAGTTAGAAGATTTTTAAAAGTCACTTTCCCCACGCACACTGTGAAAGTGAAGTGTAAATATCACACGTGGATAACACTTGCATAATTCAGTGAGCAATGGATGCTCATTCTCAATATCATAATAATCTCCTGGTATATTCCAAACATCAAAGTTGAAATAACTTTGATTTCCTAGATATAGATAGTTAGGCACACAAGTTTCTTTGGTAAATCTATATGTCGCGGATCATGATTTCTTCTTATATACAAGGTGTTATTTTAGCTATGAACAACGATATGATTACAAGTCCATTGCCATACCACATTCACAGTTTGGAATGTATCTCTCTGCTATCTTATCATACAATCAGTTTGAATTATTGGAGGATGACCACGATGAAACTATGATGCAATATGGTAGTGATGATGAAGATCACACTGGTCACAATATTGGTGACGATGACGAGTAGTTCTGATGTGTTCATGTCTCTATATTTTATCTCATGTGTTCACATCTGTCTTAATACCTTGCCTTGCCTTGTTCGGTTGTAAGGGTACTAATTGGTCTCTTCTGCTGCTTAATTATCAGAGATGACGGGAAGCAGCCACCGCCGCTCTGCGACACCGCAGTACGAGTTGGATGCTTCCGCGTTCTTCACTATCATACTTGGGACTTCAGTATCATCCATGACGCAGGTATATAAAATGAGAGATCTCCCCTAGCTTCACCCATCTCATTATGATATATGTTGTTTGCCTACATCACTCATTGTCCCAAACTGCAGAGGCTGCCTAACAGTTTTAAGAACATGCTGATGGGTGAAGATCCGCCAAATAATGTGAAGGTGCGACAGGCCGGCAGCGGGTTTCGCAGGCTGTGGGATGTGGAGTTGGTGATCAAGGAGGGCCACATGTACTTGTCTCGTGGGTGGGAGAAGTTCTACCGTGCCTCACGACCTGCGGTTGGGCTACTTCCTTCTCTTGAGTCTGACAGCGACGCCACCACGCTCATCGTGAAGGTGTTCAACGCGACTATGTGTCGCATGCGCTTCTAATCAAGATTATGATGCTTGATGCGTTCGCCTCTTCTTATTCCTCTACATTTGGCTTTGTCTCACATCGAATGTTAATGGTCATTGTTGCATTTGGACAGTAATGGGAGCAGCAGAGAAGCGACAATGGCTACAACCAAAGCAGCGGCGACCATGGCAGTGGCAAAGCAAGAAATGACCATGGTCAGAAGCGAAAGCAACAACGATTCTGGTTGTAGCGAAGCAAGCAGCGATTCTGGCAGCAGCATAGACAACAAGAAGGATGATCCGGACTGGAGTGCGGGAGAAGAGGAGCGAGTGGGGATGAGGGGCTGCAGGATGACGATGGGCATCGGTGAGGATGACCTAGCACCGGTGGTGGTGACCAAGGGCAAGAGATGGTGGTGGCTGACCATGGGCAAGAGATGGTGGTGGCTGACCATGGGCAAGAGATGGAGGTGGTGAGGATGACCTAGTGATGGTCGTGCTGAAGGTGGCCTCGCGATGGTGGTGGTGCCTCGACAATGACCACGCACCGGTGGTGGCGCCGGCGATCCCACACCG
Source organism: Aegilops longissima (assembly GCA_021605205.1). Classification (NCBI taxonomy): domain Eukaryota; kingdom Viridiplantae; phylum Streptophyta; class Magnoliopsida; order Poales; family Poaceae; genus Aegilops; species Aegilops longissima. Next base: position 368,482,748 of record CM038680.1, on the reverse strand, counting down.
GGCGACATGACCACACCAATTGAGGTAGAAGACTACATCCCACTGCCTCCACCGCCTCCACCGCCTCGCCGCTCTTGGCGCATCAGACTGAGGAAGGAGAAGGATAAGAACAATGCATGAGAACTGAACTTTGTCAGGTATGTCAGATCTCCAAAATGATATATATATATATACTTAGTTACCTATGTTATCTCTAATATGCTTAGTTTCCTATAGGTTAGCTTCATTTTACCTAAGTTGGCTCTAATATGCTAACTTAAAGCTTATATGCTTAGTTTCCTATAGGTTAGCTCCAAAATAACTTATGTTAGCACAAAATGATCAAGTTTACATCATAAGCTTATAGTCTTTTTCTTATTCTTCTTCTTTTCCAAAATGACATAGGTTAGCTTCATTTTACCTAAGTTGGCTCTAATATACTAACTTAGAGCTTATATGCTTAGTTTCCTATAGGTTAGCTCCAAAATAACTTATGTTAGCACAAAATGATCAAGTTTACATAATAAGCTTATAGTCTTCTTCTTATTTCTTTTCCAAAATTCTTCTTATTCTTCTTCTAGTGTTCTTCTTCTTCTAGTATTCTTCTAGTCTTCTTCTTTTTCTTCTTCTAACTTCTTGTTTATAATTTTGCAGATTTGATTTAATTCACGGAAGCTTGCATGGATGGAGTGCTTCTTTTCCATTGTGTTTTTATTTTGTATCAATGTGAAACTTTTGTGAATTGATGGATAACGGTGTTGGATGAACAATGTGAAACTTTTGTAATATGTAATGATGGAACTTGTGTGTTGGCTATGTATGTATATATGATGGAACTTGTGTGTTGGCTATGTATGTATATATGATGGAACTTGTGTGTTGGCTATGATTGTTATATGGATGCTTGTTGTATATATATGTGTTGGATATCTCATAGGTGAAATAGTGACCTGAGATTAAGAAAAAAAATTAAAAAAAATGTTACTAATGGCGCATTACAGTGTGGTGCGCCATTAGTATAGCGTATTACTAGTGGTGCACCGTGGGCAAAACTAATGGCGCCTCGTCAAAAGCGCCATTAGTATCTCAGATACTAATGGCGCACCGGTGGTGCGCCATTAGAAAAATTTAGTGGCGTGATACTAATGGCGCACCAGTGATGCGCCATTAGTAGGCAAAACTGGTGCGCCATTAGTAGCTCTTTTCCTAGTAGTGGACTGGACACTATGCCACGGAGTGCCCTGAAGGGAAGAATGGAAACGGAAATGGGAGCGTTGGGAAGAAGCCCAACCCCTTCAACAAAGGACAAGTGAACCACGTTAACGTGGAGGAGGTTGAAGAGCAGCCAGACGCGGTTATAGGTAAGTTTTTGGTTAAGTCTTTTACCTCCCTTGTTCTTTTCGATACTGGTGCATCGCATTCATATATATCAAGGGGATTCGTTGATAAGTTTAAGCTACCAAACAAACCCTTAGGACCCCTCTGTTAGTGAGTTCACCTGGAGCAGAGTATATGGCTAGTCGATGGTGCGACCAGATACCCTAACCATTGGTAGCCATGTTTTTTTGTCCGACCTAATAATCTTGGAGTCACAAGGATAGGATGTGATATTAGGCATGGACTGGATGTCAAAGTATGGAGGAAGCATTGACTATGCTAGTAAGTCGATTTATCTTACCACCCCGGAGGAAAAAAGGATTAAGTATGTATCTAGACATGTGCCTAGGAGGAGCCAAGTGAATACCCTCACGGGAGTTGTTCAGGAGGAAGTGCATATAGTGAAGGATTACCCAGATGTTTTTCCAGAGGAGTTACTAGGCATGCCACCGGATCGAGACATCGAGTTTTTGATAGAGCTATTACCAGGTACAGGGCCAATATCAAAGAGACCCTATCGGATGCCCGCAAATGATCTGGAGGAGATTAAGAAGTAGATCAAGGAGTTATTGGAGAAAGGTTACATTCGACGGAGTTCGTCACCATGGGGAGCCCCAGTGCTTTTGGTTGAGAAGAAGGATAAATCTCTAAGAATGGTTGTCGATTATCGAGCCTTGAATGAGGTGACGATCAAGAACAAGTACCCACTGCCGATGATCAATGATTTGTTTGACCAGCTGCAAGGAGCAAAGGTGTTTTTGAAGATCGATTTACGATCAGGATATCACCAGTTGAAGATTCGAGAAAAGAATATACCAAAGACAGCATTCACCACGCGGTATGGGTTGTATGAATATACAGTCATGTCATTTGGACTGACAAACACCCCTGCCTACTTCATGAGCATGATGAACAAGGTGTTCATGGAATATTTGGACAAGTTTGTTGTGGTGTTTATTGATGATATAATGGTATACTCGAAGAATGAAGAGGAGCACAAGGAGCATTTGCGCTTAGTTCTCGAAACTCGTGGAACACCAGGTTGTATGCCAAGTTCAGCAAATGCGAGTTTTGGTTGAAGGAAGTCGGATTCCTTGGACATGTTATATCGGGAGAAGGAATAGCGATAGATCCCACCAAGGTTCGATCGATCCTTTGAATGGTTGGCACCCACTTCAGTTAGCGAGATCCGCGGTTTTCTTGGACTCGCAGGATACTATCGAAGATTCATTGAGAATTTTTCCAAGATTGCGAAGCCAATGACGGAATTATTGAAGAAGGATACCAAGTTTAAATGGACGGAAGATTGCAAGGCAAGTTTTCAGGAGTTAAAGAAACGTTTGACTACAGCCCCAGTGTTGATTCTGTGCCTCTCGCCTAGGACTTGGAAGTGTGCTTATGCAGGACGGAAGAGTTGTTTCGTACGCCTCACGAAAACTAAAACCGCACGAATTGAATTATGTCACGCGTGATTTGGAGTTAGCAGCAATAGTGCATGCGCTCAAGACTTGGAGACATTACCTTATTGGAAACCGTTGTGATGTGCACACGGATCATAAGAGTTTGAAGTACATCTTCACACAGAAGGAGCTGAACCTTAGGCAGAGAAGATGGTTGGAGATTATAAAGGATTATGACATGAAGCTGCACCATCATCCAGGCAAGGCCAATGTCGTAGCAGACGCTTTGAGCCGGAAGAGTTATGTTAATACCCTAGTGGGTACAGAATTACCAAAGGAGTTAGCAGAGGATCTCAGGGAACTTCGATTGGAGATTGTTCCTAGAGGTTTTGTTGCAATAATGGAGGTTCAGTCTACATTGTTAGGAAAGATTCGAGAAGCTCAGAAGGATGACAAAGAGATTGCCGAGATAAAAGAGAGAATGAGAAAAGGAAAGGCCAAAGGTTTTCGTGAGGATGAGCACGACACCTTATGGTTTGAGGATCGTGTTTATGTGCCCAATAACACAGAGATTAGGAAGTTAATACTTCAGGAGGCTCATGACTCACCATACTCAATACACCCCGGAAACACCAAGATGTATTTGGATTTGAAGGAACGTTTCTGCTGGACGGGTATGAAGAAGGATATTGCCGAGTATGTAGCCGTATGTGATGTATGTCGAGAGTGAAGGCGAGCATCGAAGCCAGCAGGATTATTACAGCCTATGCCGATACCGAATGGAAGTGGGATAAACTTGGCATGGATTTTATCACGGATTACCGGACCAAGTCAGATATGATTCTATATGGGTAGTAGTTGATCGCTTGACCAAAGTGGCTCACTTTATCCCAGTGAAAACAACTTATACTAGTGCAAAGTTGGCCAAGATATATATGGCCAGGATCGTATGTCTGCATGGAGTTCCGAGGACCATCGTATCAGATAGAGGAACACAGTTTACCTCAAAGTTTTGGCATTAGCTGCACCAGACTTTAGGGACAAGATTGGAGTTCAGTACAGCATTTCATCCGCAGACGGATGGACAGACCGAGAGAGTCAACCAGATTCTGGAGGACATGTTAAGGGCCTATGCGCTAGATTATGGATCTAGTTGGGATGAGAATTTGCCTTACGCAGAGTTCTCATACAACAATAGTTACCAAGCCAGTTTGAAGATGGCACCGTTCGAGGCCCTATATGGACGAAGGTGCAGAACACCGTTGATGTGGGATGAAGTTGGAGACCGACAGTTGTTTGGACCAGATTTGATCAAGGAGTCTGAAGAGAAAGTTAAGTTAATCCGAGATAGACTGAAGGTAGCTCAGTCCAGGCAGAAGAGTTATGCAGATACGAAACGCAAGGAGGTAACCTATGAAATTGGAGATAGAGCATATCTGCGAGTATCACCCCTGCGAGGAGTGAAACATTTTGGAGTTAAGGGAAAGTTAGCCCCGAGATTTGTAGGACCGTATCGAATTTTGGAACGTATGGGAGAAGTTGCCTATAAGTTGGAGTTACCCGAGGGACTGTCAGGAGTTCATGATGTGTTTCAGGTTTCACAGTTGAAGAAGTGTCATGCTGAGATGGCCAATATACCACTAAGAGATACAGTGCCCTTGGAGGCAATTCAGTTGGACAGTGATTTGACTTATGAGGAGAAGCCAGTCAGGATTCTTGAATTTTCCAGTCGAGTCACCCGCGGCAAGGTTATCAAGTTTTGCAAAGTTCAGTGGAGTCACCATACCGAGGATGAAGCCACCTGGGAACGAGAGGATGATCTCCGCAAGGACCACCCACACCTATTTTCTAGCCAACCTGAATCTCGAGGGTGAGATTCATCTTAAGGGGGGTAGGTTTGTAACATCCCGAATTTTCAATTTGGAATGTTATACATAGATCATTCATGCATATCATATTTTATTGCATTTCGTTTCGCGGTCCTCGAAATACTAAGCAACTCAAGGACCCTCAGAGAGAGTTGGGGATTTCCCGGTTTTCATATTTGAATTTTATCAAATATTGAAACGAGGATCATTGATTTTAATTATTTTTCTCTCCGAAAATATTTCATATTAAAATATATGAGAGGAGATAATATGACTTCTCCAAAATAATTGAAATATTGGAGGGAAAATATTAAAATCAATTATTTGATTTTATTCGGATTTTATTGCTATTTTATTTGCATTAAAAAAATTGCACGTTTTTCAAAATTAAATTTTAGGGCCAAGAAAATGTTCATCTCGTTCTAAATATTTTATTTAGACAGTGAAAATTTGTTTTGGAATTTTTAGATTTTTATTTTATTTTCTAGGATTTATTTTCGGTTCGGCGAAATTATTTAAAAAAAGTTCCAACGCCCGACTGGGCCGAAGCCCAGCCGAGCCGGCCTGCTCCTCAGCACTGTCTCCCTCCTGGAGACTCCTCCTCCCCGCCGCCTTGCCCCCTCCTCCAAGCCGACGCCCCCCCCCCTCCTTAAATACCCCCAACCCCGCCGCCACCACCACCCAACCCCATCGTCAGCAGCCTCACCCCGATCGCAAGACCGCCTCCCGCCTTGCCCTGGCCACGGCCGCTGCCTGCCACCCCCACCACCGCCACGCCGCCGCCGCCCCGCCGCAGCCCCACCCCGCCGGAGCCTCACGGGAGGTAACACCGCCGTTGCCGCCGCCGGTTTTTTTCTAAAACAGATCCGGTTTTTTTTAGAACCCTAGTTCATTTTTTTAGTTCGGTTCGCCGGTTTTTCTCGGTTTAGTTACTTAGCGGACGTTCGTCCGTACGTTTGTTTTAACGAACGACTTCGCTCGATAGTTACAGACAACGAATGTTCGTTCGTTAGCTTGTTCGTCAATTTTCTTTTTCTCAGATTTTTCCGCGATTATTTTCGATCGCGATTTCTGATCCGATTTTCGTTTCAGTTTATCTTTTCGCTCGTTTATCGGATTCAGGCGATTCAAGCGCCTAGATCTTCGTCTCGAGACCCTCTTTCTGTTTAATCAACTTGAACAAGATTTTGGTACTCTAAAAATTGACGTTAGTTCATATTAGTAAACAGATCTTGTTTCTTTCGCCGTTCGAGTTTCGTTGCTCCGTTTGATTTGATTCTTTTTGCAAACCGGAGTTCTTAAGTTGAAATTTCTGGTCAATTCTGCTTATTGGAGTTTTGCCCGTGCTTCTTTGCTTGATTCCTTATGTATACTATTGTTTGTTTGCGATAGAATTCCCGTAGTGCGAAGCGTGCTACTACGAGCCCCTAGGTTTTGCGGATTGTCAGCAAGGCAAGTAACACATTGACCATACTCTTTCCATACCCAGTTTTATGAATTACTGTCAATCCTCAAACATTGCATGATTAGGATGTCATTAACATGTGGGTTGGGAAGTAGTTGATGAGGTAGAACCTATCGCCCTGTTATATTCAAATCCTTGGGAGTTACATCTACGTATTGCTTATATTGCTATGCTATGCTCATAGACGTGGTTTGGGTTAGTGAAATCCATGACAGATGTGAGATTGTTAATTAATGGTTCAACGTAAGGTGGCAACTTAAATACACATCTGGGTGGATTGAGGCACCTGGAGAATCTAATGTTGCCTGTATTTTTGGAAATCCCGGGGTTCCGTGTGATTTTCCTATGGACCGCCACCCAGGCTCAAAGGGAACTGAGATATTTTCATGCTAGAAATTTCCATGTGCAGCCACAAGCTATTATGGGCTCTAGCATAGTTGAGTAGGTTACATGAAGTTCTTGAAGAGGTGGATCAGCAGGTAGAGGGTTGTAGGTTTGGTATGGTCTGCCTGGAGTAGAGAGTTAATGTTTCGGAAAGACTGTGTCTCGGTCATCCGTTTCTCAAACACCATGTAGTGCGAGAACTCCAACGGAGGCGATCGAGTCTTGTGGGGAAAAGTGCGCAAACCTCTGCAGAGTGTACAAACTAATCATGGTTAGCCGTGTCCCCGGTTATGGACAATCTTGAGTATCTAGTATTTGGAGTATCCTAAGTATCTCATCACTCTAAATTAATATTGTTGGGCTAATAAGTACTTTAATTGGGATCGAGTTGGAGGAACCTTCTCAATGATGTTTCAACTACCATGATAGTTAAATTAAAATCTATTCCTTTGTTGTAGGGAAAAATTGGCTTTTCGCAAAAACTGTAACCATAGAGCTTTCCACCAGCCAAATATGCATGTAGTGATAGCATTATTCTGTTCTTGCTCTACTGTGTTACATTGCCATCATATTCCATGTGCTGACCCGTTTTCGGGCTGCAACGTATTATGTTGCAGACTTTTCAGACGAGGAGTAAGGTTCGTTAGGTCATTGCCGTGCAGCTCAGCTATGACGTTGGAGTTGATGGACTCACTTTATCTTCCAAGACTTTCGCTGTTATCGTATTAGATGGCCTTAAGCCGTATTTATTGTAATAAGTTCTCTTTCGAGACATTCAATGTAATAAGTGTGTTATTGCTACTCTGTTATAAATCCTTAGAGTATTGTGTGTGTCAGCATTACCGATCCAGGGATGACACGGAAGCACAAAGACTTGACCGTTTGAGGTCGGGTCTCTACATTACACTTGGGCCGGGTCATGGCCTGGGTAATATCCCAAATATTAGCCCTTAGTTTAGCATGGATTTATCCATGTTAAACTTCATCCTGAAAGGCAAAACAAAGAAAAGGACAACGTGAAGGGTTAAGTTACGGGTCTGGTTTTTTGAGTCGGCATCTTCTTGTCCCTTCAATCTTCATTATTTCTATTTTATGAAATATCCATCTGGGTCAATCCACTGCCGGGTCACGCATCTCAGTCCACACTTAGCGCTTTTCTGCCTTTCCATATAATGACATCACCCTACCGGCCCCCGACTTCCGCGCGTGACATCACTGTGAATCTTTGGGTGGATACGTCAGGTCGTATCAATCCCGAAAACTGAGGCATCTTTTTGGCCTAAATTTATAGCACCTCCTGTGTCTTCACGCCTGCCGTTTCGGGTCCTCTTCTCTTTATAAATACCACAATACGCCGCAGGCTCATTTTTACTCTTTCTCGCTTTTCGTCCTTCTTCGTCCTCTTGCCTCCGACGCACTGCTCCACCTCGAGCTCGCCGCCCCTTCAAGTCAGCGACCTCACCGGCGAGGAGACCGTCGTCGGAGCCCTTTGGAGATACCGCAGTCGCGCCATAGACCTTGGACACCCCCAAACCCCGCTTCACAAATCTGTAAGTTCTTCACTTCTCATCTATGCCATCGTAGTTCATCCCAAGTTCATCGGTAGTTCATCTCATATGGGGCCATAGATCTAATCCATCACCAAGCTGCCATCCGTAGGGAAATTAACCATCGATGCAGTGTAGTTCATCACTTATTAGATCTCCTTTTTTGTGTTTAACAGACCCCACTTCTACTTCTTTACATAGCAACTCCACCACGACTAGGGTTTTTCATTTTTTAGACATTTTCCAGATCTATAGATGCAAACAAATCTGAACATTTCCTTTTTGTGATTGCGTTGGCCCGGATATTACCTCACCACGGGTCAAATTTGCAAACTCCAGTGGTATCTTTTGTCAGCTTGAACTATTTCCGGCTTGCAGAACATTGTAACCCATAGATGTTTGTACACTCACTAGACTTCAACTTATCTTGATAATCATAACCCGGGCGATCATAGCCGGCTCTGTAGTTCAATTTGTCGTCGTCATAACCCGGAATGCCTTCATGAATTTGTCGGCTTACATTTCTGAAATTACTCAGCCGGCTTATACTAGTTTTCCATATTTTGTAGTTCAACCTTGTCCTGTGTGCAAGTATGAACTGGAAGACATTAAGAACTTGATTTTCAGCTGCCCTATAGCGATGTCAGTATGGCATGCACTTGGCTTGGATGATGTTGTAAACAGGCCCTTATTGTGGATTGCTCTGGTTCTGTCGTTCTTGAAGAACTGCTGCGAAGACCACATGGTTTTTCGCTTGTGCTCGGCCAATTAGGACTACACGAGACATTGGTTGTGGCCGCTTGGTATATCTGGTGGGAAAGGAGAGAAGCATGCAACGGGAAGATGGTGAAAACTCCAAGCAGCACAGCTTTTGTCGTTCATGCAATAACAGGCAATTCAGCAGCTAAGCCAGGGGACAACATTGTTGTGAAGTTTACCTGGGAAAAACCAGGCCCAGGATCATACAAACTGAACATTAATGCCTCGTTCTATGAAAATAGCGTTGGAGTAATTGTTGCGATCATCAGGAACTGTCAAGGAAAAGCAGTTGCAAGAGTGGCAGAACCGTTCACACATGTTGATAGGGTGCCTACAACAGAAGCGTTGGCTCTTCGCCGAGGTCTACAGCTTGTCAATCAAATGGTCTGCTCCAGGGTGACAGTTGAGCCAGATTGTTTAGAGATTATTTAGGCATGCAGAGGCGAGGCTAACATTTTGGCACCATATTCTGCAATCTTAGCAGATTGTTTCCAGTATGTCGATGACATTGCTTCAAATCAGTTCCAGCATTGTCCGAGGGCGACAAATGGCTTGGCACATTTCTTAGCAAGACATGCTTTTGATTCAAACCTTATGTTTAGTTGGGACGATGATCCCCATAGTTTCCTTTTGCCGCATGTTTTCAAGGATGTAATTCTCATTAACTCAATAATAATGTGCCAAGCAGACTTTCCCTTAAAAAAGAGGGTTGAGATCCTCTACAATCCTGCACCTTGTTGTAGTGCAGATGACAGGTGGGGTCGGGTCCACATGGCAACGACCGTACTGCACCATATGCTCCTGCAGAGGATCCTGGCCCTAAAACGACTCTCTCCCCTTGATTTTCACGGGGATAGATCCCACTTTTTTCTTGCTCTTCGATCAAGACCCACCTACTTGTAAACCTACATATGCGTAGCATAGGGTACACATACATCAGCGGTATCTCCTTCGGCGCCGGTCATCGGCAGCACAACAGGTCTGCAAGACCGGTGGCCAAGGCAGCTCGTACGGGTACGCCGCTCCCGCGTACCTGTTCCTCTCGTGCGTGCTCTCCGCCTGCAGCGTGTCGAGCTCGACGGAGAAAAGGCAGGTCTCCCCCCTCGGCGTCAAGAGGACGTACCTCTCATTGGCCGCGACAATGTCGGCCGGCCGCAGCCTCACGACCTTCTCCGTCACCCACTCGCTGCCGCCCTGGAGCTGCGCAAAGACCGTGAGGTCTCTGTTGATCATGCGGACGACGCGCACCGCGCCGTCTTCGCCGCCGATGACCCAGAAGGTTGACAATTGGTCCCGCCACCCCACGACGGCATCCGGGAACATGACGAGCGAGAACTCCAGGGTGGACCATGGTTTTCAATTTCAGTTTCAGAAAAATTTCAGCACCAACCGAAATCACTGAAATTCAGTGAATTTCAGTGATTTCAGTTTTCATTTCAGCCAAATGACCGAAATATTCACTTGAATTCAATTAAAAATTTGAAATTTTCAAAAAATATCTTAAAAAATATTGGAATTGTTGTTCTATACTGAAATTGCTGAAATTTTTTGGCCGAAACATATTATTTTAGTGTCTGCTAAAATTACTGAACTCACTGAAAGTGAAAATCATGGGGTGGACTCGTCGAGAGAGAGCACGACGCCGTCGCGCTCCATCGTCCAGTAGAGCGACCAGCGCGTGCGCCCTACGAAATTGATTAAGCCAAACCACGAGAGGGGGACGCCGCCGCTGCCGGCCGCGCGCTGCCCCAAGCTCCAACCGCCGTCGGCGCCCGAGGAGAAGACGCAGGCCCGGGGTGCGGCACGGGCATGCGCGACGTATTCGTAGACCGCGACGATCACCCGGAAGTTTGACATGCCAATGCATCCACCCGTCTCGTCGACGGCGCCGCCGTCGAGCAGGAACGCGCCGAAGCACAGGTGGAGACGCATCGCCGGCGGGTAGGCTATCCCCTGGTACCGCCGCGAGAGCGGCTCGCAGACGACGAGGTCCGGGAAGCGAAGCTGCCCCGTCCAGTCTGTTCTCGCCCTGTGAAAGAGGAGGAGGCTGCCGCGGCTGTCGGCGAGCTCCCAGGACGAGGAGCGATCGCATTCCGGGAGGAAATCGAGGGAGAAGTGGCGTCTGTTGATGGCGGCAGCCGAGGGGTGTGGCACGAACACCTGGTTGTTGTTCCCGTCGGGCGGCAGCTTCTCGCGGTAGGGCCGGTCGACGACGTGGAAGTGACCGGCGACGTGGGCTGCGTGGAGGGAGCGGAACCGGGCCAGGAATGCGGTGTCCGCGACGAGGCGGCGCCAGCGCTTGCAGGTGAAGGCGGCTCGGACGAGGGCGACGGAAGAGCCGACGCGGAGGAGCACGAGCTCGAGGAGGTGATCGGGGATTTGGTGGACGGTCGTTGGCCCTGACGGGATGTCGCTCCTCGACGCTGTCTTGAGCTTGTTCTTGCTGCGCTGTCGTCGCCGGCGGCCAGCCATTGACCCGGAACTCGGATGCACTGAGCAGCATAAAACGAGCTGCTGACGGTTTAATACACTCAAGCGATGCGATTTCGAGCATATGCATTCGTGCCACTCACGGAACCTTCATTTTCTAAAGATCGTGCAACTTGCCTTCCACGGAACTTAACACTTGGTCGCAACGCTGGCGCCGCGCCACACGGAGCTAGAATAAAGTTTACTTTAGTCTTGGCACATGTCTTAGCGAGTCAATTTCAGTTTTTACCCGTACGCGTAGTTTTTATTTTATTATGCGGGGTACCCGTAAGCGTAGTTTGACACATGGAACGTCAATTACCCGATTTAATAAGAATTTCATCAGTTTACCCATTTAGTAAAATGTGTGCCTGTTTTTACAGGTATAAATTTTAATCCTTTCATTGCAAGAAAAGTTTGGATCTATTAATGACATGTCAGTACAAAGAACACATAAATAGTACAAAAAATACATCCATGTCCATAGACCATCTAGCGACGACTATAAGCACTGGAGTTAGCCGGATGCGCACCGGCCTCATCGCTCCTCCCTTACCGGAGCCGGGTCAAACTTATTGTAGTAGACAGTTGGGATAAAAAAGGCAGTCCCAATTGCGTGTCAAAGGTTGACTTGACTCGGATTAAAAAAAATGGTCAAACCTAGTTGCGAGCTGACGGTTGACTTGCAACCGGGAAAAAAGTCGACCCCTAGTTGCGAGTGATGGCCGACTTGCAGCTAAGGCAAAAAATAAAATCGATGCAGTTGCAAGCTTTAGGTGGACTTGATGCAAAAAAGATTGGGGTCATTTGCGATACCAAAAGAAACATTGAGTCTAGTTACAAGTCGAGGATGAACTTACAACTCAACAAAAAAGGGTTTGGGCCAGTTGCAAGTTAGTAGTGGACTTGCAGCTGAGCGGGAAAAATGTATTCTTCAATGAAACACAAAAGGGAAATGGAGAGAAAAGAAATGGCGAGATATATATTAGGGCGAAATGGAGGACATGCAACTAGCTACAATTTTTTTGCACTGAGTTCAAACAAAAAGGTTCATTCATTCCATTCTTACTAATAGAAATAAAAATGTATTTGAAAGGTGAATTCGAAAAATATTTGCAAACATGAAAATGTTTACAAATTATATTGTTTAGAATTTTATAGTATGAAGATAAAATTCAAAACAAACAAGAATTTACAAAAAAAATAGAAAATGTTACCAAATTAAAAATATTCATGATTTCAAAAATACCTAAGAAATTACAACCAGCGTTAGACCATTTGTTAGCTATACCTACTTCATGCCCGTCTGTCACGTATTTTTGCATAAAATTCCCGCCTTTTGTTGAAATCAACCCACGCTCCATATTTAAGTCCCTCCAAAGAAAACATTCTGCTTTTTTGCAAAAAAAGACTTGTAGTTTCCTCAAGTCAATCCAGGTCCAAGTTTAAGTTTGACCAATAGGGTAAATCAAAGAAACAACAGTAGCAGCTGCAAGGGGAGCTGAATATGCAACAACAATCCAAGGACGGATATCCAAGACGGAAACTAAGTTCCCACTCATGACCCATATAACAAGTTGCACCAAGAAATGTATAACAATTAGAGTCTTGAGTCATGATTATTGCCGTTGCAATGCACAATCACTTTTACAAGAATGAGAAAATGGGTAGAACCTTTGAAAGAATGTTGGACATGTCAAAAGCAGCCCAGAAAACAAAAACAAACGAAAGAAACGGGCGCCCCTATGTCTCGCTGTAAGCCAGACAGAGGGAAGCCTCGCGTTGGGGCAGCTCCAGATGGGTCGGCCCAAACAAAAACAAATGAAAGAAATGGGCACCCCTATGTCTCGCTGTAAGCCAGACAGAGGGAAGCCTCGCGCTGGGGCAGCTACAACCTCCTTTTTCTGTTTTTGTTATTTTACTTTTGACTAAACTTTAAAATATTCTAAATATATCTATTACAAAAATGCTCTATAAAAACAGTTGAATTGACCAAGCATTTGAAAAATATTAAATATGTATAGAGAAAATGTATTGTATATATGAAAATGTAAAACAAAATTGATCATGTATTAAAAAAAATAACCAAGAATTTGAAAGCATTTGAACAAGTATTTTAAAAATGTTAATCAAGCAATTGAAAAATGTTAAATGTGTATAGAAAAGTGTTGACCGTGTATTAAAAAGGATGATCTTTTTATCATGTATATAAAATATTAATCAAGTATTCCAAAATATGTTGAACAATTATTTGAAAAATGTCAATCAAGCATTTGGAAATGTTAAATGTGTATAGAAAAACATTGACAATGTATTAAAATGATTAATTTGTTTTATCATGTATATAAAAATACTAATCAAGCATTTGAAAAATATTGAACAAGTGTTTGAAAAATGTTAATCAAGCATTTGGGAAATGTTAAATGTCTATTGAAAAATGTTGAGCATGTATTAAAAGCGATGAAAAAGTTGATCATGTATATAAAAATATTAATCAAGCATTTGAGGAATGTTGAACAAGTATTTAAAATGTTAATCATGCATTTGAATAATGTTAAATTTTATATAAAAATGTGGATCATGTATTAAAAATGCGGATTTTTTTATCATGTATATAGAAATGTTAATCAAGCATTTTGAAAAAAAGTTGAACAAGTATTTGAAATTTTTGAATCAAGCAATAGAAAATGTTAAATGTGTTTAGAAGAATGTTGACCATGTGTTCAAAAATGTTAATATTGCATTTCATAAATTTAAATTAAGTTTTTCAAAAATGTAAATGTGCATTGAAAAATTGACCATGTATTAGAAAATGCTAATCCCTATTTGAAAAATGTTAATCAAGTATTTCAGTAAAGTTCAAAAGTGTTTATATATAAAACATTGACTATGTATAAAAAATGTTAATCAAGCATTTTTTTAAGCGTATAGAAAAATGCTGACCATGCGTTACAAATTCTTAAATTTGTATTGGAGATGTTAGATGTGTATTGGTAAAAAGTTGTTGACATATAAAAAATGTAGATTAAAAAGCAAAAGAACAAAGAAAACCAAAAAAGAAACAAAATAAAGCACAGGAAAAAGAAAAATAAAATAAAACAGAATAAACAAAATGCAAAAAGAGTGAAAAATAATTGAAAAAACGGAGAAGAAAAATGAAAAATAAATAAAAGAAAAAAACAGCTCAAATGGCCTCGAGTAGGTTGCGCCCTTGATACTTACCATGAAAGGAACTTGGATGAAGTGGCTAGCAGCACGCCTAATCACCCTGGAGACCTGGGATCGATCCCTGGTTCTCCAACAAAAAGGGAAGAAAGCAGGCCGTGGGACGCGCGCGCGACAACATATCAAAGTTTGCACGAGATTTACAGCATATACAACCAACAGTTGAGAACTTAAATGAGACATTTTTACCAAAAAGGCTCTAACCCCGTTTTACGTATAAAGCAACGATCACCATACAAACGATTCATACAATTCGACGCCACACACAACCAAGGCAAGATATAAAGTTACTTCGGTTCAGTCACACCACCCCATACAACTCCAAGTGGATCAACAAATGGAAAATAAGTATGACTACGGAGACTAAGGAGCTCTCAACCGTGAACAAGCACCGCAAAAAGACGAACTGAGGAGACTAAGGAGCTCTCAACCGTGAACAAGCACCGCAAAGAAACGAACTGAGCGTCGACATACCATGTGCTCCATAACGGTACCTTCATGAAGGGCACGATGCCAGAGCGCCACCACCGCTAGATCCAAAGGGTCAAGGTTTTCACCTAGAGCAACATGGAGGAAAAGGGGCAACACCGACGAATCCTTCAAGAAGGGGGGCGACACCCGTGGCCTCCGCTATCGTCGGTCTGGACAAAGGCAGACAAGGTTTTCACGTCGGCAAATATGCACCTCCTCCCACCTGGTTGCGGCCAACAACTCACCTGTCGCACTACCGGCATAGCATGCAAACCACCAGAGACCATGCCGCCCATACAACCATGGCCATCGACGAGCACCTAAGTCGCGAGCTCCACCCACGAGCCCACGACTCCCATCATCTGAACTGTCGCCCCACCACCCAGTGCTCCAGATCCCCATCAAAAGCATGGGCCTTGCATCGTCCGACAAACCCCAAGCGTCGCCGGAGCCAACAATGCCTGCCTGGACCGAGGTTGATCTAGTGCCGAGAGAACCAGGCTGGGAAAGGGGAGAAGCAAGAGCGGACCAGGTCCACGACCAGCGCACCCCCGTGCCGGCGACGGGCAGCCCAACCGAGTCAACACCACCCATCCCTCCCGTCGGTCTGCCCACACGCACACCCCTGTGCTGCCCCTACCACATCGCTCTAGCCATATATGCACGCGTCCACACCCAGCCGCCCAATCCAACGACGATGAGCGCCGACCGACCCAGCCGCCTGTAGAAGAGGGCCACCCGAAGAACCATCATGAGCTGCCAGCGGACGAGCAGATGCTAGGTCACAAACAGCCGTCGCCACCACCAACCTGCTCTGCAACGATACCCTGTAGCTCCCGCCGCCGAGCCCCACGCCGTTGTAAGGGCCACCACCATGCTGCTGCAAAGCATTCCCGCCCAGGGACCGAGCCTAGCCGCTGCCATAGCCCTGCGCCGGCCGCCAACGACCAGACGTCAGATCCAGAAGGACCTGACCAACGCCTCCCGATGCACGTCGCTACTAGAACCACACATTGTCCAGCCCTCCAAGCCCGGCCGGCCGCTCAGCTGCTCCACCGGCTAGCACAACCGCGCCACCACTCGGGAACGTCTGCTCGGCCCGAGCCCCCACAAGCGGGAAGGAGAAAGGGCCCCACCGCCGCTAGCACCCACCAGGCTTTGCACGATGACGAGGGGAAGGAACGGAGGGAGGGGAACGCGCACCAGCTGCTAGGGTTAGCCCCTTTGTCCCTCACGGGAGCGACGCGAGGGGAGGGGCAAGGTTGGACTTGATAACTTAGTTGTTTGCATGATGAGACATTGTTAAGTCTTGTCTGGACGAGAATTAGCAAATCCTTAGTTATATCTCAAGTCAGCCGCTGGTTCTGTCAGGCCTCCGCACCGCTAGTAGAATGTGTTAGAGCATCTCCAATAGATGATGTGGTGCTCCAAACCGGTGATATAAAAATTTGGAGCATCAAAAAGTGCATTTTACATCTTCGAAAAAGGCTCAACTCCAAAAAATGGTCCAAAACGGAGATGTAAATAAAAGAGCAACTTCAACAGATGGTCCAAAATGATGATGTAAAACCGGCCAATGGCCACATCTTCCTCCACGGCCGGCGGTGGATGAACGGCTCCCTGGCTGCTGGAGGACGCCGCCGGCCGTGGCTGCGAGTCGGCGGCCCGAGCCGCCGCGGCTGCCTTCGAGATTTAGGCTGGTCGAGCCGCACTTTCGGCCGCGATTCGTCGGCCGTTTGCCTCCGCCCCGTGCCTTTGTTGCCTTGTATGAACCGCCGGCGCGAATCCGGGGCGGGGGGCGGCGGCATGGACACGGAAGCGGAGGGTGAGTTCGCCATGGCAGCGAAGCGACGACGTGGGTCAGCCCACCGGCTCCGGGCGGCGGCGAAGCGGCGAGGTCGTCGGCTTCGGCCATGGCGGCGGCGGAAGGCGGGAGGGGGGGGGGGGGGGACGGGGACTGGCGGGTTGGTCGTTTCCCGGGCGGACGCGGTTTTACATCACTTGTATCTCGTGATGTAAATTTGCATTACGAAGTTTTAAACTTTACATCTCCGGAAGGCGGTGATGTAAATTATTTTATATATGTATCATCTGTTGGAGGAGCGCTTTTTGCTCTTGAAGCTTTAAAAATTGATTATTTTTAAGTATGAACCATCTAACGGAGAGCGCGACGGCACATCCCCGCGAAGCACGCTCTGCACCTCTGCGGTAGACACGTCACCCCGGGCTAATCATCAACACGCTACATGTACGTTGGTGTGCGACGAACAAACAGCGGCATGGCGCGCTATGACGTGCCCGAGCACGTTGGTGCGTTACAAATACAGTTAACTACTGTAATTCGTAGGCGAACGTCGGCGGCACATATATCCTCCTGCTGCGCCGGCGATCGGCCGCACGGCAGGCCTGCAAGGCCGGTGGCCATGGCAGCTCGAACGGGTACGCCGCACCGGCGTACCTGTTCCTCTCATGCGCCGGCTCCACCTCCAGCGTCTCGAGATCGACAGAGACAATCCATGTCTCCTCCTGTGGTGTCACCAGGATGTACCTCGTACTCGCGGATACGATCTTGGCAGGTCGCTGGAAGTACGTCTCCTCGCGCCCCGGCTGTCCGCAGGTCGCCTCCGGCAGGCTTACGACCTTCTCGGCCACCCACTCGCCGCTGCCCTGGAGCTGCGCGAAGACCGTGAGGTCATTGTTGACCATCACGCGGACAACGCGCAGCGCGCCATCGTGGCCGCCAATGACACGGAAGGCTGAAGATTCCTCCGGCATGCCCACGACCGTACACGGGAACTCGACGAGCGAGAACTCGAGCGTGGTCTCGTCGAGGGCCAGCACGACGCCCTCACGCTCCATCCTCCAGTAGAGTGAAGAACGCGCGCGCCCTATGAAACTGATTAAGGCATACTCTGGAATGGACACGTCGTTCTCGGCCGCGATCTGCCAGCCGCCTTCGCTGCCGGAGGAGAACACGGAGGCACGGGGTGTGCCGCGGCCATCCTCGAAATCATGGCTTTCGTAGCCCACGGCGAGCACCCGAAAGTTCGACATGGCGATGAAGCCGCCACCAGACTCGTCCACGGCGACGCCATCGAGCAGGAACACGCCGAGGAACAGGCGGGAGCCAGCCTCGTCGGAGCAGAGGATCGTCTGGTACGTCCGCGTGAGCGGGTCGCAGACGACCATGTCGGAGAAGTGGAGCTCCGAGTACCACGTTCTGTAGGTTATCCTGTGCCAGACGATATTCCTCCGGTAGAGCAGCAGGAGGCCCCCGCGGCTGTCCCCGAGCTCCCAGGGCAACGAGCGGTCGCCCTCCGGGAGGAAATCGAGGGCGAGGCGGCGTCTGTCGATGGCATCGGCCGCCAAGGGGTCCGGCACGTAGACATGGTTGCTGTTCCCGTCGGGCGGCGGCTCCTTGAAGCTGGGGTCGATGACGTGGTAGTGGCCTGGCACGTGGGCCGCGTGGAGGGAACGGAACCGCGCGAGGAAGGCGGCGGCGGCGACGATGCGGCGCCAGCGCTTGCAGGTGAAGGCGGCGCGGAGGAGGGCGAGGGAGGAGCCCACGCGCAGGAGGACGAGCTCGAGGAGGTGGTCGGGGATGTGGTGCACGCCCGTTGGCCCTGGCGGGATCGGCTCGCGCCTCGGCGCTCTCTTGGGCTTGCCGTTGCTGCGCCGGCGGCGGCCGCGACGCGCCCCCTTGTTCGCCATCGACGCTGAACTCGCTTGAGGGGAATAGATCCTCTCGTCTCGACACGAATGAATGGGTCTTATAAATTAATTCTGTGACAAGCGCAAACGTGTTGTTCTTAGAATGGGTCTTGTAAAGTTACCCAGTGGCGCAAATTCGAGCATACGCGTCTCCGTGTCGTGTCTCCCACAGAATGGGCCTTTTAAGGGAAAGGCAACTTGCCTCCCACGGAACTTAACTTCTTAACACTGCTTTTTCGTTTTCTGAAATCAGTACAGAGGATGGTGAGCGTCGGGTGGGTCCCGTGTTACAGGGGTGAAACTGGTCGGATGGCAATTGTGAATTGTGCGTTGACTGTGTGGGCACGTGCCCTGAGAGGCTGGGATCTTCTAAAACTTCCTGTGATGCATCGAGTGTTTCAGCATGTGGAATGGATCCTTCCAGTCAATAGCGAGCAAGCCATGTTCACACCTGGTTCCAGCAGCTTGCGTTCTCTTTTTCACCCGACCAAAACGAGTGTGCGTCGACGAGGGGCGGCTAGGGTTCCGGTGAACAGCTACCGCCCGCTGGTGGCGGCGACCGGAGCTTTCTCAGACAAACGCCCCCAACCCCGCGCCGACCCACATGCCCCACTCCTCGCAGAAAAGTGGTCGCACATCGCCGCGCTGATGTCTAACACGGCGGCGGCGGTGGCTTCGACGAACAGCCGGTGCGTGGGCAGCTCCCTCGGCTTGGTGTGTGGCGGCGCGCGGCCCTACTGTTTCGTGACAACGATGGTGCATCCTAGGAGCGTGGTCCTCAGCCTCGGGCGGCTTCCTGCGGCACGGCGGGGGTGAGGCGCTCCGAGAGCGAGCTCGACCGCGGCTTCCAGCGCCACGGCGCGGCACCGCGGGACAATGATGCCCTCCTCGGTGCACATATCAGCGGCGTGTGGCTGGAGCAAGGTCGTCTTGCACCGCTCCCAGGAATGGAGCCGGCGAGAGCTCCTGTTCCATCCTCTCCTTGTATGCAGCTGCAGTTCATTTAGCATCAATCACTGCCAAGCTCCTTTTCCTCGCGTCCATCATTTCACACATTTGTATGCACACATCTAAATACTCCCTGTACAAAGCAATCAGTGTACCATTAAGGTTTATAATGCAAACATTAGCTCTATATGATGACCTCGCTCCAGACACACGCTTTGCAGTGGGATGAAAGCTTATAATGCGCACATTAGAACAAATATTAATATTGACCAAACAAAGTGATCAGTGTGCCATTGAACCTTATAATGCAACATGCTTTGCTGTGAGATTTATCACTATATGATGTCTCAAATTATCCCCATTGGCTCGATCGCTTGAACTATCAGCACCAGGCCCATTGGTTTTGCAGTTTGGTCAATGTTAATATTTGTTCTTGCGAATTTGTGCAGCCAAAATATTTTTTGTGAGCGACATGATAGGTATTCCCCATCTCATATTTCTTTCTGATGGTGTTAGTAGGGAGAAGTAAATAGTGGTGAACTGGTATTCCCCATCTCATATCTCTTTCTGACGGTGTTAGTAGAGAGAGGTAAATAGTGGTGAACTGGTAATGCAAGTGTTCCCTTGTCAGATTAGTTGCATACTACTGGAGCTTCTCACACACTATTGAATAGAAATGTGAAACTTTTTGTATTTGATAAATGTGGCTATGATATCTACAATATTGGGTCCTGCAATATCTTCATTCCTTCATTAGGTCCTGCTATCGTTTTACCATGGGTTGCCAAGTTGCCAAACTTTTCTGTTACCCTTACTACTTTCATGCTTAGCTTAAGGTACATCACAGATATGGTGTCTAACCATTACTGTCAGGTTCTGAAGTTGGCAAACCTATGGGGGTGTGCTTTCTTCAAGCTCTTATATTGTTCTGGGCTACCTATATACTTTTCAGTTTATATCTTTTATTCAAGTATGCATGAACTGTACAGGAAGGATCGTATTGATTGCTCCCTGCCGTCTTATTTAAGTTCTCGAGTCCCATTGCAACAATGGTGGCTGTGAGTAGCAGTACAACCATCTTGCTAGCGTGGATGCAGCCTACATTGCTTGCTGCCAATGATTCTTGAGGTAAATTTACCAATTCTGCTGAAATTATAACTCCTATTATCTATGTTGATTTGACATTTCAAGTGTGTTTCAGATGCAGATTCTCTAACCCTATGCTTCAATTGCACTGTACTTTGTGTTGTTGTATCTACACATAGAATTTTTGTGCTGGTTGTTCTTTATTAATTAAGATGACTTCTTCTTCTTCTTCATTGTGACATTTTTGTATTTTGTTCTAATGATCATTATGGTTCTAATTGGCATGGGAACACATATCATATTTTGATTAAAAATGTACTATGAAGTATCCTATATTGCC
Source organism: Aegilops longissima (assembly GCA_021605205.1). Taxonomy (NCBI): domain Eukaryota; kingdom Viridiplantae; phylum Streptophyta; class Magnoliopsida; order Poales; family Poaceae; genus Aegilops; species Aegilops longissima. The sequence continues at coordinate 368,461,719 of CM038680.1, read as the reverse complement.
CAAAATATGTAGAATTGTTTAGATTTGTGTTACCACAGTGGGATATAAGTATACAACTAGCTTTTCCCCGCGCGGCGCCACGCCGCGCCTACCGATACGGTACATGTGTAGTAAATGCTACCTTTGGCTCGTGTGATGGAAAATATGGATGGGAACATAGTTGGGCGTTGCCAATGATTGGAGATGGATAGTTAGTCATCTTGGTGAGGAGAAATATTGCAGGAGATGTTACATTTGTAGTGTGAAAGTCAGATGATAACATGTTTGATTTGATGGAAGATATAGTTGGCCGGACCAATATGTTATATTTCACGTGAATACAGAGAGGAAGTTGTGGAGAGAATCATATGTTCACTTGCGAAGATGGTTAATTTAATGGAGGGTGTAAATTTTAAAAAATTGAATTTTATGATGCAAAATATACCTTAGTGTTGAACTATGAAATGGGAATTATTTTTATGTTTTTTATAGCTTACCACATATGCATAAGGTAAATTAAAAGGCTTTGTTTTTGTTGTTGTTGTTGTTGTTGTTTACTCTACGCATGGAAGAACCCAGGTACGAAGGGAAGGCTTGAAAAAAAATTCCAAGGAAATAGTTGACCTTTTTAATTTAGGACTGATTTACCATCTTGGTTTTCCATGGATCGGATACATAGATCGAGGTAGGTTGCATGCAGCTGGTTAGATGTGCCGTTTATGGCCCTGAGCAGTTTTAACATGATCTCTCTTACCTCCTCTTTTTACATGAGAAATAAGAATGTATATTAGATTTGAGTCGTTAATCCCATTAATTAGTGATATGATTAGGTCTTATCTTTTTACATCACATGTGAAAAAAAGGGGTAAGAAGAAGCTTGTTAAAATTTACCCCCGTTTATAGTATGAATTCTCTACACGCCGTAAAAGCTCGCATGCATGGGAACTCTCTCCCCCTCCTCTCTCTGCGCATGCACCCGATAAATAGGAGTACATGAGAAAATCGCTATTTCTTTATTAGCCACTCTCACCACATCATATTATCTTCTGTCGAGATTTCAGTTCCTGGTTAGTATCCCTCAAGCTAGATAAGGCAAATTTTAGATTAGAAGGTACAAAGCATCATAAGCTAACAAATGAATTGTTAGCGGACAAAGGCTAAAGGTAAAGGCCATTTCCCGCAAGACAACAACATAGATGCACATAACCTAATAATCTCAACTCTCCTGTATTACGGCAACATAGATGCACATAGTCTCCCCCAATAATACCATGTGTCAAGGCTGCAATTGTTTTTCAAAAAATCCACAGAAAACATACAATTTTAGAAATAGGGAATCTAGTATGAGGTCTCTTTGCTGAAGTCGGATGGTTTATTTCTGAAGACCTAGGGGCTCTCATACTGCAAATCATTGCACCTTTATAGTGGTTGGAATTGCAATGGTGCTAGAGTTCCAGAAGTACACCAGGAACAAAACATTGAGAGGAACACAATGTGGATTTATATCCCAGACTGGCGGTTAAGTAAGATAGTTATTGGTTCAACCTTTAGGTGTATTGAATTAAATGGATATGTGTAGAGGAGGGAAATTCGAGAAGTCATAGAGCATGGGCAGCAGATTGGTTGTACATTAAACATGTTTCTGAGCTCGACCGGCCTGTAGCTGCGGGAAAAGAAAAGAAAAAACAAATAGAGGATAATATGTATGCCATGAGAAATTCAAACCCCATTCATCTTGGACGATTCAGAATGGGGTTGGTTGGATGTATGGCATGGAAACCTGCTAGTGACCTGACCTCGGCGCCGTGCTCCTTGGACTAAACAATTCAAATAGGTAAAAATATTGTCAGTAAAATCTCCAAATTTCTAACATTTGCCATTGAAATCATGCAAAATAATCTTGGCCACTGAAATCTGCCAAGCTGTCCACATATGTTGTTCACTTCAGTTAGAAGCCAATTTTTTAAAATAAGAAACTTTGCTAGTTGCATGAGCATTAATAATACCTCTCTGTATTCTCACACAAGTGGGCTAGCTGCTGCATTAGTGCTTGTTCATTCACAATATTCAAATAATAACGTAGACAATAAAACATTGCAAATCCGAAGGAATTTTTCAAGGCAAACTCCTTACCAATTAAACAAACAGAATATAAAGCGATCACTAGATCTGGAGTCATAAAAGTAGGCAGGTAGCAAAGGAAAAAAAAGAAGAAATATGAAGAGAATGGAAAATTCCGCTGTGTGGTACTCGTTGCTCCCTGCTGAAGATGAAGACATGGGAACTTAGAGCATCATGGAGAAATTGCAAATCATAAGATTGTAGAATAGTGAGCACTAAACATCAGTTCATGTACAAAAAGGACAATATCCTGCAGTAAAACCAACTGAAAAAGAATCACATCAAAGGGGAGAGGAGGGCTGGTTCTGGACTTCAATTACAGATGCAGCAAAGGAGAGGAGGAGGTGCCCACGCCCAAATTTGTAGCAGTTCATGTAAAAAAATACAGACCTCTAATCTATGCATATCATCTCATACCAGTCAGATCTAAACTGATTTAATTTAGAGTATAATCTTCAAATTTACAGTGGAATTTCAAAGAAATTGTGGCAACATGTGAACCCAAAACCTGCATTACTACTCATATGTATCGCTTCTGGCTTCATACGATGTCTTATTCCATAAGAACATATGTTGTAAAGAACAAAAAAAATTGACTTCACCATGCATAAAAAATTAACATAAAAGATATTAAAAAAAGTAGCCCAAAAGATGACTTGAACTTGCATCCCAAACAGAGAAGACATGAGTATCACACCAACGTCCAAGTCCACATCTAAAAAATGTATACTTACACCAACCTCCAAGTCCAGATCTAAAAAATGTATCTAAATCCACAATAGTATTTCTTCTACTAAGATCTAAAAACAACCTTGGCTTATCTAATCTGAAAATAGTGAAACTGCCCCTGGGACTAAGCAGTCCCTTACACCTAATAACTGTTAGAATTAAACATGACATAGTACTCCTTGTCCGATACGGGCTTGGAGATAGTTACCGTGTAGGACTAGTATTGCTAGGTATAGCCTAGTATATATATGTATCTACCCTGCACCTTTGTAACCACAACAAAAAGCAATACAAAGTATTCAACAGGTGCGACAGGCACCTGTGGCCATCACATCGATTTGTTTCCTGCCAAGTTACACGAGAGTTCCGCCGAAGCCGAAGAGACGATGGATCGGACCGATCTAGCAAGCTAGCCCGGATACGTTACGTATGTGCATAGGCACTGTTCATCCATCAAGCAGTCTGCCTGCTTGCTTGCTTTGGTTGTCTAGCTTTGCACACGTACGTGTTTAGATCCTGGTTGATTTGATCTAGCGATCTAAAGCCAACAATTGGTATCTAGAGCCTCGACGATCTACGATCTACGATGACGGACAGCGACGCTGAGTCGGTCAAGTCCGGCAATGGCGGTTCCAAGGCGAACAAGAACGGCGACAAGGTGAAGAAGGGCGGCAAGTCAGCAACAAGTGGTGGCGGAACAGGCGGCGCCAACGTACAGGCGCATCGCAACATCCCCATCCAGTACCCGATGCTCACCGACGCCAACTACGGCGTGTGGGCGGTGAAGATGAAGATCATTCTCCGAACCCTTCGAGTGTGGGAGGCCATCACGGACGACAACGCCGACGAGGAGTCGACGAAGGTGCCATGGCCGCCATAGCCCGGTCTGTGCGGATTCCGTGCTGATGACATTGGCGGAGTTCGAGACAGCAAGAGAGGCATGGAACGCACTCAAAGAGATGAGGATCGGAGAAGATCGCGTCACCAAGGCTCGGGCACAAGTGCTGAAGCGTCAATTTCACAAGTTGCGATGGAGGAAACTGAATCGGTGAACGACTATGCCATGCGTCGACTACATTGGTGGGAGAGATCCGGCGCTTGGTGCAAAGCTCGAGGAGACCGAGATTGTGGAGAAGTTTTTCAGTTCGGTGGTGATAAATTCACATACATCATCGGCACGCTCGAGCAGCTTTACGACATCGACGACATGACCATAACGGAGGCGATCGGACGCTTGCGGACATGGGAAGAGAATGCTCGTGGTTGTCGGAAAGGCAAAGGAGGAGGTGATGACCAACTCATGTACTCACGCACAGATTGGGAGTCCCCAAGTAGCAAAGGAAGGCATAGCGTTGGCGAAGGCTCAAGCAACGCAAAGCGCGGCGGACAAACCGAAGAAGGCAAAGGAAAAGGCAAGCCACAAGGTCGTGGTAAGGCGGACCGATCTAAAGAGCGGAAGACACGGAACTTGGATATGTCCGAGGTCAAGTGCTATAACTGCAACGAGATGGGTCACTTTGCGAAGGATTGTCCGGAGCCTAACAAGAGGGAGATCAAGGCAAATTTGGCGAAGCAGGAAGACGAACGTCCAGGTCTTCTGATGGCCGAAGTTTGTGATCTCGTGGAGCCTAACAAGAGGGAGATCAAGGCAAATTTGGCGAAGCAGGAAGACGAACGTCCAGGTCTTCTAATGGCCAAAGTCTGTGATCTCGTCCAAACAGCGGTTGTGAAACCAAACCGGAAAGTGCTACTTCATGAGAAAAAAGTAACACCAAAGTTATCCGGGAGCCAGAACATGTCGTGGTATCTCGACACGGGTGCCAGTAACCACATGACGGGGTGCAAGGAGAAGTTCCTCGAGCTGGAATATGATGTTCAAGGCTCGGTCAAGTTCGGTGATGGTTCAAATGTGGAGATTTGCGGGCAAGGTTCTGTCCTCTTGAGGTCTCACAGAGAACATCGCATACTCACCGGAGTGTACTACATCCCACGGCTTCGCAACAACATCATCTCTGTCGGGAAACTTGATGAGAATGGATGCAAGGTGAATATCGAGAACGGAGTGATGACGATCTTCGACAACCTCCGAAACGTGCTAGCGCGTGTGAATCGCACGCGGAACAGGCTCTATATTCTCAACCTTGATCAATCTCAACCGGAGTGTTGGCTCGCCAAGAGTGATGATGATTCGTGGTTATGGCATGCTAGATTTGGACACGTCAACTTCTACGCCTTGAAGAAGATGTCGAAGATGGAGATGGTATCTGGGATGCCGTTTATCGACCATGTTGATCGAGTATGTGACGGGTGCTTGGTTGGAAAACAGCACCGCAGGCCATTCCCTGCTCAGTCTACCTATCGTGCAAGTGATGCACTCGAGCTGCTCCATGGTGATCTATGTGGCCCTATCACCCCAGCAACTCACGGAGGAAAGAAGTACTTCTTCCTTGTGGTAGATGACTACTCGAGATACATGTGGGTCGTTCTCCTACGATCTAAAGATGAGGCGTTTGAAGCGTTCAAGAAGCTGAAGGCTGCAACGGAGATGGAACACAAGCTGAAGGTTCGTGCTCTACGGACAGATCGCGGCGGAGAGTTTACGTCAAACGAGTTCAACGACTACTGCGAGAAGATTGGCATAAAAAGGTTCCTCACGGCACCTTATACGCCACAGCAGAACGGGGTTGTTGAAAGGCGCAATCGAACCGTTGTTGACATGGCGAGAAGTTTACTCAAGAGCAAGAACTTGCCGGGGACTTTTTGGGGAGAAGCTGTCTCGACGGCGGTCTATCTTCTCAATCGGGCTCCAACGAAGGCGGTGATCGGCAAGACTCCGTATGAAGCAATTTACGGACGTAAGCCGAATGTGTCTCATCTACGGACATTTGGGTGCGTGGCGCATGTGAAGACGGCGGAGCCGCAGCTCTCAAAGCTTGCCGATCGTAGCACCAAGATGGTGTTCATCGGATACGAGAGGAGTTCCGGCACCAAGGCATACCGCTTCTACGATCCACAAACCAAGCGTCTACGAATTTCACGCGACGTCGTGTTTGAAGAAAACCAAGCGTGGAATTGGAGCGCAGCAGCCAACGATGCTCCAAACAGTAACATATTCACAGTTGAATTTCGAATTGATGATGATGCAGGGGAGGATGTCCAGGTGGTTGGCAAGACGCACAACCAAGGTGACCGCAATGGTAGTGATCACCATGGTGCCGACACCGACGACGAAGCGCATGGGTCGCAAGGTGATAGCGACAATGACGCGCACGACACGAGCGGAGATCTCGGCGACGACATCGACAATGAGGCGCATAGTGACGACGACAATCAAGATGATGGTCACGGTCACGACGACTACGCCAACGACGTGGATGTCAACGATGCGGATGCCAACGACCCGGCATCTACCACGCCCGAGACTCGGCCATCTTCCTCAAGTGCATCGACACCGACACAATTTGTGTCGCCCCCTTCGCAAGCCACGACGGATTCTTCCGGGCCTCGTCGCTACAAGCCCCTCAAGAAAGTCTACAAGTACGCAAAGCCAGTTACACTCGAGTACTCCGGTTTGTGCTTACTCGGAGTTGAGGAGCCGGCGAACTTCGTAGAGGCGAGCAAAAGTTCAAGTTGGATGCACGCCATGGATGAGGAGATGAAGGCGATTGAGAGCAATGGCACGTGGACTTTGGTAACCCGACCTCCGAACCAAAAGGCCATAGGTTTGAAGTGGGTTTACAAGTTGAAGAAGGACACGAAGGGTGCCATTGTGAAGCACAAGGAAAGACTCGTTGCAAAGGGCTACGTACTACGTCAAGGAGTTGACTATGAGGAGGTGTTTGCACCAGTTGCTCGAATCGAGACGGTGAGAGTGCTCCTAGCTTTGGCAGCACAAGAGGATTGGAAGGTTCATCATATGGATGTGAAATCCGCTTTCCTCAATGGCGACCTCAAAGAAGAAGTGTACGTGGAACAACCCCTTGGCTACGAGAAGAAAGGCGAAGAAGGGAAAGTTTACAAGCTCAAGAAGGCACTTTACGGGTTGAAGCAAGCGCCAAAAGCTTGGAACGCAAAGTTAGACCGAAGTTTGGTCCCGCTCGGGTTCAAGATATGTCCCCTCGATGGTCCAAATGACAGTTTATCAAGCACCGAAGAACTGGTGAAGGTTGAAGACGCGATCAAGGAGGAGCATTGGCGTCAAGCTACGGACGAGCCGACGACAGCAAAGACGATCCCTCAGATGCTACGAGAAACGGCGAAGGCAATGCCAAAGGTAAAGCATACGAGCAATCGTGTTTGGGATCCAGGTCGCAGAAAAAGAGTATGTCATGTTTAAGGGGGTGAATGTTAGAATTAAACATGACATAGTACTCCTTGTCCGATACGGGCTTGGAGATAGTTACCGTGTAGGACTAGTATTGCTAGGTATAGCCTAGTATATATATGTATCTACCCTGCACCTTTGTAACCACAACAAAAAGCAATACAAAGTATTCAACAGGTGCGACAGGCACCTGTGGCCATCACATCGATTTGTTTCCTGCCAAGTTACACGAGAGTTCCGCCGAAGCCGAAGAGACGATGGATCGGACCGATCTAGCAAGCTAGCCCGGATACGTTACGTATGTGCATAGGCACTGTTCATCCATCAAGCAGTCTGCCTGCTTGCTTGCTTTGGTTGTCTAGCTTTGCACACGTACGTGTTTAGATCCTGGTTGATTTGATCTAGCGATCTAAAGCCAACAATAACCATCCTCTTCACTTTGTCTGCTATAACACGAACACTTTCTAAATGGTCATTAGCTGATGTGAAAATGTTCAGTTCTTACAGACATATTAACGAACAGATAGAGATCATGAAATAACAACATAAGTATACTGTATGTGTGTATTTCTATCAAGGTTTCTCTGCATTAAGCTTGACATCACACTGACATTTTATTATAACAAAAAAAACAAATTTCAAATTGATACACCAAATCGGCAAAAGAGAAGCTGCTGCTAGATAAGAGAGAGCCAGTGCCACCTCAGTGTGCACGGTCAGGTGAGAGAGGGAGTTGCTGCAGCCATGGAGAGAGATAGAAGTTAGAACAGCAGCGGTGGCTCAAATTTTTAGTACACGTAACTGGGAGAGAGGGATAGTAGCAGAAGCACCACGTGCAAGAGCATTGACCGCGAGTCCGTCGATGACGATCGCGGATGGGAACGCGGGTGACTGGGTGGCGACGCTAGTCTGTAATAGAGGAGCCCAGCGCGTGGGCGGCGCTTGTTCCTGTGATGGCGACTGGTGACCCACAGGCCACAGGCGTTGAGGGAGGTGGCACCCACGTGTCCGAGCCGCACACATGAAAAGGAGGTGCGGTGGTGCTGGTGCATGCGGCATGGGCGGCGCGCGCACGGAGACCAGGCGGCAGCAGCAGTCCCGGCCATGGACGTTGTAGTCTTGTAGAGCGCCGAGAAGAGATTGGCGAACCCCGCAGGTGACGTTGTCCAGGATGCCAGGGGCAGCAGCGTGGCGACGACGGTGCGAAGCAGCTCCCGGCGACGGCCTTATTCGATGGAGCAGCCAGAACGGCGCAGACGCCTCCTCTTTGGTGGCTGCCGCTCCTTTGCACTCCCGGTGGAGCAGCGTGGCATAGACCGGAGGAAGCTTTGGTGGGGTGTTAATGGCGGTGCTCATGAGCAGCGGTGGCAGCCTCAGTAGGGACGGCGATGCAGTTCCTGGCTCGGCAGAGCATCACCGGCGGCTCAATGCAGTCCTCCCCGGTACTGTCCCCTGGCGGCGGCTCGGTGGAGCACCCCTTCACGGCCACGCCCCCAGCGCTCCCTGATCCCTTCCGCGGCGCCATTGAGTGCGCGCCCAGTGGCCTAGCCTTGACGTTCTCGGCGGCTTCCGGTCCTTGCACAGCTTCCTGGCAAGCAACGGTGACTGGCGGGTCGGCCCGTGGCCGCTGTACAAATCCCACCCGCTTCATCGCCTCTACGCGCTCCTCCCGCCGGCAGTCGCCGATGACTCATGGCTGCGCCACCAATACGGCCGCACAGAGGGCAGAAGGGGGCAGCACCGGAAGAGGGTATGGGAGCTCGCTGATGGGATTGGGTAGGGCAGCGAGGAGGCGGGATCGACTGGGAGGCAATAATAAAAGCATTATTATTATATTTCCTTGTTCATGATAATTGTTTTTTATTCATGCTATAATTGTATTATCCGGAAATCGTAATACATGTGTGAATACATAGACCACAATACGTCCCTAGTAAGCCTCTAGTTGACTAGCTCGTTGGTCAACAGATAGTCATGGTTTCCTGACTATGGACATCAGATGTCATTGACAACGGGATCACGTCATTAGGAGAATGACGTGATGGACAAGACCCAATCCTAAGCATAGCACAAGATCGTGTAGTTCGTTTTGCTAGAGCTTTCTCAATGTCAAGTATCTATTCCTTAGACCATGAGATCGTGTAACTCCCGGATACCGTAGGAGTGCTTTGGGTGTACCAAACGTCACAACGTAACTGGGTGACTATAAAGGTGCATTACAGGTATCTCCGAAAGTGTCTGTTGGGTTGACACGGATCGAGACAGGATTTGTCACTCCGTATTACGGGAGGTATCACTGGGCCCACTTCGGTAGTGCATCATCATAATGAGCTCAAAGTGACCAAGTGTCCGTCACGGGATCATGCATTACGGTACAAGTAAAGTGACTTGCCGGTAACGAGACTGAACGAGGTATTGGGATACCGACGATCGAGTCTCGGGCAAGTAACATACCGTCTGACAAAGGGAATAGTATACGGGGTTGCTCGAATCCTCGACATCGTGGTTCATCCGATGACATCATCGAGGAGCATGTGGGAGCCAACATGGGTATCCAGATTCCGCTGTTGGTTATTGACCTGAGAGTGCCCCGGTCATGTCTGCATGTCTCCCGAACCCGTAGGGTCTACACACTTAAGGTTCGGTGACGCTAGGGTTATTAGGAAGACTTGTATGTGATTACCGAATGTTGTTCGGAGTCCCGGATGAGATCCCGGACGTCACGAGGAGTTCCGGAAGGGTCCGGAGGTAAAGATTTATATATGGAAAGTTGTCAAACGGACACCGGAAAGTTTCGGGGGCGTACCGGTATTGTACCGGGGCCACTGGAAGGGTTCCGGAGGTCCACCGAGAGGGGCCACCCCTCCCGGGGGGCCACTTGGGCTGCGTGGGGAGGGAGCCAGCCCCTGGTGGGCTGGGCGCACCCCCTCCCTTGGGCCCTTGCGCCTAGGGTTGAGGGGGAACCCTAGAGGGGGCGCCCCCCTTGCTTGGGGGGCAAGTCCCCCCCTTTCCTTGGCCGCCGCCCCCCTCTAGATGCATCTAGAGGGGTCGGCCCCCTTCTCCCTCCCCCCTATAAATAGAGGGGTGAGGGGAGGGCAGCCGCACCACAAGCCAAGGCGCAGCCCTCCCCTCCACAACACCTCTCCTCCTCCGTTGTGTGCTCGGCGAAGCCCTGTCGGAGTACTGCTTCTCCACCATCATCACGCCGTCGTGCTGCCGGTGGAGCTGTCTTCCTCAACCTCACCTTCCTCCTTGCTGGATCAAGACGGAGGAGACGTCACCCGTACCGTACGTGTGTTGAACTCGGAGGTGCTGTCCGTTCAGCACTTGGTCATCGGTGATCTGAATCACGTCGAGTACGACTCCATATCACCGCTCCCTCGAACGCTTCCGTACGCGATCTACAAGTGGTATGTAGATGCAAACTCACTCCCTTGACTCGTTGCTTAGATGAACTCATAGATGGATCTTGATGAAACCGTAGAAAAAAAATTTAATTTTCTGCAACGTTCCCCAACAGTGGCATCATGAGCTAGGTCTATGCGTAGTTCCCTATTGCACGAGTAGAACACAATTTTGTTGTGGGCGTAGATCTTGTCAACTTGCTTGCCGCTACTAGTCTTATCTTGCTTCCGCGGTATTGTGGGATGAAGCGGCCCGGACTAACCTTACACGTACGCTTACGTGAGACCGGTTCCACCGACTAACATGCACTAGTTGCATAAGGTGGCTGGCAGGTGTCTGTCTCTCCCACTTTAGTTGGAGCGGATTCGATGAAAAGGGTCCTTATGAAGGGTAAATAGAAGTTGACAAGATCACGTTGTGGTTATTCGTAGGTAAGAAAACATTCTTGCTAGAACCCAATTGCAGCCACGTAAAAGATGCAACAACAATTAGAGGACGTCTAACTTGTTTTTGCAGCAATTGTCATGTGATGTGATATGGCCAAGTTGTGATGAATAATGAATGACATATTGTGATGTATGAGATCATGTTCTTGTAATAGGAATCACGACTTGCATGTCGATGAGTATGACAACCGGCAGGAGCCATAGGAGTTGTCTTTATTTTGTATGACCTGCGTGTCATTGAAGAACGCCATGTAAATTACTTTACTTTATTGCTAAATGCGTTAGCCATAGAAGTAGAAGTAGTCGTTGGCGTGACAACTTCATGAAGACACGATGATGGAGATCATGATGATGGAGATCATGGTGTCATGCCGGTGACAAGATGATCATGGAGCCCCGAAGATGGAGATCAATGGAGTTTTATGATATTGGCCATATCATGTCACTATTATATAATTGCATGTGATGTTTATTATGTTTATGCATCTTGTTTACTTAGAACGACGGTAGTAAATAAGATGATCCCTTACAACAATTTCAAGAAGTGTTCTCCCCTAACTGTGCACCGTTGCTAAAGTTCGTCGTTTCGAAGCACCACGTGATGATCGGGTGTGATAGATCCTTACGTTCACATACAACGGTGTAAGACAGTTTTACACATGCAAAACACTTAGGGTTAACTTGACGAGCCTAGCATGTACAGACATGGCCTCGAACACGGAGACCAAAAGGTCGAACACGAGTCGTATAGAAGATACGATCAACATGAGAATGTTCACCGACGATGACTAGTCCGTCTCACGTGATGATCGGACACGGCCTAGTCGACTCGGATCGTGTAACACTTAGATGACTAGAGGGATGTCAAATCTGAGTGGGAGTTCATTCAATAATTTGATTAAGATGAACTTAATTATCATGAACTTAGTCTAAAACTTTTTGCAAAATATGTCTTGTAGATCAAATGGCCAACGCTCATGTCAACATGAACTTCAACGCGTTCCTAGAGAAAACCAAGCTGAAAGATGATGGCAGCAACTATACGGACTGGGTCCGGAACCTGAGGATCATCCTCATAGCTGCCAAGAAGGCATATGTCCTAGAAGCACCGTTAGGTGACCCACCTGCTCTCCCAGCACTGCAAGACGATTTGAACGTTTGGCAGACACGTACTGATGATTACTCCCTCGTTCAGTGCGGCATGCTTTACAGCTTAGAACCGGGGCTCCAAAAGCGTTTTGAGCGACACGGAGCATATGAGATGTTCGAAGAGCTGAAACTAGTTTTCCAAGCTCACGCCCGGGTCGAGAGATATGAAGTCTCCGACAAGTTCTATAGTTGTAAGATGGAGGAAAACAGTTCTGTCAGTGAGCACATACTCAAAATGTCTGGGTTGCACAGCCGCCTTGTCCCAGTGGAGATTAACCTCCTGACGAGGCGGTCATTGACAGAATCCTTCATCGCTCCCACCAAGCTACAAGAGCTTCGTGATGAACTACAATATGCAGGGATGGTGAAGACCATTCTGAAGTATTTTCAATGCTGAAGTCAGCAGAGGTTGAAATCAAGAAAGAACATCAAGTGTTGATGGTCAATAAGACCACTAAGTTCAAGAAGGGCAAGGGTAAGAAGAACTTCAAGAAGGACGGCAAAGATGTTGCCGCGCCCGGTAAGCCAGTTGCCGGGAAGAAGTCAAAGAATGGACCCAAGCCCGAGACTGAGTGCTTTTATTGCAAGGGGAAGGGTCACTGGAAGCGGAACTGCCCCAAATACTTAGCGGATAAGAAGGCCGGCAACACCAAAGGTATATTTGATATACATGTAATTGATGTGTACCTTACCAGACTCGTAGTAACTCCCGGGTATTTGATACGGTGCCGTTGCTCATATTTGTAACTCACAGCAGGAGCTGCGGAATAAGCGGAGACTGGCGAAGGATGAGGTGACGATGCGCGTCGGGAATGGTTCCAGAGTTGATGTGATCGCCGTCGGCACGCTACCTCTACATTTACCTACGGGATTAGTTTTGAACCTTAATAATTGTTATTTGGTGCCAAGTTTGAGCATGAACATTGTATCTGGATCTCGTTTAATGCGAGATGGCTACTCATTTAAATCCGAGAATAATGCTTGTTCTATTTATATGAGAGATATGTTTTATGGTCATGCTCCAATGGTCAATGGTTTATTCTTAATGAATCTCGAGCGTAATGTTACACATATTCATAGCGTGAATACCAAAAGATGTAAAGTTGATAACGATAGTCCCACATACTTGTGGCACTGCCGCCTTGGTCACATTGGTGTCAAGCGCATGAAGAAGCTCCATGCTGATGGACTTTTGGAGTCTCTAGATTATGAATCATTTGACACATGCAAACCATGCCTCATGGGCAAGATGACCAAGACTCCGTTCTCCGGAACAATGAAGCGAGCAACCAACTTGTTGGAAATCATACATACCGATGTGTGCGGTCCAATGAGCGTTGAGGCTCGCGGAGGATATCGTTATGTTCTCACTCTCACAGATGACTTGAGTAGATATGGGTATGTCTACTTGATGAAACACAAGTCTGAGAGCTTTGAAAAGTTCAAGGAATTTTAGAATGAAGTAGAGAATCAACGTGACCGAAAGATAAAATTCTTACGATCGGATCGTGGAGGAGAATATTTAAGTCACGAATTTGGTACACACTTAAGAAAATGTTGAATCGTTTCACAACTCACGCCGCCTGGAACACCTCAGCGTAACGGTGTGTCCGAACGTCGTAATCGCACTATTGGATATGGTGCGATCCATGATGTCTCTTACCGATTTACCGCTATCATTTTGGGGATACGCTCTAGAGACAGCTACATTCACTTTAAATAGGGCACCGTCTAAATCCGTTGAGACGACACCGTATGAATTATGGTTTGGGAAGAAACCTGAGCTGTCGTTTCTAAAAGTTTGGGGATGCGATGCTTATGTCAAGAAACTTCAACCTGAAAAGCTCGAACCCAAGTCGGAAAATGCGTCTTCATAGGATACCCTAAGGAAACCATTGGGTATACCTTCTACTTAAGATCCGAGGGCAAGATCTTTGTTGCCAAGAACGGATCCTTTACGGAAAAGAGTTTCTCTCGAAAGAAGTAAGTGGGAGGAAAGTAGAACTCGATGAAGTACTACCTCTTGAACAGGATAGTAGTGCAGCTCAGAAAATGTTCTGTGATGCCTACACCAACCAAGAGGAAATTAATGATGATGATCAAGGTACTTGGATCAAGTTGCTCTTGAACTTCGTGGGTCCACAAGGACACGCCGCACTGAGTGGTACGCAACCCTGTCCCGGAAATCATGTTGTTAGACAACGGTGAACCTTCAAACTATGAAGAAGCGATGGCGGGCCCAGATTCCAACAAATGGCTAGAAGCCATGAAATCCGAGGTAGAATCCATGTTTGAAAACAAAATATGGACTTTGACTGACTTGCCCGATGATCGGCGAGCGATAGAAAACAAATGGATCTTTAAGAAGAAGACGGACGCGATGGTAATATTACCATCTATAAAGCTCGACTTGTCGCTAAGGGTTATCGGCAAGTTCAAGGGATTGACTACGATGAGACTTTCTCTCCGTAGAGAAGCTTAAGTCCGTCTCAATCATGTTAGCAATTGCCGCATACTATGATTATGAGATATGGCAGATGGACGCCAAAACGGCATTCCTTAACGGTTATCTTAAGGAAGAGCTGTATATGATGCAGCCGGAGGGTTTTGTCGATCCTAAGAATGCTAACAAAGTATGCAAGCTCCAGCGATCCATTTATGGGCTGGTGCAAGCATCTCGAGTTGGAACATTCGCTTTGATGAAATGATCAAAGCGTTTGGGTTTATGCGAGACTTATGGAGAAGCCTGCGTTTACAAGAAAGTGAGTGGGAGCTCAGAGCATTTCTCATATTATATGTAGATGACATACTTTTGATGGGAAATGATATAGAATTCTTGGACAACATTAAGGCCTACTTGAATAAGTGTTTTTCAATGAAGGACCTTGGAGAAGTTGCTTATATATTAGGCATCAAGATCTATAGAGATAGATCGAGACGCCTCATAGGTCTTTCACAAAGCACATACCTTGATAAGATTTTGAAGAAGTTCAAAATGGATCAGTCCAAGAAAGGGTTCTTGCCAGTCTTGCAAGGTGTGAGATTGAGCTCGGCTCAATGCCCGACCACGGCAAAAGATAAAGAAGAGATGAGTGTCATCCCTATGCTTCAGCCATAGGATCTATTATGTATGCCATGCTGTGTACCAGACCTGATGTAAACCTTGCCGTAAGTTTGGTAGGAAGGTACCAAAGTAATCCCGCAAGGAACACTAGACAGCGGTCAAGAATATCCTAAAGTACCGAAAAGGACAAAGGACATGTTTCTCGTTTATGGAGGTGACGAAGAGCTCGTCAGAAGGGTTACGTCGATGCTAGCTTCGACACAGATCTGATGACTCTAAGTCACAAACCGGATACGTGTATATGTTGAATGGTGGAGCAGATGGCTGGTGCAGCTACAAGCGAGCGTCGTGGCGGGATCTACATGTGAAGCGGAGTACATGGCAGCCTCGGAGGCAGCACATGAAGCAATTTGGGTGAAGGAGTTCATCACCGACCTAGGAGTCATACCCAATGCGTCGGGGCCAATCAAACTCTTCTGTGACAACACTGGAGCTATTGCACTTGCCAAGGAGCCCAGGTTTCACAAGAAGACCAGACACATCAAGCGTCGCTTCAACTCCATCTGTGAAAATGTTCAGGATGGAGACATAGAAATTTGTAAAGTGCATACGGATCTGAATGTCGCAGATCCATTGACTAAACCTCTTCCGCGGGGAAAACATGATCAACACAAGAACTCTATGGGTGTTCGATTCATCACAATGTAAACTAGATTATTGACTCTAGTGCAAGTGGGAGACTGTTGGAAATATGCCCTAGAGGCAATAATAAAAGCATTATTATTATATTTCCATGTTCATGATAATTGTCTTTTATTCATGCTATAATTGTATTATCCGGAAATCGTAATACATGTGTGAATACATGGACCACAATACGTCCCTAGTAAGCCTCTAGTTGACTAGCTCGTTGGTCAACAGATAGTCATGGTTTCCTGACTATGGACATCAGATGTCATTGACAACGGGGTCACGTCATTAGGAGAATGACGTGATGGACAAGACCCAATCCTAAGCATAGCACAAGATCGTGTAGTTCGTTTTGCTAGAGCTTTCTCAATGTCAAGTATCTATTCCTTAGACCATGAGATCGTGTAACTCCGGATACCGTAGGAGTGCTTTGGGTGTACCAAACGTCACAACGAATCGGGTGACTATAAAGGTGCATTACGGTATCTCCGAAAGTGTCATTGGGTTGACACGGATCGAGACAGGATTTGTCACTCCGTATTACGGGAGGTATCACTGGGCCCACTCGGTAGTGCATCATCATAATGAGCTCAAAGTGACCAAGTGTCCGTCACGGGATCATGCATTACGGTACAAGTAAAGTGACTTGCGTAACGAGACTGAACGAGGTATTGGGATACCGACGATCGAGTCTCGGGCAAGTAACATACCGTCGACAAAGGGAATAGTATACGGGTTGCTCGAATCCTCGACATCGTGGTTCATCCGATGACATCATCGAGGAGCATGTGGAGCCAACATGGGTATCCAGATTCCGCTGTTGGTTATTGACCGAGAGCGTCCCGGTCATGTTCGCATGTCTCCGAACCCGTAGGGTCTACACACTTAAGGTTCGGTGGCGCTAGGGTTATTAGGAAGACTTGTATGTGATTACCGAATGTTGTTCGAGTCCGGATGAGATCCCGGACGTCACGAGGAGTTCCTAAGGGTCCAAGGTAAAGATTTATATATGGGAAGTTGTCAAGCGGACACCGAAAGTTTCGGGCGTCTGCGGTATTGTACAGGGCCACCGGAAGGGTTCCGAGGTCCACCGAAGGGGTCACCCTCCGGGGGCCACTTGGGCTGCGTGGGGAGGAGCCAGCCTGGCGGGCTGGGCGCACCCTCCCTTGGGCCCTTGCGCTGGGGTTGAGGGGGAACCCTAGAGGGGCGCCCCTGCTTGGGGGCAAGTCCCCCCCTCCCTTGGCCGCCGCCCCCTCTAGATGCATCTAGAGGGCCGCCCCTCTCCCTTCCCCTATAAATAGAGGGGTGAGGGAGGCAGCCGCACCACAAGCCAAGGCGCAGCCCTCCCTCCCAACACCTCTCCTCCTCCGTTGTGTGCTCGGCGAAGCCTGCCGAGATCTTGCTTCTCCACCATCATAACGCCGTCGTGCTGCCGATGGAGCTGTCTTCCTCAACCTCTCCTTCCTCCTTGCTGGATCAAGACGGAGGAGACGCCACCCGCACTGCACGTGTGTTGAACGCGAGGTGCTATCCGTTCAGCACTTGGTCATCGGTGATCTGAATCACGTCGAGTACGACTCCATCATCACCGCTCCCTCGAACGCTTCCGTACGCGATCTACAAGTGGTATGTAGATGCAAACTCACTCCCTTGACTCGTTGCTTAGATGAACTCATAGATGAATCTTGGTGAACCGTAGAAAAAAAATTTAATTTTCTGCAACGTTCCCCAACAGAAAGAGCCTCTTTATATAATCAGGCAGAGAGGTTGAGCGGCGGCTCCGGATTCCGCAGAAGCATTCGAGAGAAGGAGTAGACCGTAAAATATCTTAGAAGACCATCGCTGAAAAAGGAAAAAAATGCATCCCGAACCACCCCGAAGAACGGCCTCCAGAAAATGCGGCAACAGTGGCGCGCCGCAGACTCCGAGTATGCGCACGTGGTAGTCATACATAAGCACACCAAAACAATATCCAACGTGGCAACAGCAAAACGGGACAACGCTAAGAGACCCACACAACACGTACCGACGTCGCATGCTTTCTATGGATACTTCCGGAGATGTCGTCTGAGAAGAATAAACAAACCGGCCAACAAGAAAGGAGCATGCACACGGAAAGCGACCTCTTGATACAAATCCTGCATGCAAATCAATAGAAACTGCGGATCCTGCGCGCACATGCAACCAATATCAAACTGAAGTACACTTCTCAACGTCAATTACTAACTGCACGCAAATGTGTACTCCGCCAGGTCCCCCACTAAAGCACATGACGCTTCTCAATTGGTCGGGTTTTCACTGATAGGAAAAAGTCAAAAAAAACAAGGTAAATCAAACCTGGCTAGATTTAGTATATTTAGAATACAACCAGTTTTAGAAAACACTTTGTGTGGATGACTTTCGTCTTACGAAGGCCATTAAAAATGCTTATTTTAGCATAAACAAAAGGTTTCACACTTGCTCTCTTTACAAGCCTAGAGAGTTGATCATGTCCACTTTCCAAAAACGTTTTTATGAAACTTTTGAAGATCAACATATTTCAATGTTTAGTTACACCAGAAATATTTTGACCAAAGAAAATTGACCAAAAGATGGTACTATGGTGATAGGAGTGGTTAATTCTGTACATCTGAGTCTTTTCATGATTTATTCTTCCACACCGACTACAAAATTATTTTTGGAGAGATCTCCAATGTGCATATAGTGTACATTAATTACATAGAAAACTTAGAGGAGTTGTTTGATTCATGGATTTTGTTTCACCCAAAAATGGGGAAATTAGTAATGTTAGGCATGACAGATGTAATATTCACAATATAGAGAACTTTCAATAATGCTTCCCTGTCAAGTGTCAACATGTAAACCCTACCTGCATTTCCAGGCCACTCCGAGTGTGCACATTTAGGCCCAGCCAGATTTTAGCTAAAGTAGATCTGAGATGTTTTTCTAATTCTTGAGTATATTGTATTCTGGGATTTCAGACTTGATACTTCTCATGTGACTTGTGGGACTGATCGTATCTCTACTGCAACCTGCAGTTGGTTTGGGGGCAAATGAAAATTTGGAACAAAGACAAAGTTTTGGCTAAATCATGGAGAAAGAGGATTTTCACTTGCCCGGAAGGTTGCCATCCGGTCACTACCTCACATTACATGAGTGAGTCTCCAAAAAAGTTTTTGTTTCAACTTGACGTACATGAGCTATTCTTTTATGTATGCATTCTCTTGGAGGTAAGCCAGATGCTCCTTGCAGCACCAGTGTGTTGTACTAACACTTTTCCTTTCATATTCTTTTCCTATTACAAATAAGAATATTTCTTCGGTGTAGCCTTCAAATTGTATGTATAGTCAAAAATGAAGTTTGCAATATTTTGATAAAAAGGCCCATATTAATTAGCCTGTTTGTAATTGAAGGAAAAGAAGAGATAAATTGATGGACCAAATGATTTTGAATTCCCATTGTAATGCCATGTTGGATCTATATAATTTGAATTGACACATTATTGTTGGGCACGAGAACACTAAACTTGGAGTTCCCGTGAACGATTCAATAGATGTACCCATGTTTTGACAACCAAAATTGCCCTTGCCTCTAACTACCAAAAAAACACTATCGTGTACATAAAGGGAGAATAATATGCCATTTTTTTTTAAAAGGAGGATGACCCATGCATGCGGCCACTTTATTGATTATTCTCGAGGACCTTATAAAGTATTACAACAATATGCCCGAATCCACCATCTTGGCTACATATGCCACTACTCCTATCCATATAATGAAGGGGTGCTAGCTGGGCCAAATACCCAGACCACTCACCTAATCCTATCATCAAAAGCCAGAAGCCCCAGCCGAGCCACATACCGGGTCTGGGGCATAAACTGGTCTGACGCACTCACAAGTGTCGCCGCCGCCATCTTCCACAGGTCCGTCTCCAGAGCAGATATTGAGGATTCTACCTTGTCAGGCCACTCTGTCATCGACGCCACCATGACGCCAGACAACTACCACCTCCTGCGCGAGTCCATCACCGCGCATCGGGCGCCGAGTCTCCACTGCGCCACGCCGCCGAGATCCGCCGTCATCAATGTGTAGGATGAAGCACCACTCCACCAAAAAAGCCGCCCACTGGTCCCTCGATCCTGTGAACGCCCCAAGAATGACGCCCCCAAGGAGGAAACGACACCAACGCGCCGCCGTCATCCGATCTACTGATCTAGGATTTCCCCCGGAGGTAGCAGATAGAGGTCTGGAGCTTCTCCGCGGCGATGCCTTCAAGAAGGTAATGACACAAAAGAGTGCCGCCAACACCGGTCTTGGCATCAAGCCAAGAACAAGGTTTTCACCTGGATCTGCTCGAAGAACCTCCGTCAAGCATTGTGTGCACGGGTCGCCGCCGATCTGAGCCGCCGTACATCGAGCAAGCCGCACCGGGCAGATCAGATCTGTCCGGAGGGCAAACCACGCATGGCGCCAACCCAACCACCAGGCCCTCCATGCCGCCACCGCCGATTCGAGGTCAGATGGTCCGTCGCTGCAGATCCGGCCGCCGCCGCCGAACGCAGCCAAGGCCGCTGCCCGACGCAGGGCCGACCGCTGCACCCGCCAACACCACCGCCCAAGGACGAGGCCGCTGCCGCGCCGCCGCCGGCCAAGGCAGGCCCGCCACGCCATGAAGGCCAGATCGGCCGTGCCACCACACGCCGCGGGGCTCACCGCCCCCATGGCGCTGGAGAGAGGGAAGGCCCCCGCCTCCGCTGTCAGCCCTCGGGCTATAGGCCGGCGGCGTCCTTCGGCGGCAGCGAAGGGAGGGATGGAAGGACGGGGAGCCCCCGGCGGCTAGGGTTGGGATCCCGCCCGAGTCGCCCGAGCGGAGGCGACACGGGGGGATGGGACGGGGAGGGGGACGGGCTATGTGCCATGCTTCTCTCACATATATTTTTGCTGAGCATGGCGTTTGCTTGTTTGCTTTCTGAGCATGGCATAGTTTCATCACTTTGTCTACAGGTGCTGGGGATGCCGATGAGTTTGTGGGATTGTCTTAGTTCAACTTTCAAGCTGCATTTGGTTCTGACTTTTGCTCCTGATTTTCTCGAGAAAATAAGTTCCAAAGTGTGAACCTTTTCAGTTTTGCGGGCTTCAAGCAACAAACATACAGCTTGACTATGTCATTGAATTTTTTGTTTTCCTATAATAGTTTGCATGTTTAGTTTGTAAACTAAAATTGAAAATGTAGCAAAATTTGGTGGTTTGTCCATAACATCAATAACCAACTGTCGTGTTCAAAAAAGATGATTAACTGGCTGTTCAATGGGCGCGGCAAAGCGCGCCTATCCATCTAGTTCCAGTCATACCGTGAGGAAAACGCAGAGCTACAGAATTTCAGTTCAAACACACGAAAGCAGAAGCAAGACTAAATGACTAATGAAATGAGACATCATGAAGTAGTCATAGAGCTTCAGCATTTCAGTCCAAGCACATGGCATCAGATGCAGCTCCTTGGGTTCTATTGTGCATCGTTTCTCGCCTAGTCAGAAGCAACTACTACAACTCACAAAAAAAAGCAACTACTACAAGCGGAGTTCCCTCCTTCTACGTTGGACATCTCAAAGCCTCGTGGGTTTGGAGGTGATGCCACCCTCCGACGGCAGGTGCAGCCCCGTCAACCCCCATATGACATGGTGGCTCCGACCAGTGTTGGCTCTTCATCTTTGTTTTCAAAGCCCCAGGCCTCTCGCCCCCCGCCCGCCCCCGTGGGCGGCCAGGGGGAAACCCTAGCCGCCGCCCACCAGAGGCCTCCCCCCCACACCTCCATTACTCCTCGCCGCCACCGGAGGGCGCCGTCGGGCGAAGCCTAGATGGCGTCGGTGGCGGCGGGGCCATTTTCCCCTCCTCCATTGCTGCTTTGCGGCGCGGGCGCGGGCGTGCGGGTGAGGCGAGGCGCTGCTGGGCGGCTCGGCGGCGACGCTGCCAGCTGCGCTGTGGGCACAGCGGTGCCACGGTGCGGCGGCGGCGGCTACGCGGAATTTCTGGTGGGACGTGCTGGGGCGTGGGGGAGGCGGGCGGCCATCAGATCCAAGCATATGGCGACGAGGGCTGCGTCGGCGCGGGATCGCTGGCCTCGGCCAGATCTGGCCGTGGCTGGTGGCTAGACACGTTCGTAGTGTCCGGTGAATGACCCATGGCCAGCGGGGTGCGGACGGCGCGGTGCCGGGTGCGCCCACCGTCAACTGGGCAGACCTCGACGGATTCTTCTGATCACGCTGGTTCAACCCTGGTCTGGGTCCTTGACACTGCGGGCAACTCCGGGGAAAACCCTAGATCTCATTGGGATCGAGCGATGACTGTGCTTTTGTATCGTAGTCCCTCTTGAGGGCATCATTTTTGGAGTTTGCTTAGGTGGAAGGGACCAGTGATGCCAGCGGCGTACGGACTGGTGGCGCGACTGCCGATGAAAATCGCGCCAACTTCGTCATGGCAGACGATGGCGGCGTCCCCGATGTCGTTCCCTTGTTGAGGCATCGTCGTTGCAGTTTGCGTCATCAGGCTTGGGATGCTCCTGGGGAAACCCTAGATCTGGGTCTCCCGGATCGGACGATGACGACACCTTTGGTGTCGTTCGCCCTCCTGGGGGCATTGTTTTGCAGCAAGTGCTGGCTGGAGAGGACTAGAGGAGGAGCGGTATTCCATCTACCGCAAGGCCGACGGCGGATCCCGGCGGCATGGCGCTGCGAAGTTTCGGCGACGGGCGCGGGCGGATGGATACGTGCAAGATGGTGGCGCTGTCTGGCGCCGTGGTGGCGTCGACGGCAGGCCTGATAAGGTCTGTGCGTCAGTAACTGCTCTAGAGATGGACCAGTGGAAGATGGTGGTGGCAGCTTCTGAGAGTGCGCCGAACCGATGTGTGACACAGTCCCGGTATGTGGCTGGGCTGGGGCATCCAGCTTTAGATGTTAGGATTTGGTGCGATGTCGGTTTGGTATTCGGCTCGGATATTCGGCACCCCTTCATCAAGGACATAGGAGTAGCGACAGGTGTTACCAAGATGGTGGCCTCAACTTACAGATGTATTACTTTATAAGGTCTTTGTAAATAATTAATAAAGTGGCAGCATGCATCTCGCAGATGCAGAGGCCGGGGGTGTATCATACTTTTTCAAAAAAAAAAATCTTTGTTTTCAAACACGGCGGCTATGGGATTGCTCAGCTTTATCATATGTCTTTTAAATATAAATTTCAAAATATTCACGGAAGTGGGTACTAATAGTGACACGGATCGCGCATTCGGTGGTGCAACCGAACTAGATGGCTTTCATGCCGGGGAGACATATCCTAGAAGGGGTTGTCGTCTTACATGAAACTCTCCATGAAATTAATTCGAAGAAGCTAGATGGGGTCATCTTCAAAGTGGATTTTGAAAAGGCATATGATAAAGTAAAGTGGTCTTTCCTTCAGCAGGCAATGTGCATGAAGGGTTTTAATGAGACATGGAGGAATCAGATGGATTCCTAGTCCAAAAAGGTAGTGTCGGAGTAAAGGTTAACGATGGTATGGATTACTATTTTCAGACTCATAAGGGCTTGAGACAAGGTGATTCGATGTCTCCTCTCTTATTCAATATAGTGGCAAATATGCTGACCGTTCTTATAGGCCGGGCCAAGGAAAATGGCCAAGTTAGTGGACTCATTCCCCATCTAGTCGATGGGGGAGTATCCATGTTACAATATACCGACGGCACTATTCTTTTCATGGAGCATGATCTTGCAAAGGCTCGGAATATGAAACTGATATTGTGTCTTTTTGAACAATGTTGGGACTAAAAATAAATTTTCAGAAGAGCGAATTGTTTTGCTTTGGGAGGGCCAAAGAGTATAGACAATTGTTCGGATATGAATTGGGATCTCTGCCTTTCAGTTATCTAGGCATCCAGATTCATCATCGTAAACTTACTAATAAAAAGTGGAAATGCATCGAAGATTGATTTGAAAAAAAAAAACTAAGCTGCTGGAAGGGCGAGCTAATGTCTTATGGAGGTCGGTTGGTGCTCATTAATTCAGTACTAACTAGTATGCCGATGTTCTTGTTATCTTTCTTTGAAGTACCTAAAGGGGTACAGAAGAGATTTGATTTTTGTCGATCTCGATTTTTTGGTAGTCAGATAATGTTAAGACAAAATATCGCCTGGCAAGATGGGATATCATTTGCCGACCCAAGGACCAGGGGGGGTCTCGAATTGAGAACCTAGAAATTAAAAATAAATGCCTAATTAGTAAATGTCTATATAGATTATCGGTAGAAACTGATGGTGTGTGGGCACAGATATTATGAAACAAACATTTACTATCAAAATTTCTACCCAAGTTACCGCAAGACCTAATAATTCGTCATTCTGGAAGGCACTTATGAGAACGAAAGATATGTTCTTTCGTAGGACCAAATTCTTTGTTGGCAATGAGATGACAACAAGATTTTGGGAGGATACGTGGTTAGGGGAGACGCCTCTAGCCCTATAGTACCCCACCTTATATAATATTATACAACGTAAAGAGGATTACGTGGCTACTGTACTACAGGAGGTGCCCTTAAATATACAGTTTAGGAAATCTTTAGTTGGAGAGCGCTGGAACTCCTGGCTACACTTGGTGCGGAGGTTGAAGGAGATTCAACTATCTGACCAACCTGATTCCGTTCACTGGAAATTAACCAGAAGCGATGGGTTACGGTCAAATCTATGTATATGGATCTAATTAATTTTGACCTAATCCCAAGATCGATACATATCTGGAAAATTAAGGTTCCCTTGCGTATCAAAATTTTCATGTGATTTGTCCACAAGCAAGTGACCTCACAAAGATAATTTACTAAAGTGACATTGGGTAGGTAGTGCACGATGTTGTTTTTGTGATCATGACAAAACAATACAGCACCTATTCATAGATTGCCCTCTTGCGAAATTACTTTGGGGAACGATTCATATAGCCTTTAACATTATTCCTCCAGTTAGCATTGAAACATTATTTGGGACGTGGCTAGCTGGAGTAGATTATATTACTGCGTCTCGTATTCGGATTGGAATATGTGTGCTTATTTGGGCTATATGGAACTGCATGAATGATATGATTTTTAACAGACAACATACTTTAACTTTCTTGCAGGTCATCTTCAGAGCTAAGGCATGGATTCGTACGTGGTCCTTACTCACTCCTACGGACTCTAGGGAGCCTTTGATTACTGGGTGCAACCAATGGGAGATGGTAGCATGGGCTATATTCAACTTGTTTGGATGGCGGTCTCATAATAGGATATGCGTCTAGTGTTCTAATCCTATATCGTGCCGGTTGTGGCAATAATGGAGCTAAGACTATGTTTTTATTCGAACTATTTAATAATATGGCCGCATGCATCTTTCAGATGCAGAGGCCGAGGGTGAGCCTCCTTTTCCAAAAAAATGGGATTGCTCAGCCTCAGGTCAGGGAGAAATCTCTGTTCGACTTGCCGGTGTTGGCAGCGGTGGCGTCTATGGATGTCGTTTTCTTCTTGAAGGCGTTGTCAAGGCCTTCAGTTGTGCCCCTCTCAGAGCTCAGGGGAAACCCTAGATCTGGTTCCTCTGCATGAATGGCGACGGCATCTTGGCGTCGTCTTTCTTCTTGAAGGTGCTATCTTGCTTGCTCGCGGTGTCCCTGATTTTGGCTCTGTTGGTGTTGGTGTTCTTGTTGGTTCAACATTGCCGCTCTTGGTTCGGGCTTGGTTGGTTTAGTTGTTATGGATCCTTTGTACAGACCGAGCATCCCTTGTCGCCCTGCTTCGGGCATTATGTTCATGCCTACTTGCGTTCGTGTCATGTGTTGTACCTCCATATGTACTATTCTACTCCTTATCCCGATGCAATGATACCTTTGATTATTCGCGAAAAAAATGAAAGTCCCCTCCTTCACGTGCAACCAAAATTGCAGACCAATAAAAACTGAAAATGCACTTTTTTTATTGCTTCCGCCGTGTGGGATTCAAAGCTGGACGAAAGCCTATTTCATGGACCTATATAAAAAGGATGCATTGCACAAAACGGTAAAACTAAATCTTTTTTTAGACTAGTATAAATCAACTCTTCTACCAACAATTGTTCTTTAGTATAGCTTAGACCTAGCTTCTTTTCTTTTCTTTTTTCCACTTCTGGTGGACCTGTAACCTTCTTGTACATATGACTTTGCTTTTTCTTTTTCAATAAAATTAATATGCTGTGGGGCCAAGCCCTGCAGTTTCCATGATAATAAAAACTCTTCTACCAACAACCACATTTAAGTAATATCAAGGACACTCATGAGGATGTAGAAAGAGAAGAAATAATTCAATTGCGCATTGGCAATGTTGTAATTGCATCGGCCATGGTTGTGCAACAAAAATGTATTGCATGCTTTAACGCAATATAGGGCAGTATTGTTGTGCACAGATATATACTAGCATAACCCGCGTGGCGACACGCCGCGCCTATTGATACGTTATGCAGAAAAACAATATTGAACTTTATATATATATATATATATATATATATATATATATATATATATATATATATATATATATATATATATATATATATATATATATATATATATATGTATGTATGTATATATCTTCAGTGAACGGAAGCCGCGGACCCGTTCAGATTCAAAATCAAAGACAACATCGCTCAGAGAAACAAAATACACACCATGAATGTCAAAAGGCTTGCTTACTTGTCTATCCTAATGCTCTTCACATAGGACATTATAATCAAAACCAAACATAAACAGGAATTAGAAATTAAGGAATGCCACCAGTCTGACCAAATCAAATCCACAAACTGAACTTGGCCTCCCGTCTCAATACACAAATCAACTATGTACAGAAACAACCTGACAACTATTAAACGTGCGGGTACTGTACTACTTCCTAATCTGCCATGTACAGATCACATTAGAACCACTCGTAGTTTATACTCCCTCCGTTCCATAATTTGGTGCATATAGATCTTATAAGAAGTCAAACTTCACAAACTTTCCATTATTTGATGCATATAGATCTTATAAGAAGTCAAACTTCACAAACTTTGACCAACTTTATGGAGAAAAACTTTTACATTTAGAAGGTTAGACTTATATCGTTAGATTCATCATAAGATATAGTTTCATATTCTATATATGGTATTGTAGATATCAATAGTTTTCTCATTCTAGTGTGGCTTCCTGTGAGATTGGTGCTTGTGATGAAGAGGCATAGAGCTTCTGCAAATTATTTAATACAATCTTGTGGTGGCTTAGCACCGGTGTATGAGATAATTGGATCTTTAGTTTGTGAGCATCGAGGACACAAGATTGTGTCATAGAAGAAGAAAAAGTTTGAAAATCTCGAAGATTTGCCAGGTTCTTTTAGAATTTATTTTGTAATCGTTATAGTCAGATCATGTATCTCTATCATGTACAATTCACTACTATAAATATATCATGGTATTGATCGTAAAGAAAAAAAAAGTTGACCACAGTTATAACCGCAAAAATAAAATAAAATTGGGCACAGTTCTAACTGCACATGCACACAGTTTTTTACATTTTTTTTCTGAATATTACACGGACAACTTAAACATAAATTAACACAGATTAGGGCGGTGCTCTAAGATCATGCCTGCAGCAGGCCACGCGGTGCAACAAGGACGTGCGCATGCAAGCAGTCCTCGAATGCTGCACCAGGGACATCGGTGGTCGTTTGCGCACCTTCAGACCATGCAGCAGGATAGTCTAGATTCTTGTTTTCATGGCCAAGGGCCTAAATCTTGATCCTTCGTCATGTTTCCGTTGGGAATAGCTCCTTTGTAATTTTACCGATTCCATAATTGCATAAACATTTAGTCAAAAAATAGTGAAATTTTTGAATTCAACTGAAATTTTTTTTTATACATTTTCTTAGGTCTCCCTTCATGAGTAGAAGCTTGTTTACGATTGTTGCTTCCGGCTGTACTGGTTAGTGCTTTGTGAAAGCATGTGAATTCTAAGTCCTCACTTATGTGAATAGGTCTCCTGTTCGAAAGGAATGCGAAAATTTGCAGCGCTAAGATCATCGCTCGTCCTCACTTTTTTAGGAACGTGAACTTTAGATCAGCGCCGCGCCAACTCTCACATGGACGACCGTGAACTTTTCCTTCCATGCAAGTTGCAGCAAACCACGGCGCCCGGGCACGTACTCTCGAGGCCATCCATAAACGCGCTAAGAAAACGAACGTACTAAGTGCAAACGCTGGTGACACTCGTCGCATAATGCATTACACACTTGGAGGCGCCGGTCGAAAGAGGAAGGCTAAGCACGCCCGGTCGGCGAGCCAGCTTCGCGTGCCACCCCGTCCACACGCACCTCGATGCCGGAGTCTGGGCACTCAACGCATGCATGGTCGGCCTCCGCCGCGGACGTGTATTCGGAGCCCTCGCACACGGAGGCTGCCCTGGCCGCACGGGTTCCTCACGCTCACCGTCGCGTCCGTCTCTTTCGAGCAAGCGCTAAAAAATCTAATCACGCTCTAGCAGAGCGTCGCGGAGCTGCGGGCAGGGGCGTACGGTTGGAGACGACACATGATCACCGCATCGCTTTAGGCACGCAATTGCTTAGAGAAGGCCAGAAGGAGCAACCGGGCCTCGCTGTGACAATGCGGCACGCCCCGAGACACGCCATGCTGGCGCCGACGAATGCCATGGACGGTGTGGTTACCGCTGGCGAAGATGGCGGAGGCTTGCCGCACGTGAAAAATCGAGAGGTGGCCATGGGCACCACAGGGCCTCCCACTTCGGTAACCACTCGCAGCCCCCCACACCACCTACAGCTAGGATAAGTACACCACTGACGTCGGCGCCGCACACACCAGCGGCTCGAGCTCGCGGCCACAACGTCGATCTCGTGGCGCCTCGTGGAGCCTGCAGGTTGTCGTGGCGAGCGGTGTCGATTTGCACAAGCTTCAGTGAAGAAACAACGCGAGGTAATAGAGAAGATAGACCATGCGGTCCTTGCGAGTGGTGGAGCTCCAGTCGGAGGCAGCTTCCGAAGTGGTAGCGGCACGGTTGTCCTTGTATCAAATCAAGGCAGCAGCTCGAGCGACCACGCATTCGCAGCTTTCATCGTTGGAGGCATCCGGACGTTGAAACGGCGAGGTCCAGTCGTGGCATCATGCGCAGGAGATGAAGGACGGTCAAGCGGTGATGATGCAAGCTGGGTGCTGGATGTAGGGGAGTGGCCGCGCCGGGTTGGGGCTGCCTCCGCGAGGCCCGACAAACTGTGCCACCAGCATGTACATCCCCGCGTGGAGGCCGGCGCGCACAGCCGCCGCTGCAGGCTGTACCCGGCATCGCTCCCACGGTGTGTTTGGGCACCTTGCTGAAAGGATATGTGGGTGCAAGTGCTGGCCGGGGATGCCGCTCCTGACCAAGTGATCAGGAAACCTTCCTATTTATATAGGAGGCTAGGAAGGCTAGAAACATCTTTTAGAGCGGCGGAAGACCAACCGACTAACCTAAACTTAAGCGGCATCAAGCCTGAACACTACACGCAGCAGCACGCGTGGCCATGCAACACGAAGCAACCTCCAGAACATGCATCGGTGTTGCATGTACTTCCTCCGTTCCTAAATAATTGTCTTTCTAGAGATTTTAACAAGTGACTACATATGGAGCAAAATGAGTGAATCTACACTTTAAAATATGTCTACATACATCCGTATATTATAGTCCATTTGAGATGGCTAGAAAGACAAATATTTAGGAACGGAGGGAGTAGGTACGTAGTCATATCTGTTAGGAATCTAATAGTATTAGTATTAGGCTAATTATGAGATTAGCAGATTCCTTAGAATATTTTAACCGGTGGTTAGAATCCTGGCGTTGTTCAGACGCAGTAGATAGCAAACCATCGTCATGTCTTTTCAAACCGGCATCGTGTCTTTTCCAAACGAGACGAACCTTGTAACCGACATGTAAACACGACGGCTCAAGACATATAAGTACCTGCAGTCACTATCAATGAAATCAATCTATTCACTTCAATCTTTCTGTTTCTCTACACGTCATCACCACTGCTCGAACCAGAGAATAGGCTATAGGAGAGAAAGAAAGGTGAGAAGAGATGGATTCTCTGCTGGACCTTGCTTTCGCTTTCGCTTTCGCTTTCGCTCGATTTGTGGCCAGGGAACGCCGGGGCTTCCGTTTTCCTCACCGGACTTTTGGTCCGGCTGCTGCTCGTCGCCGGAACTTCGGCCACCGCCGTCGGCGTCGCCTGAACAGGTATGGCGGCCTCCGCCGCTGCAATGCACCATACCGTGCTCCTCTTCGTCGCTACAGTATTGGTGGTGGCCTCCTTCGCCGCCACGCCCATCGCCAGCGTCTTAACTGTGGTCACCGACGGGTGCACCGCAGCAACTCCCCTAGAGCGCCAGGACCGAATACCAGGGCGGATGCGCCCAGGGAAGACGTCCCGGTCATGCCCCAAGAGGTTGCTGCCGCACCAAACGCTGTCAACAAACAGGTTGCTGCAGGGGTCGGGATCGAGTACGAGGATGAGGCCTCTGCCTCCAACATCACCACGGATGCCGCCGAACTGCAGCCTCCTCCGCCGGTGTACGCACCCATGGAGTGGATGCTTGCCGGACCAAGCGCCAGATGGCTCGTCGATGACCCAGACTGCTACTTCTCCGACGAGGAACTCGCGGCACCGCCTCCGCTGATGTACTCTTGCCCAGGCTACGGGTACGGGCCGGGCCTCCCGTCCCCGACGCCATCTGACGAGGACCCGGAGCACTTCAACCCGCCGGGCTACGATACACTGCCAGAATTCTCCTCGCTGCCGGCTGCAGTCCCTCTGGACGCGCCCAAGCCCCGACTCGTCATCAACCTCCTGCCGAAGGTGAAGACGGAGGAGATCGAGGCCACTGTGCCGACGGTCGCTCTCCCCGACCTCAACCTCCCAACGCGAGATGTCGCGAGATGTGGAGGAGGAAGAACACCAGGAAACAGCGCCGCCGTCAGCACTGCCGACACCCTCGCCGGAAGCCCGTTTGCTACTCCACCGCCTTGCATCCGCCATGGCTACTCGCCCCACTGGAATCGGCGTGGGCACCTGGTCGCCCGAGGCACTCGGTCTCACTGGTCGCGTCGCGGATCCCCGCCCCCACGAGGCCGCCCCTCAACTCCCCTCCTCCTCTGCGGAAGGGCCGCTCCGCCGCTGATGGAGCCGCCCGTGGGCACCGGCGAGGAGCAGGGCCAAGCACTGGTGATTTGGGAGTGGAGGCTTTTGGTGTCGTACCTTATCTGTCCTCTGGTCGATCCCTTTTTTTAACCAGAATGCTCCAAGCGGTGCCGACACAGGCCATGGACCAAAACAGGCCACGTCTTCTGCCACTAGTGATGTGTAGTACTAATATAATCCAATTTGTATTAGACGTACTAACTAGCTAATTGCCCGTGCGTTGCAACGGGATTAATCAATAATACATTTAGTACTCTCGTCCCTCTCCCTCCCTCCCTCCCTCTCTCTCACAGGGTTGGATCATAATCCAATTCCCTGCATCAGTTAATTTGATACCCAATTATAGAAATACTAATACTCAATTGTATTTAGGAAAAAAATACACGAGCCCATTTAGAATTTGCTATTTTGTGGATGGGCAATTTCTCATATTTGACATCCACCTTATTCACGCTAGTGCAATAACAATATGGATTATATGCATTATATTTGCCAGCACAACCGGGGGAACTAATTTGATGTAAATCGGCCGGCGACAACACCATGACAAACAATATATCTAAATTCTCAGTGTTATTTTTATGTAATATGCATTACTTATTTACACAATTTCGTGAATGTGCTCAAACTATTACTTGAACTTGCTACCACCAAATGATAGCAATTAGCCAACTACCTATATGTTTTGGTGCACCTTTGTAAAATTTAGAAACTGCTCGTGTGACAAAAAGAAGATACTGAGTGAAGATATGGAAAGGCCTTGTGTTGTGTAGAAATGAATTAACAGAATGAGAAGATTTATTCTTGACATGAGCAACATATGAAAATGGATCATGTTCCATCTATGTATGGATGAACAAATTGATACGGACAGTTTGATATAGAAGTTTCATCTATAAAAATACCATCTTATAAATACAAAGAACTGCCAAATATCGCAATCATGCGACTGAATATTATAGGACCAACTTTTACCAATTATCATAATGTTACTTTTAATGTCCACGAAATGAAGTGAAGTAATTCTGAAAATAAAAATGCACAATTGACCAAAACAATTAACCACTATACTTGATGCAGAAGATGATGAAAGTATAAGCCTGCTGACGGCAGCGCCAAATGAAGCTTAAAGAACATCACCCATACAAGGATTAAAATCTACAACCATACAAACTCAGCTTCAACATGATGACATGTTGAATGTAGATTGTAGACCTCCTCTTGCATGCCTTCTCAATCCTCATGGTATATCCTCTCGCGCCTTAATTGCCTTCTCTAATCTTCGTCTTGCCATGTGTTGCAGCTGGTTCGAGAAAGAAATAAAACATGAGCTGATGTGACTTGCAAGGAGCATCGTATGTATAGATATTTTTTCTTAGTATTAGTTCATAGAGGAAACCAAGGAATATCAAAGCAATGGTTCAACCAACTTTGAGGCTTTAACAATAGATTAGAATGTGGTGCCTGTGTAGGCGAGGTGGAGCCGTAGAGGATATGACAGCCTAGCTTGAGCTCTACTGATACAAGCCACACAAGCTTGTAATGGTCGTTTTCTGACGCACGATGAAGTTGGATGAGCTGACCAGGTTATTGTCGCATCAGATCCTACCGAACATAGGCATCGCTGATGGAATCGCAGCCCGCGACCTTAGGGCTGAGACACACGCGTCGTCTGGCCACCGTCTCCCTGCCACCTCGGCACACTGATGCGTGCGCTGCGCTGTCCCCTTCAGCATAAAGGCCCAACGACCTCAAGCACCACCGCCGCAGCCGCTCTGCGTTCATGCATCCCCGACGCCCCGCGCCATTCAAAGAGAGATGGGCCAAGAGGAGAGAGATGAGTAGACTTAGGAAGAAGATACGAATGGGTACCTCACGTCCAAGCATGTCGCCGTTGCAGTCCCGGCTCCGCTCGACCTGTCACATCGCCACAAGAGAATACAGGAGATAGGGCAGGGAATAGGGTTTATGGCTTTATGCGGTTTTCTCGCCGGATTGATTGCATCGAGTGGATCGGGAATTGGATCGATCGATCATGGGTGAAACGAAATCGGCGCTCAGGATGGTGAGGTGTTGTGACATGATCGCAACATCACATCAAAGGGATCTGTACCAACACCACGCCGCGTAGTTGATGTGCCTTATATGAGTTTGCATTGAGGTTAATTGTTCCCTGTGTGTGAAGATTGATTACCGTCCGTGAGCTAAGCAGGGTTACTAAAGAAGAATCTGATTGCAATACGTGAATTGATTTATGTTGCCTTGTATCGATCCATTTTGGTATTTGAAGATTGATTACCATCGATTAGTTAAGTTGGGTTACCAAAAAAGAAATCAATCACCATACGTGAGTTGATTGTGTTACCAAATAAAGGTTGGATTTGTCCGGCTATATTACCAAATAAAGATTTGGTTTGTCCTGCTAGATGAGAAAACCAGTGAAAACCGGAGAGAGGGAGGAAAATCGGTGGAGGGGTGGGGAGCGTACGAGGAGGGGCTTGACGATAGATGGGACGACGTAAGAGGGGAGACGGAACCTTACGTTTCTTTTAGGTAGTAGAGATAGAGATTAGACGTACTCCCAATTTGTATTTTCCTAGCTGGAGATCTATATGGTGTTGTAAATCTATATGGTAGCCCTTACAACCATTTATATCTGTAATATGACATGTTTATTAATATTTGTTTTAGTATATTATAACATGTTATTTGGTACAACAATTTTATTTTGCATTTAAAAAATAGTTTTTCATGCAATATTCTCTCATTAGTATGAGATAGAAAGGCCAAACAAAATATGTGATTATCTTGAATTATATTTGTGCAATCACACAGTAATGGCATCTCTACTGTATATTACAGTTTGCTTATTACTCAGAGGCATTTTTTTATGCCTCCATAGTGCTCTTCCAAATATATCAAAATTTGATGATATACACATATATGGCTTACAAATTATAAGTGTTCCTCTAGAACGTATTTGTTGTTTACCAAAATAAATTTTACTATCAAGTAAAAATTAATCAAATGCATGACCATACATGCAGGAAATATGGCCGACATCAATAAGAAAGAATTCCAAGAACTACAAATAGATGGAAGTAACTATCTATCATGGGCCATGGATATGAAAATATTCTTAAGTGGACGTAGCCTCGGTCCTTGCATTGTTGCACCCCCTGAAAATGCTCCAGAAATACCTCAAGTGGTAAAGTATGCAGCATTGCACTACGTAAGGCACCATCTCCATCCTGATTTAAAAACTGAATATTTGATGGAGGAGGATCCCTTAGCTTTATGGGACTCCCTCAAGGAGAGATATGACCAACAATGAGCAGTAATGTTGCCGGAAGCCAAAGAGAATGGTCTCTTATAAGGTTTCAGGTCTTTAAGTCCGTTGCTGCATATAATTCCGTCGTGCATAAAATTAACTCCAAACTAAGATTTTGCAATCAACAAGTTTCAGATGCAGACTTAATAGAGAAAACTTTATGCACTTTCCATCCCTCGATGAGGATATTGCAACAGCAGTATCGTCAACAGAAATACACAAAGTATTCTGAGCTCATATACACATTACTTCAGGCCGAGAAGCATGATGAACTTCTCATGAAGAATCACAATGTTCGCCCAACGGGTGCCATGCCTATCCCTGAAGCACATGCTAATGCTCATTCTACTAGTAAATTTGGAAACCGTAAAAGGAACTTCCAGAAATTCAAGGGAAAATGGAAAAGGTACAATGGTCAAAAGACTAACGGTCAAACTAAGGGGAAAGGTCATTTCAAGAAAAATGATCAAAATGACAACTCTCAAACTTGTCAAAGGTGTGGACGCATGAATCGTCGTACTAATCAATGCTGAATTCCCAAGCACCTTGTAGATCTATACATGAAGTATGGAGGAAAAGGCAAACAAGTTCATGGAAATAAAGCTGAAGCTCACTTCAACGCCATTCAAGATAACCCTCAAGCTGGTCCTTCTCAAAGCGCTATTCAAGTATACAAGCCAAAGGACGATCTCATCCTCGATGAAGACATGCTTGTGGATTACACCCGAGATGTTTTTGGAGACCTCAGTTAATCTCCATAAACAAATTGATGTCACTTAGCTATTTAAATATTATAAGACGTTATATATTATATAACAATGAATAGAATAAAGTCTTTCAGACTATGTATATTGCATTATGTGAATCAGACATAATATTGTAATATATTTATATTTGAGATTGTAATATAAATATTATGTATGTAATTTAATGAATATATGAATAAAAGTAAATTTTGTTATAAAATATTCTTTTTCTATCTATAGAATTTTAACGGGAACAATCCGATGGAAGAAGAGTTATGTTTAGTGGATAGTGCTACCACTAACACAATTTTAAGGAAAGCAAAATATTTCCAAACTCTTACTAAGAGAAAGGAAAATGTTATGACTATAACTGGAAATAACAAAGCAATTATTGGTTCAGGAAGAGCCACATTCATACTCCCTATGGGTACTACTATCGTAATTCAGAATGCACTCTTGTATCCTGAATCTACACGTACTCTTATAAGTTTCAAAGATATCCGATCTAACAATTTCCATCTAAAAACAATAGAGGTGGATAAGAATATTTGCTTTTAACAAAAAGCAATGGATATGAGGAACAAACTCTTGAAAAAATCCCTTCATTTTCATCCGGATTATACTTTACATACATAAAACCCGTACCTTATGTTGCGTACAAAATATTTTTTCAAAATCTTGATAAATTCAAGACTTGGCATGATCGCGTTGGTCATCCTGGAATAGGTATGATGAGAAAAATTATAAGTAATTCTGTTGGTCATAATTTACCAATTACAAGATTTCCCAAATCATCAGATTTTGTATGCACCGCCTGTGCTACCGGGAAATTAATTATTAAACCATCTTATCTTAAAGTTAAAAATGAGTCGCTTAATTTTCTTGAAAGAATTCAAGGAGATATATGTGGTCCAATTCAACCTCTATCTGGACCATTTAGGTACTTCATGGTGCTCATCGATGCATCTACTAGGTGGTCACATGTGTGTCTATTATCCACACGTAACCATGCCTTTGCCAAATTAATTGCTCAAATTATCAAATTAAGAGCAAATCATCTTGAACATAGGATAAAAACAATAAGAATGGATAATGCTGCCGAATTTAGTTCACGTGCATTTAATGATTATTGTATGGCTTTAGGAATCCATCTAGAACATTCAGTACCCTATGTTCATACTCAAAATGGAATGGCTGAATCTTTAATCAAAAGAGTAAAATTAATTGCTAGACCACTATTACAGAATTGCAATTTACCAACCTCTTGTTGGGGACATGCGGTTTTACACGCCGCAGATCTGATACAAGTCAGACCAACTGCATATCATGAAACCTCCCCATTTCAAATAGTACGTGGCAATCAGCCAAGTATTTCCCATCTGCGAAAATTCGGTTCCGCTGTATACGTACCGATATCACCACCGCAGCGTATCTCTATGGGACCCCATAGAAAATTAGGAATCTATGTGGGATATAATTCTCCGTCAATTATAAAATATTTAGAACCCCTAATAGGGGACCTGTTCACAGCCCGGTACGCTGACTCAATTTTTGATGAGGACCATTTCCCGGCATTAGGGGGAGAAACAAACCACAAAGAATGCCAGAAAATAGATTGGAATGCAACAGGCATTCAGTCCTTAAATCCATGTACTAAAGAATCTGAATCTGAAGTTCAGAAAATTATAAATTTGCAATACTTTGCAAATAACCTGCCAGACGCATTTACTGATCACAAAGGTGTCACTAAATCTTATATCCCCGCAGTTAATGCACCAGAACGAGTAGAGGTACCAAATAAAACTACTCAACTCCCAATCACAAATAAAAGGGGGGGGGGGAAATCTGGTCACAGCGGAAAAGGTTTCTCTAAAGCCTCCGCGGAAACAAAGAAAATTAAAATCTATGACAGCAAATGCAAATCAACCTCAAGTTGATGGACACCAAGTTGATGTTCAACATCAAGAACCCAACATAAATGTGCACACAAATTATAATGTTGGGGTATCAAAACAATCAGACTCCGTTGTTATGGGAAATCATACGGAGCCTGAAGAAGTTAATGAAATATCCATAAATTATATTGATTCAGGAGAAACATACAATAGAAGCACTACAGTTGTCGACACAGATTTCTCCTCGAAAATTGCTGAAACCCTTCAACTGGATCCAGAGCCAAAATCTATGAAAGAGTGCCTCAAGCGCCCGGATTGGCCTAAATGGAAGGAAGCAATTGAGGCAGAATTACCCTCGCTTAACAAAAGAGAGGTATTTTCTAAAATAATGCCTACTCCTCATAAAGTCTTCCCTGTGGGAGCTAAATGGGTTTTTGTTAGAAAAAGGAATGAAAACAATGAGGTGGTGAGATATAAAGCGAGACTAGTAGCTCAAGGGTTTACGCAGAGACCCGGTATCGACTACGACGATACATATTCTCCTGTGATGAATGGAATTACATTTCGATACTTAATATCTTTGGCAATACAAATGAATCTACAAATGCAGTTAATGGATGTGGTGACCGCTTATCTATATGGGTCACTCGATGCGGAAATTTATATGAAAGTTCCTGATGGACTTAAAATTCCGAATCCAAATATAAATCGCAACATGTATTGTGTAAAACTACAAAAGTCACTCTATGGCTTGAAGCAGTCGGGTAAAATGTGGTATAACCGACTCAGTGAGTTCCTTCTCAGTAAAGGGTACTCGAATAACAATGATTGCCCATGCGTATTTATAAAGAAATCCTCAAAAGGATTTTGCATCATCTCAGTATATGTTGATGATCTCAATATCATTGGCAACGCATCAGATATAACTGTAGCACACAATCATTTAATGACGGAGTTTGAGATGAAAGATTTGGGAAGAACCAAATTCTGCTTAGGTATACAACTTGAGCATTTTCCCTCAGGAATACTTGTTTATCAACCTGCTTACATTCAGAAAATTTTGGAAAAATTCAACATGGATAAATCATATCCATCCAAAACACCTATGGTCGTCAGATCCCTTGATATGAACAAGGATCCTTTTAGACCAAGGGATGATAACGAGGAGGTATTGGGACCTGAGTTTCCATACCTCAGTGCCATAGGAGCACTAATGTACCTTGCAAATTGTACTAGACCAGACATTGCCTTTGCGGTAAATTTATTGGCTCGACATAGTGCAGCTCCAACAAAACGCCATTGGACAGGAGTAAAGAATATCTTCAGATATTTACAAGGTACTAAAGATCTTGGTTTATTTTATCGGAAAAATCAAGACACAAACCTCATTGGTTATTGTGACGCTGGATATCTTTCTGATCCTCATAATGCCAGGTCACAAACATGGTTTGTATTTTTATATGGTGGAACCGCTATTTCATGGAATTCAACAAAACAGACTTTAGTAGCTACCTCCACCAATCACTCTGAAATAATTGCATTATTCGAAGCCTCACGAGAATGTGTTTGGCTCCGTAGAGTAATAAATCATATTCAGACATCATGCGGTATTGGTTCATTACAATCACCAACCATTATTTATGAAAATAATGCTGCATGTGTTGCTCAAATGCATATGGGATATATTAAAAGTAATATCACAAAACATATCTCTCCAAAATTATTTTTTCCTCATGAATTACAGAAAGATGGAGAGATTAATATTTTGCAAACAAAATCTTGTGACAATCTTGCGGATTTGTTCACTAAGTCTTTACCAGGAGCAGCATTTCAAAAATGCATTCATGGCATTGGTATGAGACGACTACGAAATTTGCAATGTTCAGGGGGAGAAATTTCCTAGAATTAAACTTATGAGCTTTCCAACGGATTTCTCATGTGGTCTTAATAAGTGATTAAATATACTAACGATATATCAAATTTCTATAGTTTCTATTATATTTCCTACAGGGACATAAATAGTAGAGATTAAAGATTCTCAAAATTACAAGATCAAGGACTATCAAGAAGACGCAAGGTTTTTGATACTCAAGATATATGTAGATTCTCAAGACACTGAAGATTAAAACAACCCTGTCCAAGGGGGAGTGTTAGGAATCTAATAGTATTAGTATTAGGCTAATTATGAGATTAGCAGATTCCTTAGAATATTCTAACCGGTGGTTAGAATCCTGGCGTTGTCCAGACGCAGTAGATAGCGAACCATCGTCATGTCTTTTCAAACCGGCGCCGTGTCTTTCCCAAACGACGCGAACCTTGTAACCGACATGTAAACACGACGGCTCAGGACATATAAGTACCTGCAGTCACTATCAATGAAATCAATCTATTCACTTCAATCTTTCTGTTTCTCTACAATATCAACCACGCAAATAGGCGCTGACCAACCCACACATTCACACCATCA
The DNA here is from genome assembly GCA_021605205.1 of Aegilops longissima. NCBI lineage: Eukaryota > Viridiplantae > Streptophyta > Magnoliopsida > Poales > Poaceae > Aegilops > Aegilops longissima. The sequence continues at coordinate 368,422,122 of CM038680.1, read as the reverse complement.
AAACAGATCATGGGACTCATGCAATCAAAAATACTAAACCCACCAAAAAAAACATGACGCTAGTTCAAAAAATTTGAAACAAAACCCTGAATCCACAAAGCATTTCTACCCCGGCAGGTACCAAATTAATAGCACGTGTCACATGCATAATTCACTAGAAGTCTTTTTCAAACAAGTGGAACAACCTTGAGGCAAAAACTTGGCCTGGAATAGAGGCTTGGGTATTCATGAGTGCAAATGAGAAAATTATAGTTAAAGTGGGATACTACTATTTCAAGTACAAAATGAATCCACAAATTGTAGAAAAAACAGAACAGTGCAACACTTGTAAGACCGCTTCTAGGACAGACTCACTTGTTTATTGCTTGCAATCAAATATATACTTGAGTGCAAGGAAAATTAGTTCGTGTAAGATACCGCAATTTGTGAGGAAGGAAATGGATTCAAAGATTGCACCGCTTGTAGGATGGAATCACATCTATGGAGATACTAAGCTCCCTCAAATCGATGCACTCTGGTGCTTTGAGGGTTGTGGGGTCTCTAGGGCCCCACGCGTAAGTGTGCATTGTTTACTTTTTTCTTCTCTTTTTATTTTTTATTTTTCCCGTTTTAATTATTGAGCATTTATTAAAATTTGTGTACTTCAAGAAACATAAACATATTTTAAAATTCTTCAAATTCTTTAATATTGATAAAATTTGTGGAAATTTTTAGAGTACACGGTCATTTAAAGTTTGTGAACATTTTCTAAATTTGATTTATTTTATTTTATTAACATTTTTAAACCATGAATATATTTTAAATTCATTAATGTTTCTGGTTTTTAAAAATCATAATATTTTAAAGTTCCTTAAACATCATCTAATTTAACTAACCATTTCAAATAAAAAAGATATGCATTTTTTGAGCTAGCACTGGAATGAGCAAAAGAAACTAAACGAGCGAGAGGAGCAGGAAGCCAAGCTGAGCAAGCAAGATCTTTGTGTACTGATCCATGTGAGAGTCACAATAGCAAGAGCTTCATGTGTTGACCCATGTGAAATAAGAACTCTCAAGAGGCTCAAACAATCACCATCGGGCTGACATCAAGGTCAAAATACGCAGACTTCACAACCACGCATTAAATAACTCCTCTCTTCTCTTGAAAAAAAATACTCTAACAACAACCCAACATGATATACGAACAAAAAAACACCACAAAAAAAATATAAAACACAAAGCCAACACAAATAAAATTAAGAAAGAACTAACCACAATAATCTATAAATATAAAATGGTTAATTTCACACGCGGCGAAGCACGCGTTAGCCTCTAGTGTTTATCTATGTGCAAGCAAATATATTCTTGAGTGTCATGGTGAGGCCCAGATTTTGATATGGATGCCAAGCTAACTTGATGAACGAAAATCATCCAGCCTAATAACTATTTTAATATTTTAATAATTTGTTTCCGTCCAAATTTGTTCCTATAAAGGTCAAAGATTAAATTAGTAATATAGAAAAAATAGAACCTATTCTTTTTTCTAAAAGACATAGATTCTATCATAAATGTTCACAAAGAATTACAAAACATCCTAAACAATACGAATTACATCAAAGTCCTTTTTTTAGACAAGTTACATCAAAGTCCTGAACCATCAAATGACTACTATCACCAATAGAACAAGCCGTTGAGCGCTGCTAACGCCTTTCCAATGCGAGCGGCCCACACGTCGCTAATGACTTCTTAATTTAGATTATCAAACAATACCTAAGCAAGTCCTCTCTCAATTTACATGGAATATGTGTCTTCGAAATAATTTCATAGCTGAAGATTTAATAAATTGGTTACTCAAATAATATTGAATTAATCAAATAAATTGGTTACTCAAAAAATAATTTATAATAATCTTTGCTTTTCTAATATCTGAAAGTCACATATCAAATCTTAATTTTTTGCGAGGAACATATTTTACACAGTTAAAATGATTGAAAAGTTGTACAGTGTTTCACAACCTAAAATGAGAGTTGAGAGCGATTCGTGTATTGTTCTGCTCCCGTGTGCATATGCACTAGGATGAACAGTAAAATACAAAACAATAGTAAAAGGTAAAGAAGAACTCTCAGCTGCATAAGCACTGGAAAGAACAGTAAAACGCAAAAACAGAGTAAATGTTAAAAGCTTTTTGAGCAAACATTATTGAATGTTAACCGTGCAAAAAATCATGATGGAATGACTTCGAAGATAAAAAAAGAGATAAAATCAGTGCTCCAAAATGTTTCAAAAAGTAACATCTTTAGAGCATCGATTTTCGCTTGCCCAACTAAACAATGAAGACATGTGAAACATTCAACAATGTTTGTCACAACAAATTTTCTTTATAAAAATTTATTTTACATTCTACTACAAATTTTCTTTTTCAAAATTTATTTTGCATTTTACTGTTCATCTGAGAGCAGGATCGCCCGTTAACGCTGAGAGCAGGATCGCCCGTTAACGCTGAGATTCATGTGTGTGGTAGGGGACAGAAATGGCCGGAGTGTTGCAATACGGAATGGCAGAAATGAACTCCACAGATTGCAGAAGAATGAGCAGACTGCACGACTGTCAGGGCAGAATTGCTTGTTTAGTGCTTTGCCAAAATATATGTTCGAGTGCAAGTATAATTAGTTATTGTGGGGTGCTGCCATTTGTAAGGGCAGAACTGAAGGTAGCAGAAATAATATGCAATTTCAGAGTGCGATTCAAGCAATTGTTTAGGCGTTAAAACAGTTTCAAGAACAGAGGAGGGATTTAGGAATTAGAGCGTCAGCATAGAAGGAATCGAGGATCATAGTGTTGAAGGCAGTAATATGGACGGCGTGGACTCCGAATCACAGAAGTCCTTGCAGGTGAAGACGAAGCAGCGCAAGTAGACGGCACAAGAACAAGCACAAGAGATCTATTCTTAACTCCCTCTCCAGAGGGGATGAGTAGCAGATATGCAGCTTATTATTCATCGGTGGTAAGTAGCACCGCTTGCAGGCACGTCCGTACATATAGATGCGTCGATCCACACACACTGGTGACGCATAGGAGGGCAAATGACAACATGTCTATGGCGTTCGGGCCTGGTCGAGGCGATGCTGCGCCCAGTTCTTCACATCGTGCGCCTTGGAGTCCAGCTTCGCGCCCGCGTGGTCCACCGTGTCAGCCCCCGGCGGCGAGGACGCGCCGTGCGACAGGTACTTGTACATCCACGCCAGCACCCCCACCGCCGCCGCGCCGAACGCCCCCGACGACACGAACCCGGCCGTCAGCATCGTGACGGCTATGGCCGCGGGCACCAGCACGGGGCTGAAGAGCACCAGCAGCGGCGTCGCCACGATCAGCGCCAGCACCGTGCCCGTCAGCGTCAGGGCCGACAGGAGCAGCATCGACCCGGCCGCCGCCGCCGCGGCCACCCCCTTCGCGAGGGTGACGGTCGCCGGCTGGTTGTGGCCCTGGCTGTGCCCGCCGTAGTAGTCGTCGTCGCCGCGGATGGCCCGCATGTAGTCCGGCCCGATGGCGCTGCCGCCCCCGTGCACGCCTCCCCGGTGGAACGCTTGCTCTCCAGCCATGCCGGTTCCCAGATGCGCACTTGAAGCTTCGCTGCTCTGAAACCTGAGACTCACCTGAGAAATGTGATAGCCAAATGCGCCGTGGGTTTCTCGGCGAGATGGATTGTGGTATATAAGATGCGATGTGAGTGAGAGTGTGGACGAAGACGGTGGAGCGAGTCTCGGACATGTGGCCGCATACATGGGGCACGTGTCGAGGGGCGTGATCTGCATGGATAGCGATGCCTCAAGCCATGCCACGTACGTGCCAACTTGCAGGCTCCCGGCGTCCTCTCATCCTACGTGTTGCGAATGCAGTACCCTTTCCGCGCCGCTGAGCTCCACCAGCAGAATGCAGGACAGGGTTCCAACTTGACGTCGGTGTGGCCGTGGGCTTGCTGGCCCACGAGTCTGGAGTTGAGCTGGATGCCGCTTTCCAAATTTTCACATAGAAGTTCCGCTTCTTCACTTCTCGGTAATTTTCGAACCTCAAAGTCTATTTTGACATGTGTTTGAATTCGAGTGCTATGGTATATTGTTCTTTTTAAGCTTCAATTGGTAGCCTTGTAAGTTTTTTTAGATGAAAGGCGTATGCATGACAAAGCCACCAGACAAAGTAACACAACCAGCAAACCAAGCAACCACAATCACAGAACAAACTAAAGTAAAGAAGTTCTGATACATGGCTACCAAGCCAAACATGGCACGCAGGCCAGAGATAAGAAGAGTAGAAGGTGTCGCTAGGATCTATGAAGCTTCATATTGTCTGCGCGTCAAGGAAGAAGCCGTAGCCCGAATCTTGGACGTCATAATATCGAAGGCCTCGTGATCAGTATCTTTAGTCAATGATCTCCACTGCTGCAAGAATATGCCAGTTTTAAATAAGCAACCAACGGAATTAGCCGGGAAGATGTGCTCGATGGTAAACTTGTTTCTAGTGGTCCACAACGACCAACAGATCGTTGCAAACCCCACCCAGAAAACCCGTTTAGAATTCCCAGAGATGCCGTTGACCAGGGCCCTAAGCTCCTCGAAAGAAGAAGGATTCCAAGACACATGGAGCCAGGAGCGGATGCAACACCAAAAAATTTTAGCCAAGGAACACCGAGAAGAAAATGTGCTCCGTATTTTCAAGCTCCCCACATAAGGCGCATCTGTCCGATCCAAGGATCCAAGGCCATTCCTTTTTCGAATTTGGTCAGCCACGGGAAGCTTCCCACGAAAAGCTTGCCACAGAAAAATTTTGATCTTAAGAGGGACACGGGCCCTCCAGATGCACTTGAACTTGAAAGTAGGTGAGCCCGAACTAATTTTAGCGTACAGGGATTTAACCGAGAAGCGACCAGAGGCAGAGTGGGGCCAGACCATCGAGTCCTCTTCCTCCGAGAGCAAAGGGAAGCAAGCAGTAAGACGGTGCCAATCTTCCAACTCTACAGGAGAGAGCGTCCTACGAAGGTCCAGATCCCAATTATTCACAGAGAGCTCAAAGATAGAGATCTTCGGGTCAGGACAGTAAGAAAACAACATCGGGAATGTCACCGCAAGAGTGGCTTACCCACACCACCAATCTAACCAAAAGCGAGTAGATTTACCATTCCGGACTACAAATTTGACCAGGGACTGGAATACCAGGCGAACTTTGACGAGATCTTGCCAGAATTGTGAGCCTCCCGAGGCCAACGCAAACATGGGCTAGACTCAGGGTAGTATTTAGCTCTGAGGATGCCAAGCCACAGCGGGGTCTCCGAGGAGGACATGATTTTCCACCACCACTTGATGATGAGGCATTTGTTCATGACGGCAGTGTTAATAATGCCCAACCCCCCAAGGTTTTTAGGTCTGCAAATAAGCTTCCATTTGACAATCCTATATTTACGCTTGTTGTCCGCCGAGTTCCAGTAGAAGGCAGTGTTTGTCAAACCCAGCATGGATCCCTGCGGAAAGGAGGTAGAAGCCCATCAGGAACATGGGGAGGGAGGATAGGCAGTCATTGATTAAAGCAACCTTGCCAGCTTGGGTGTTGTAGCGGCCTCTCCATGGCATCACCCGGTTGCGCACCTTCGGGACCACCGGGGCAAAATCTTTAGCCAACAGTTTGTGAGGGGAGATCGGTAGGCCAAGGTATTTGAAAGGGAAAGAGCCCAGGGAGTAATTTAATAAATGAGCAACTCTAAGAGCCTCAGAGTCCGAGACCCCAGTAACAATAACTTCGCTCTTGGCAAAATTAATCTTGAGACCAGAGAGCGCTCGAAGCAGAGGAGAAGGAACTTCAAGTGCGCCACACTTTGATCGTTAAGTTCAACCATAATGATAGTATCGTCCACGTATTGGAGGTGGGATATGCCATTAGGAGCAAGGTGGGAACTAACAGGGTTATATGTCCAGCAGCCACCGCCCGAGTCAAGATGTGGGAGAGTGAGTCAGCAACAAAATTAAAGAGAAGGGGGGAGGCCGGGTCACCCTGCCTCAGGCCCCTGCCTTTGGCGAAGGAGTTACTGATGGTCCCATTCACCGAGACCGCAGTATGGCCACCCGTGACCAACTGCATAAGCCTGTGTACCACAACCCCATCGAAACCCTTGGCCAGGAGCACCTGACGAAGAAAATTCCAACTAACCGAATCGTAGGCTTTCTCAAAATATAACTTTAGAATCACCGCTTTAGTGCCACGAACACGCAAGTCATGAACAATCTCATGAAGACAGAGGATGCCATCCAGGATGAACCTGCCGTTGACAAGTGCCGACTGGAAAGGACTAAGGGTCCGATGAGCAATGGGGGATAGACTTGTAGCAAAGCCTTTTGCCGGGAATTTAGCGAGATTGTTGATGAGGGTTATAGGTCTAAACTGAGAAATCTTATCAGCCCCTTTAACTGTAGGGATGAGAGTGAGGACAACATAGTTTAGGCGAGAAATATCCGCAGTCCCCAACAAGAAGCCTTGGATGATTGCGTGAACGAGACCCCGGAGCTGAGGCCAAATTGCCTGAAGAAGGGGATAGAGAACCCGTCTGGGCGCGAGGCCGAATTGGTGTTAGCAGTTCGGACAGTTTCAAATATCTCCTCATTTGAGAAAGGAACCAGCAGGGCCTCGTTTTCGTCGTTAGAAACCTGCTCCTGATCCATCCAGAAAGAGTGTGCCAGTCTAAACCCAACCTCGGGCTTAGCAGAGAGGAGGGAGGAGAAAATTCCACCACGTGAGACATAATCTGGATGTGGTCTGACACCCTGATGTTGTTGATGATCAGGCTTTCAATCAGGCAGCGATGGCGTCTACCATTAGCTATGGCAAAGAAATATGCGGTAGGGGAGTCTCCTTTCAAAGTCCAGTTAATAGTGCCTCTCTGCCTCCAGTACGCCTCGGCCTGATGATGCAGATGCATCAGAGCCTCGTCGAGCGCGTATCGAGTCTGGCATTCGGGCGCAGAAAGGCCAGGGCCACCAGCCCGCGCGTCAAGGGAATGATTTGGGCCGTAAGACGCAGCTTTTCATGTCGGGATTTAGCAGCATGGTTCCTGGCCCAGCCACGAAGGAATTTACGCAAGAAGTAAGAGCATTGGTGCCAATAATCCATCGGGCCAAAGGAACGACGCTTGGCAGCCAGAAAGGAGGCAATTTTTGATGCGAGCATCTCATAGAAGCCATCAGCAATTAGCCATGATGCGTCGAATTGGAAACGAGGGGAGGAAACAATGTGGATCCCGTCATCAAGAACTAGGGGGGCATGGTCAGATCCCACTATGGATAGAGCCCGAAGAGAAGCACGTGGGAACAGGGTGTCCCATCTGGGGAAAATAAAAACGCGGTCTAGGACAGATCTAATAGGAGAGGATTGGTGGTTAGTCCATGTAAAGCGAGCACCCACCCTAGGCACTTCACGGATAGCTGAGTCACGGATGAAAGCGCTAAAAGCGTCAGCAAGAGGCCAGGAGAAGTTAGAGGAGTTTTTGTCCGAGGGGGAGCGCATTAAATTGAAATCGCCGCCAATAAGCAAGGGAAGATTACATGAGTCAATCTTATTCGAAATCTCATCCAAGAACAGGGGGGAGAGAGAATGGCCAGCCGGTCCGTAAACCACCATAACTTTCCAGAGCATGTTGAGGAGGCGATGAAACACGACAGTGCTAGCCCAAAAGATGCCATAATCAAAAGCAATGAAATGAAACATGTCTCGCTTGGTGCCAATGAGGATGCCGCCAGAGTGACCTAAGGAAGGCAGAAAGTTCCAGTCGAATCTATTAATCCCCGCAACTGCGGAGAGTTCATTAGGGGAGAAGGAGATTTTTAGTGTTTCAATAAGGCCAATGATATCGATGTTATCACTCCGCACAAGGTCTTTCAAATGGTCTCTGCGCCCCTAGCGCCGAAACCCCTGATGTTCCAAAATAGAGATTTCATCAGATGGAGAGGTTTTTTATACGAAGACTCGACCTGCACGGGGCAATGCAGGTTTAGCGCGCTTGCCCGCCCCGCGCCTAGGCGCAGCAGAGAACGCCTGATCCCTATCAGGTGGGGTCCCAGCCTGAGCAGCAGCCTCCTTGGCCTTGGCAATATCAGCTTGTGCCACTTCATTGGCCCGAAAACCGGCCAGCAGAGCAGAGGGAGAGCCGAAACTAGAATCAAAAGCAATGCCCACGTCCGATAGGATATGCAGTAAGTGTTCATTGGAATGCGACGGGAGAACTAAACGAACAGGGGATGCAATAGGAAGAGTGGGGGTTGGCGGACGAGATGGGATACCTGTGGGAGGGAGATCCTTGGTTGCAGCACGCCACGTCGCCCGGTCGTCCACCCGTTCCCCGCTGTTGGAGATCCTGCCGCTCTTGCGGGCCGTGGAAGCAGGGGAGCGGATCGCCGTGGGGGCGGGAACGGCTAGGAAAACGCCGCCGCAGAAGAGGGCAGGGCCGGCCCTGGGCCAGGGCAGCAGGGGCGACGACCAGGGGCCCAGCCAAATTAGGGGCCCGACCCAGCACATATATAGTACAGCTAGCCATAAACTACTGCAGGCCTAATATTGATGCAAATAAAAACGACCAGAGAGGCCCATATAAGAGCACGCGTGGCTGCATTTGCTGCGGATTCCCCGTCACTGATCGTACATGCATGCCAGCATGTATTTCCGCGGCGTCGTGAAGGTTTTTTGATCGTGTCTCCAATTTCTTCGATCCAACCTAGCAACTCATACACACACACACACATGATCAAGGCTCCAGCGTGATTTATTTGACTTCTTTTTTGCCGGAGGACGGAGCACATCAGTGCGGAGTGAATCTGCCATATCGCCGCAGTGGTTGCCCTCAATCTCAGTGTTTTAACCTCAATCCCAACCTGGTGAATTGCAATTAATTTTTATTATTGTAAAAGCAACACTTACAGTGTTGCAGGAGATATTGCAGTCTGGATTTGGATATATAGCTGGAGATTGTTGCTACTAATTTACTCCAATGGTGGTCGCACCTTTTTTCTTGGTGCAAACATGTTGCCTCAAAAACACTTGTCTAGTTCTGAAAGAGAGAGTAAATGAGCAGATCAATTAACTGCCATTAATCTTAACACTACAGTATTATTGATGATTTTTTGCATCAAAAAATGCACGGAATCGTTGCTCATAATTGCTGAAGGCATATCTCTTTTGTTGTGCTCTGTAACTTCTATGATATATTTGATCTAATACATAGAGTAAAACATTTTTGTCAATTTTTTTAGGGGATCAAAGTTGCTATGAAATTTTATTGTTGTTTATGATGGCTTTACAATCCAAGAAAAAAAGACAAGCACCATTGGGCCCATTAATGGAGGTCGCCCTAGGGCCTCCAAAACTTCAGGGCCGGCCCTGGAAGAGGGGCCTGAGGCAGCGCCCAGATCAGCATCAAGCCCGCGGCACATCCCAGCCGCAGACTGCTTTGAGCTCTCCGAGGCCCTGCTGCGGCAGAAAACTTCTTGACAGATGACTTCTTCTTCTTCTTCTTGGATACAGGGCCGGCAGGGGGCAAGTCTTCAATGCCCGAGAGTGAGGGAGACGACGGGCGAGCTGGAAGATTGGAGTAGACGCCGGAGAAAGGGGTGCCCCCCACACCAGTGGAGGCAGCAACCCCCGCTCCCACGCTCCTATCCGCGTCCTTGGTCCCACCCCCCACAGACGCATTCTCCTTGGTCCCACCAGTTTTTGAAGGGTGTAACCTTGTAGGTTGATACACCTATGAGTCCTAAATTAAGTTAGAGAAAAGTGGACACAACGATTTGGTGCTCGAGCCCAGCTGCTCCTGAAATTGTCAGCGTTGGTTGCTGTTTTGGGATTTTGACAAAATTTGCATGAAAATTACAGCCTTGATCATGTGGTGAGAGACTTAGATGTGAGGTTGTTGAGTATATGTGTTGTGAATATTGTGTATTGGGCCCACCTCCTAGTTTCCTTGTATAGTTGAGGTCGTGGTCCACCGTTGTACATCATATATACGGGTGTTTGCACCTGAGTAATACATCGTGCAATTCCCACAACATACATGGTATCAGTTTCCTAGGTTCCAACCCTAGCTTCCGCTGCCGCCGCCACGCCCTTCCCCGCATCGCCGCCGTCGACGCGCCCCTCCCGTTGCGCCGCCGCCACCGCCTTCCCCTCTCGCCGCTGCTCCACCCTCCCCTTGTTGTCGCTGCTCCCCTGATCGCCTCGGCCGACCCGATCGCCGCTGCCGCGACCCCGCAGCCGCCATCCCTCACACGAGCGCTACCTCCCACATGCTACCTCTTGAGCACTGCGTTGGTTTTCCCTTGAAGAGGAAAGGGTGATGCAGCAAAGTAGCGTAAGTATGTCCCTCAGTTTTTGAGAACCAAGGTATAAATCCAGTAGGAGGCCACGCTCAAGTCCCTCGCACCTACACAAACAAATAAAAACCTCGCAACCAACGGAATAAAGGGGTTGTCAATCCCTTCACGGTCACTTACGAAAGTGAGATCTATGCAAAGTAATATAAAAGGCAATAAAAATGGCTAAGTGTTGGAAGATTAATATGATGGAAAATAGACCCGGGGGCCATAGGTTTCACTAGTGGCTTCTCTCAAGAGCATAAGTATTACGGTGGGTGAACAAATTACTGTTGAGCAATTGATAGAATTGAGCATAGTTATGAGAATATCTAGGTATGATCATGTATATAGGCATCACGTCCGTGACAAGTAGACCGACTCCTGCCTGCATCTACTACTATTACTCCACACATCGACCGCTATCCAGCATGCATCTAGAGTATTAAGTTCAAAAGAACAGAGTAATGCTTTAAGTCAGATGACATGATGTAGAGGGATAAACTCATGCAATATGATATAAGCCCCATCTTGTTATCCTCCATGGCAATAATACAATACGTGCCTTGTCGTCCCTGCTGTCACTGGGAAAGGACACTGCAAGATTGAACCCAAAGCTAAGCACTTCTCCCATTGCAAGAAAGATCAATCTAGTAGGCCAAACCAAACTGATAATTCGAAGAGACTTGCAAAGATAACCAATCATACATAAAAGAATTCAGAGAAGATTCAAATATTGTTCATAGATAAACTTGATCATAAACCCACAATTCATCGGTCTCAACAAACACACCGCAAAAGAAGATTACATCGAATAGATCTTCACGAGAATCGTGGAGAACTTTGTATTGAGATCCAAAGAGAGAGAAGAAGCCATCTAGCTAATAACTATGGACCTGAAGGTCTGAGGTAAACTACTCACACATCATCGGAGAGGCTATGGTGTTGATGTAGAAGCCCTCCGTGATCAATGTCCCCTCCGGCAGGATGCCGGAAAAGGCCCCAAGATGGGATCTCACGGGTACAGAAGGTTGCGGCGGTGGAATTAGGTTTTTGTGGATGCTTCTGTTGGTTTGGGGGTACGTAGGTATATATAGGAGGAAGAAGTACGTCGGTGGAGCAACGTGGGCCCCACAAGGGTGGAGGGCACGCCAGGGGGGTAGGCGCGCCCCCTGCCTCGTGCTCTCCTAATTGATTTCTTGACGTAGACTCCAAGTCCTCTGGATCACGTTTGTTTCGAAAATCACGTTCCCGAAGGTTTCATTCCGTTTGGACTCCGTTTGATATTCTTTTTCGGCAAAACTCTGAAATAGGCAAAAAAACAGCAATTTGGGCTGGGCCTCCGGTTAGTAGGTTAGTCCAAAAAATAATATAAAAGTGTATAACAAAACCCATTAATCATCCAAAACAGAATATAATATAGCATGAAGCAATCAAAAATTATAGATATGTTGGAGACATATCAAGCATCCCCAAGCTTAATTCCTTTTCGTCCTCGAGTAGGTAAATGATATAAAACATAATTTTTGATGTGGAATGCTACTTGGCATAATTTCAATGTAATTCTCTTAATTGTGGTATTAATGTTCAGATCCGAAAGATTCAAGACAAAAGTTTAATATTGACATAAAAATAATAATACTTCAAGCATACTAACTAAGCAATTATGTCTTCTCAAAATAACATGGCCAAAGAAAGTTATCCCTACCAAATCATATAGTCTAGCTATGCTCTATCTTCACCACATAAAATATTTAAATCATGCACAACCCCGATGACAAGCCAAGCAATTATTTCATACTTTTGGTGTTCTCAAAATTTTCCAATCTTCACGCAATACATGAGCGTGAGCCATGGACATAGCACTATATGTGGAATAGAATGGTGGTTGCGGAGAAGACAAAAAGGAGAAGATAGTCTCACATCAACTAGGCGTATCAACGGGCTATGGAGATGCCCATCAATAGATATCAATGTGAGTGAGTAGGGATTGCCATGCAACGGATGCACTAGAGCTATAAGTATATGAAAGCTCAACAAAAGAAACTAAGTGGGTGTGCATCCAACTCGCTTGCTCACGAAGACCTAGGGCATTTTGGGGAAGCCCATCATTGGAATATACAAGCCAAGTTCTATTAATGAAATATTCCCAGTAGTATATGAAAGTGATATCATAGGAGACTCTCTATTATGAAGATCACGGTGCTACTTTGAAGCACAAGTGTGGTAAAAGGATAGTAACATTGTCCCTTCTCTCTTTTTCTCTCATTTTTTTATTTGGACATTTTCTCTTTTTTTATGGCCTCTTTTTTTAGTCCGGAGACTCATCCCGACTTATGGGGGGAATCATAGTATCCATCATCCTTTCCTCACTGGGACAATGCTCTAATAAGGATGATCATCACACTTTTATTTACTTACAACTCAATACTTAGAACAAAATATGACTTCTATGTGATGCCTCCGGCGGTGTACCGGGATATGCAATGAATCAAGAGTGACATGTATGAAAGAATTATGAACGGTGGCTTTGCCACAAATACGATGTCAACTACATGATCATGCGAAGCAATATGACAATGATGGAGCGTGTCATAGTAAACGGAACGGTGGTAGGTTGCATGGCAATATATCTCGAAATTGCTATGGAAATGCCATGATAGGTAGGTATGGTTGCCGTTTTGAGGAAGGTATATGGTGGGTGTATGATACCGGCGAAAAGTGCGTGGTATTAGAGAGGCTAGCAATGGTGGAAGGAAGAGAGTGCGTATAATCCATGGACTCAACATTAGTCATAAAGAACTCATATACTTATTGCAAAAATCTAAAAGTTACCTAAGCAAAGTATTACGCACATGCTCCTAGGGGGATAGATTGGTAGGAAAAGACCATCGCTCGTCCCCGACCGCCACTCATAAGGAAGACAATCAATAAATAAATCATGCTCCGACTTCATCACATAACGGTTCACCATACGTGCATGCTACGGGAATCACAAACTTTAACACAAGTATTTCTCAAATTCAAAACTACTCAACTAGCATGACTCTAATATCACCATCTTCATATCTCAAAACAATTATCAAGCATCAAACTTCTTATAGTATTCAACACACTCGTAAGATAATTTTTACTAATCTTGGATGCCTATTACAATTAAAGAAAATTACCACGCTGTTTTGTAGGACTCTCAAAATAATATAAGTGAAGAATGAGAGAACAATAGTTTCTATAAAACAAATCCACCACCGTGCTCTAAAAGATATAAGTGAAGCACTAGAGCAAAAATTATATAGCTCAAAAGATATAAGTGAAGCACATAGAGTATTCTAACAAATTCTGAATCATGTGTGTCTCTCTCAAAAGGTGTGTACAGCAAATATGATTGTGGAAAACTAAAAAATAAAGACTCAAATAATACAAGACGCTGCAAGCAAAACACATATCATGTGGTGAATAAAAATATAGCTCCAAGTAAAGTTACCGATGGAAGTAGACGAAAGAGGGGATGCCTTCCGGGGCATCCCCAAGCTTTGCCTTTTTGGTGTCCTTAGATTATCTTGGGGTGCCATGGGAATCCCCAAGCTTAGTCTTTTGCCACTCCTTGTTCCATAATCCATCAAATCTTTTACCCAAAACTTGAAAACTTCACAACACAAAACTTAACAAAAAATCTCGTGAGCTCCGTTAGCGAAAGAAAACAAAACACCACTTCAAGGTACTATAATGAACTCATTCTTTATTTATATTGGTGTTAAACCTACTGTATTATAACCTCTCTATGGTTTATAGACTATTTTACTAGCCATAGATTCATCAAAATAAGCAAACAACAGACGAAAAACAGAATCTGTCAAAAACAGAACAATCTGTAGTAATCTGTAACTAACGCAAACTTCTGAACTCAAACAATTCAGCCAAAATAGGACGACCTATAAAATTTGTTTATTGAGCAGCATCAATTGGAATCAATATTTTATCACGTTCTGGTGATTTCTAACAATGTTTCGCGAACAGAAAGTTTCTTGAATTTTCAGCAAGATCAAATAACTACCATCCAAGAAGATCCTATAGGTTTAACTTGGCACAAACACTAATTAAAACATAAAAACAAATGTAACCAGAGGCTAGATCAAATATTTATTCCTAAACAGAAGCAAAAGCAAAAAACTAAAAATAAAATTGGGTTGCCTCCTAAAAAGCGCTATCGTTTAACGCCCCTAGCTAGGCATAAAAGCATGGATAGATCTAGGTGTTGCCATCTATGGTAGGAAATCCGTAAGTGGCTCTCATAATAGATTCATATGGTAGTTTAATTTTCTTCCTAGGGAAGTGTTCCATGCCTTTTTTTAACGGAAATTAGAATCTAATATTTCCTTCCTTCATATCAATAATTTCACCGATCATTCTAAGGAGAGGTCTACCAAGAATAATAGGACATGAAGGATTGCAATCTATGTCAAGAACAATAAAATCTACGGGCACATAGTTCCTATTTGCAACAATAAGAACATCATTAATTCTTTCCATAGGTTTCTTAATGGTGGAATCTGCAAGGTGCAAGTTCAAAGAACAATCATCAAATTCACGGAAACCTAGCAAATCACACAAAGTTTTTGGAATCGTGGAAACACTAGCACCCAAGTCACACAAAGCATAGCATTCATGAGCTTTAATTTATATTTTAATAGTAGGTTCCCACTCATCATAAAGTTTTCTAGGGATAGAAACTTCCAACTCAAGTTTTTCTTCATAAGATTGCATCAAAGCATCAACGATATGTTTAGTAAAAGCTTTATTTTGACTATAAGCATTAGGAAAATTTAGCACGGATTGCAACAAGGAAATACAATATATCAAAGAGAAATTATCATAATTAAATTCCTTGAAATCCAAAATAGTGGGTTCATTAATATCTAGGGTTTTGATCTCTTCAATCCCACTTTTACCAATTTTAGCATCAAGATCTAAAAACTCCGAATTTTTGGAACGCCTTCTAGGTAAAGGTGACTCATATTCAGTCCCATCATTATCAAGATTCATATTGGAAAACATAGATTTAATAGGGGACACATCAATAACTTTTAGATCTTCATCTTTATTCTCATAAAAACTAGAAGAACACGCTTTTACAAAGCAATCTTTCTTAGCACGCATCCTAGCGGTTCTTTCTTTGCACTCATCAATGGAAATTCTCATGGCCTTGAGAAACTCATTGATATCATGCTTAGATGGAATAAATCCAAGTTTCAAAGAATCAACATCAAGAGAAATTCTATCAACATTCCTAGCCAATTCATCAACTTTAAACAATTTTCTTCAAGCAAAGTATTGAAATTCTTTTGCGAATTCATAAATTCTTTAACACTAGTCTCAAATTCAGAGGGCATCTTATTATAATTTCCATAAGAATTGTTGTAGGAATTACCATAATTATTAGAGGAATTACTAGGGTACGGCCTAGGATTAAAGTTTCCTCTATACGCGTTGTTACCAAAATTATTCCTACCAACGAAATTCACATCCATAGATTCATTATTATTTTCAATCAAAGTAGACAAGGGCATATCATTAGGATTAGAAGAAACACTTTTAGTAGCAAATAATTTCATAAGTTCATCCATCTTTCCATTCAAAACATTAATTTCTTCTATCGCATGCACCTTTTTATTAGTAGATATTTCGGTGTGCCATTGAGAATAATTAACCATAATATTATCTAGGAGTTTAGTAGCTTCTCCTAAAGTGATTTCCATAAAAGTGCCTCCCGCGGCCGAATCTAAAAGATTTCTAGAAGCAAAATTCAATCCGGCATAAATTTTTTGTATAATCATCTACAAATTCAAACCATGAGTAGGGCAATTACATATCATTAATTTCATCCTCTCCCAAGCTTGTGCAACATGTTCATGATCAAGTTGCTTAAAATTCATAATATCGTTTCTAAGAGAGATGATCTTAGCGGGAGGAAAATACTTAGAGATAAAAGCATCTTTGCACTTATTCCAAGAATCAATACTGTTTTTAGGCGAAGACGAAAACCAAGCTTTAGCACGATCTCTAAGCGAAAAAGGAAATAGCTTCAATTTAACAATAGCATTGTTCACATCTTTCTTCTTTTGCATGTCACACAAATCAACAAAGCTATTTAGATGGGTAGCGGCATCTTCACAAGGAAGGCCGACGAATTGATCTTTCATGACAAGATTCAACAAAGCAGCATTAATTTCACAAGACTCAGTATCGGTAAGAGGAGCAATCGGAGTGCTAAGAAAATCATTGTTGTTGGTATTGGTAAAGTCACACAATTTAGTATTATCTTGAGCCATCGTGACAAGCAAACAATCCAACACACGAGCAAACAAGAAGCAAGCAAAAAAGAGGCGAACGAAACGGAGAGAGGGCGAATAAAACGGCAAGGGTGAAGTGGGGGAGAGGAAAACGAGAGGCAAATGGCAAATAATGTAATGCGGGAGATAAGAGTTTGTGATGGGTATTTGGTATGTTGACTTTTGCGTAGACTCCCCGGCAACAGAGCCAGAAATCCTTCTTGCTACCTCTTGAGCACTGCGTTGGTTTTCCCTTGAAGAGGAAAGGGTGATGCAGCAAAGTAGCGTAAGTATTTCCCTCAGTTTTTGAGAACCAAGGTATCAATCCAGTAGGAGGCCACGCTCAAGTCCCTAGCACCTACAAAAACAAATAAAAACCTCGCAACCAACACAATAAAGGGGTTGTTAATCCCTTCACGATCACTTACAAAAGTGAGATCTGATAGATATGTTAAGCTAATATTTTTGGCGTTTTTATAGTAAAGATGCAAAGTAAAATAAAAGTCAATAAAAATAGCTAAGTGTTGGAAAATTAATATGATGGAAAATAGACCCGGGGGCCATAGGTTTCACTAGTGGCTTCTCTCAAGAGCATAAGTATTATGATGGGTGAACAAATTACTGTTGAGCAATTGATAGAATTGAGCATAGTTATGAGAATATCTAGGTATGATCATGTATATAGGCATCACATCCGTGACAAGTAGATCGACTCCTGCCTGCACCTACTACTATTACTCCACACATCGACCGCTATCCAGCATGCATCTAGAGTATAAGTTCAAAAGAACAGAGTAATGCTTTAAGTAAGATGACATGATGTAGAGGGATAAACTCATGCAATATGATATAAACCCCATCTTGCTATCCTCGATGACAACAATACAATACGTGCCTTGCTGCCCCTGCTGTCACTGGGAAAGGACACCGCAAGATTGAACCCAAAGCTAAGCACTTCTCCCATTGCAAGAAAGATCAATATAGTAGGCCAAACCAAACTGATAATTCAAAGAGACTTGCAAAGATAACCAATCATACATAAAAGAATTCAGAGAAGATTCAAATATTGTTCATAGATAAACTTGATCATAAACCCACAATTCATCGGTCTCAACAAACGCACCGCAAATGAAGATTACATTGAATAGATCTCCACGAGAATCGTGGAGAACTTTGTATTGAGATCCAAAGAGAGAGAAGAAGCAATCTAGCTAATAACTGTGGACCCGAAGGTTTGAGGTAAACTACTCACACATCATCGGAGAGGCTATGGTGTTGATGTAGAAGCCCCCCGTGATCAATACCCCCTCCGGCAGGATGCCGGAAAAGGCCCCAAGATGGGATCTCACGGCTACAAAAGGTTGCGGCGGTGGAATTAGGTTTCCGTGGATGCTTCTGTTGGTTTGGGGGTACGTAGGTATATATAGGAGGAAGAAGTACGCCGGTGGAGCAACTTGGGCCCAACGAGGGTGGAGGGCGCGCCCAGGGGGTTTAGGCGCGTCCCCCTGCCTCGTGCTCTCCTGGTTGATTTCTTGACGTAGACTCCAAGTCCTCTGGATCACGTTTGTTCCGAAAATCACGTTCGCGAAGGTTTCATTCCGTTTGGACTCCGTTTGATATTCTTTTTCTCCGAAACTCTGAAATAGGCAAAAAACAGCAATTTGGGTTGGGCCTCCGGTTAATAGGTTAGTCCCAAAAATAATATAAAAGTGTATAACAAAGCCCATTAATCATCCAAAAGAGAATATAATATAGCATGAAGCAATCAAAAATTATAGAAACGTTGGAGACGTATCACCACACCTGTCGTCGCTGGCGCTCTCCTGCCGCCGCAACCCCCTCCCGTCGACCCGAAGCCGCCGCCGCTCACCCAACCCTAACCCTAGCCGCTTACCCGAAGCCGCCGTCTCTCGCTGTCATGTCGTCCGTCACCTCGTCCGCCTCCATCAACTCCAACCCGCTCGCCGACGCCAACCCTCCCGACGTCAACGACATCCGCAACCTCAACATCTACGAGCGGGTTCCGTTTCATCTCTCCTAGAATGATTCCTCCTACTACACGTGGAAGACATACTTGTTCCTCGTGTTCCGGGAGTACCACTTCGTTGATCATGTGGACAGCTCTGTCGACTCCAGCCTCGTCCCCGACTTTCATGACTGGTCCACCATCGACACCACGATCATCCGGTGGTTCTTCCTCACCATCTCGCCAGACCTGTTTCAGACGGTCGTGTAGGACGGTGATGACACCCACGCCATGTGGACCAAGCTGAACGGGCTCTTCACCGACAATCGTCTTCAACGTCGTGTTTTTTTGCAGCAAGAGTTTTTTGGGTGCCACCAGAACAACACCTTTGTCGCCGCCTCAAGACTCTTGCTGACGAGCTCCGTGTTATTGGCGCAAAGATCGATGATGACCTCCTCCTCAGCACGCTCACCACCGGGCTCAACGAGGACTTCGGCAATGCCGCGGCGAACCTCAGCCTCATCCTCGAGCCCTCCTTCACCAAGTTCGTTACATACCTCCGGCTGGAGGAGCGGCGAATGAAGCAGGTGAAGGCGCAGGCCATCCACACTTCTCTCGCAAATGGCACCACCCGCGGCGGGTCCCCGCCGCCCCCCGCTGCCCTGGCCACGCCACCTCAGCCACGCCATCCGGCGCCGTACCCGCAGCAGCAGCCGCAGCCGCCGCCGTTGCCTCTCCCTAAGCCCCTGTACGGGGCTCCCGCCCCTCCCGCGCTACCCGCCGAACGGCGGCGCGGCGGCCAGCAACAGCCGCAGGCCGCGGGCGTGCCTCGTCAGCAGTAGAAGCTCCATGTGCCTCCTCTGTGGGCAGCCTGGTATAACCCATGGACCGCTGTCGTTCATGCGCACACCATGCCGGTCCCACGGGCCCCTGCGCCGACCCTTCGCGTGTAGCGCTCGCCGGTGCATCAGTCGTACTACACGGCTCCACAGCCCTATGGAGGGTACCCATTGCCGCAGCTGAGTGGCGGTTAAGGCTTCCCGATGGCATCTCCGCCACCTTCGCCGGCGCTGCCACCGGCACCTTGGGATCCTACGCTCCTCGTCGCGCTGCACACGACCCCTACACCGAACAACTACACTGGAGGCAGTGATTGGTACATGGACACCGGGGCCACGGCTCACATGTTTGCGCATCCTGATAATCTTTCCTCCTTCACTCCCGTCACCACCGACCACCGCATCATTGTCGACGATGGTTCCACCCTTACCATTACACACGTCGGGCACACTTATTTTTCTTCTAATTCCATGCCTTTATCTTTGTCTAACATACTTGTGTCTCCTCATCTTATTAAGAATCTTATTGATCCTTTCTGGACGGAGGGGGGCGACGGGCCTGGCGACGGGCGAGAGCCGAGCCACTGAAATGATGGAGAGGGGCGACGGGCCTGGTGACTGGCCTGGAGACGGGCGAGAGCCACCGCCGGCGCCGATCTTGCCTGAGCCTTCGCCGCCGTTCGTGCCGGTTGAGGAGTCGGGCCTGTCTGATGCCGGAAGAGGATCCTCTCCGCCGCCGATCTGCCAGGCAGTCCCAGCCGGGGACTCAGCACCTCTGCCGCCGCCGCTGCTGCGGCTGTCACCGGAGTCTCCACGCCCTACGGATGGGATCTGGCAGGCGCTCGTGGTGGATCCAACTCCCCTATTCGATCCATCCCCTTCCCCGGTTTCTTCTTCGACGGAGGATCGGGATCGGGGGTTCGAAAATCCTACGAAATGGAGGGTTCGTTTTCGGGATAATCGTGCGATGGGGCGATGGATCAATGGCCTGATCTACTCGCACCCGTCTCGTTGGACTACGATCCGCGATGATGAAGGAGATATTTTGGCCGGAAGGCATTTATCCACGGAAGAAGATCTTCATATTGGTATGTGTTTAGTCATTGATATGTTTCTCATCGAGGTTATTGAGTGTGTGCAGGTACCCCCGGAGGATGAAGAACAAGTTGTCACTGTTGATCTCACAGAGGATACCGATGGATCAAAGCCGACGCAAAGGTTTGGGGGTCGTTTTTGGATTCTTGCTGGCGAGGAGGAAGATGAGGTGGATGTGCCGGTAACGTCGGCCCGGCCGTTATCTTCGCTTGACTTGGGTTCTAGCCCCATGCCTAAACCTTCGGTGAGTATTAAGAAACCTATTTTGCTAGACCGTCCGGTCCTTTCGCAGAAGTCGAAAATGAAACCATGGTGTGGACCGTTGCCGAAGGATGGGCCGACAGATATCACATTATCTGATTTTTTCCGTCCCGAGTGCTGGACGAAAGTAACTAGGCGGAAAAAGAAGGGGGTTCGAGCGGTGTCGCAACGTTCGCCGGAGATAGCCGGTGTTCGTGATTTTCGGGCGGAAAGGCACGACCGTTTGAATTTTCTTTTGGGCACAGTAGGACCGCAAGTGGGCGTCGTCGCAGTGGGCTCGGCTAGTACTGGGCTCGAGGCCCAGGGGGCTGGCCAGGCCTACTGTGCGTTGGGAGACGGTGACGTGCATGTCGAGGCCTTGAGGCGATCGCCCCAGCATGCACGTCCATCTCCTTCTATTTCTAGCGCCGCTAGGGTTCGTCGCTCAGGAAACAGAGGGTTCCCGAAAGCTGTGTCGCGCCGCTCGATTCTTCTGTTCTCCGGCGAATCGGATCGCCGGCTGGCCCTCCGCCCGACGCCGGCTTGGATGCCTCCGAAGCCGCCGCCTCCGCGCGCCGCGCCGGCTGCGCGAAGTTTCGCCGGTCCGCTGGAGGTTCTGCCCGGCTGCGGCATCGCCGCGCCGAGCCTCGAGGCTGCGCCCGCCTAGGCCAACTATGATGCCGCCGGCGCCGGCTCCGCCGGATGGTGGCGCCAGGCCCGGCGCTGGCCCGGCACCGCGATCGCTCAGCACCGACCCGGCTAGGGCGCTGGCCCCGGTTGCGGCAAGGGCGCCGGCCCCGCCTCGGGGGGCGTTGCCTCCGCCGATGGCGCCTGTACCTGTGCCGCGGGCTGCACCGACGCCGCCTCCTAGGGCAGAACCGTCGTCGACTCAACGGCCGTGGCCGAGGCAGATGTTGGGAGGCCGAGGCGGTTCTGGTCGGGGTTCAACCAGCCATGGGACGGGCGCGTCGCCGGGGGATGACCGTAACCCCCCGCGTGGTCAGTGGGGTGATGACGGGTATGATGCTTATGGCGATGGTCTGCACCGGGGCTCTTCATCCACCGGAGGTGGCCGTGGCTATGCTTGGGTGGACAATGACAATGATAACCGGGGTTTTCAAGGACCGCCTGGAAATTTGGTCGAGGGTGCGGCCGGTCCTAACAACCGAGCTTTCCGAGGACGTTTTCGTGGAGGTCGGGGCGGGAACAGGCGGCACTACCAGCCTCGGCATTCTAAGACCGATACCATGACGGAGGCACCGGATGGTGCATCAGATCTACCGCAGGTGGCGGTGGAGAAGGTGCAGGCTTTGGCTGCTATTTCTTTGCCAGAGCCCATGCAGACTGGTGATTCTAGCTCTGAGCAAGGTACGGACAAGGCCGAGAGTGACAAGTTGTCCAAGTGGGCGGCTAAGAAGAAGAAGCTCACGTGTTTCCATTGTGGGGGAACCGGGTCACTTTTTGGTTCAGTGTACTGCGGAGTTATGCGATTTGTGCAGGAAACCTAAACACACAGCTGCCGAGTGTCCTCTTATGTTAGGGCCTAAACCATCCGTTCAAATTTACGGGGTGTGTTGTTCGGAGCTGATGTTTTTTGAGTCGCCATCTGTGGAGCCCTCGGCGCCCATAGTGGAAACCTCCTTCCCCGGTGTGGCGAAGGTGGTTCACGGTCCGTTGACCGAAGCACAGATCATTCAGCAGTTGAGAGAGCTCGCTCCGGGTAACTTTCAGTGGTCTTTACTTAAGCTCACAGATAATTCTTAAAAAGTGGATTTCCCGACTAAGGAGGATCAGCTGAGGATTCTCAAGTTCGGTATGAGCAGGGTCACGGGTACTAGTTTTGTGCTGGAGTTTGATAAGTGGAAGAAGAAAGAGCCACAGGGCACGCCGCTAACTCATATTTGGGTTCGTTTCTCTGGAGCCCCGTCTGATCCCTTGGACAACTTTTTGGTGACGTGGAGCCTGGGCTCTTTGATTGGCAGGACTGAGCAGGTGGATATGCCGTTCACTCGGGCTCACGGGGTGGCACGACTTCTTGTCAGTGTCGCGAACATTGAGTTCTTACCTGACGTGGTGCCTTGATCTTATGCCGGCGTTTTATTTCAGTTGGATGTTGAGTATGAGGATCCTAATCTATTCAGTGAGTTTGAGGATGATAACCCCATGGACACTTCTGAGGGAGGAGGGGCTTCGGGGAACCAGGAGGATAATGCTAAGAGTGATGATGACAAGGCTAAGGGGCCTTCTGGGCCGTCAGACACTGGTGACTCAGTCCCTGTTGGGTCTACGGCCACTGTTCCGACTACCACTCTTCAGCTTGGTTCTTTGGGGGCGTTCTCGGCTCCACCGAGGCTGTCGTGTGACCGGGCCGTTTCTACGAGCCCGATGCTGAGTTTGTGTGTTTCCAGGATTGTTGAGGAGGGAGATGCGGTGGGGCAGGAGGCCCCGTCCTCGGTTGTCTCCTCGCCTTTGGCGCCGGTCGAGGTGGCCGCGCCGGTGGTCGTGGGCGGAGGTGACGAGCAGGAGGCTCGGCCCTCTGGGCCTTTGTCGCCATTGGCGCTGGGGTTCGGCTCGGCGCACTTGTCCTTGAGGTCGCCGACTTGCGGGGAGAGGGCGTGCAGGAGGCCGCCGTCTCCCCTTCCCCGATTTCGCCGGTTTCGGGCGTCGGCGGGATTTCCGGCGATAGGCCCAGGGAACTTGCGTCGTCTCTGGGTGGTGCTCCAGTGGCCCCGATGCTGGCCACCGCTGTTGAGGAACGGGCAGGAGGCTCTTTCCATAGCACAACTTCACGCGAGGAGGTCATCGCTTTCGGCGGGATCCCGGATCCTATCTCTGCAGGGAGACGGGTCAGCGGGAGACTGCAGGAGCAACCGGACGTTGATGACATGCAGCTAAGGTGTGCTTTGAGGGCGGCCAAGTTGCGCGACGTCGATACTTCCACTTGTATGTCTGTTAATAAATCAAATTCTATTATGCATTTTACCAATGATGAGATTGTGCACAATGCCAAACAATTAGGAGTATCACTTGGTAATAATGATATAGAGATTTCTAAGTCTGTTAATGATATGCTTGATTTGGAAGCTGAACGAGCGTTAGATTTGATTCACAACATAGCTGTCGTTAAGCCTATGAATGAGTCGGAGATTGATGCGCTTGGGGTTAGGGTTCT
Organism: Aegilops longissima; assembly: GCA_021605205.1. Lineage (NCBI taxonomy): Eukaryota > Viridiplantae > Streptophyta > Magnoliopsida > Poales > Poaceae > Aegilops > Aegilops longissima. The sequence continues at coordinate 368,398,123 of CM038680.1, read as the reverse complement.
TGATGTTTTGTGCGCCGATCTTGACCCTGCGGTTCAGGAGACGGAGGAGGAGGATGAGTATGTCTCTCCGGAAACCTCTAACCATGAGGATGAGTCTGTGGTGATTGAGGCTGAGCCCGAGCTTGCTGAACCGTCTGAGGTTTGCGTTAAGCCTAAGCGGACCTGGAAACGGAAGGTTTATCCAGTGTCGGCAGTGCGTAGAAGTGCTAGGATCCGTACCTCTAAAAAATTTCATGACGAAATATGAGAGGCATTTTTTGGAGTAGCAGAGGTCTTAAAGACTTGGCTAACGCTAAAAGAAGGTTTCTAGCTGATGCTTCTCTTGAACATCATTTAGACTTTATTGCTTTGTCCGAGACTGGACGAGGTAATTTCACCCCACAATTTCTTAGCACCTTATCTGGGGGGTAGTTTTTGACTGACACTGCCTACCACCTCAAGGAAGATCCGGTGGGGTTCTACTTGGGGTTAAGTGTGAAACGTTGGAGGTTTGGAGTGTAGTTTTAGGTGAGTTTGCGGTTAAGTTTCGGGTCAGAACTAAAGCCGATGGGTTCGATTGGGTTTTGGTGGCAGTCTATGGAGCTGCGCAACCAGATCTCAAGCCCGATTTCTTGGCCGATTTGGTCCGTATTTGCGGTAACGAGCAGCTACCCGTCTTAGTGGGTGGTGATTTTAACATTATTCGAAGAAAGGAGGAAAAGAATAATGACAATTTTGACGGCAGATGGTCTTTTATGTTCAATACTATCATTGAAAGCTTGGATCTCAGAGAGACAGAGCTCTCGGGTAGGAAATTCACTTGGGCAAACTCGTTACCGGTTCCGACTTTTGAGAAGCTTGATCGAGTTCTGGCTAGCGTCGATTGGGAACAGAAGTTTCCCCTGGCAACGGTGCAGGCATTGACACGAGGTATCTCGGATCACACACCGCTACTAGTCGACTCGGGGGCTCAAACTCATGTGGGTAATAAGAATATTTTCTCCTTCGAACTTGCTTGGTTTGAAAGAGAAGGGTTCCTCGAGTTGTTAGCTAGAGAGTGGGCTAAAGACTCGGGTGGAAGGTCACCCATTGAGCGGTGGCAGTGCAAGATTCGTCATCTTCGAAGGTTCCTTCGTGGATGGGCCAAGCATACGTATGGGATTTATAAGGCGGAGAAGGAAAGACTCCTTATGCTTATTCACTCCCTTGAGTTAAAAGCTGAAACCTCTATATTAGATACCAGCGAGCTGGAGACTAAAGTGGAGGCCGAGATGCGGCTGAAAGAGCTTCTCCGCGAGGAGGAATTGAAGTGGGCTTACCGTTCACATACTTAGGTATACCCATTCATCATCGTAAGCTGACGAACAAGGAATGGAAGTGCATCGAAGATCATTTTGAAAAGAAACTGAGCTGTTGGAAAGGGAAGCTCATGTCATATGGAGGGCGATTAATTCTGATTAATTCGGTCCTCAGCAGTATGCCGATGTTTCTTTTATCCTTTTTTGAGGTCCCGGTGGGGGTCAGAAAGAGGTTAGACTTTTATCGGTCTCGCTTCTTTTGGCAGAATGATGAGTTGAAACGAAAGTATAGACTTGCAAAATGGGACATCATTTGTAGGCCGAAGGACCAAGGCGGTCTAGGCATTGAAAATCTTGAGATGAAGAATAGATGTCTCCTTAGCAAGTGGCTTTTTAAAATCTCGTCCGAGACTGAGGCTACTTGGGCTCAGATTCTACGAAATAAGTACCTTCAGTCTAAGACTTTGGCTCAGGTGACTGTGCGCCCGACTGACTCACCGTTTTGGAAAGGATTGTTGAGAGTCAAGACCCTATTCTTTAGTAGGGCAAAGATCTTAGTCGGTGATGGGGCTAATACGAGGTTCTGGGAGGATACGTGGCTTGGGGAGACGCCCCTGGCACTTCAATATCCTACTTTGTACAACATTGTTCAACGTTGAGAAGCATATGTTGCAACAGTCTTCCAGTCCACACCTCTCAATATTAGCTTTCGGAGGACACTGGAAGGCAATCGTTGGGAGGCCTGGCTTCATCTTGTACGAAGGCTGATGGATGTCCAGCTGACTCAGCAGTCCGATAGATTATATTGGAAACTGATTAAGGACGGCATGTTCTCGGTCAAATCCATGTATCTGGATGTCATAAACACTAGTGTCATTCCGTACTCGAAGCACGTATGGAAAGTTAAGGTACCTTCGCGAATCAAAGTGTTTATGTGGTTTGTGCATAAACAAGTTATTTTGACAAAGGATAATCTGGCAAAACGCAATTGGACGGGTTCTGCTAGGTGTAGTTTTTGTGATCATAACGAAACTATAAGGCACCTCTTTCTAGATTGTCCGTTGGCTAAGATTCTTTGGCGTTCTATTCATATCCCTTTTAATATTACTCCACCAACCTCTATCAACATGTTATTTGGATCGTGGCTTGATGGGGTTGACTCGGATATAGCGAGGCACATTCGTGTTGGAGTTTGTGCCTTGTTATGGGTAGTATGGAACTGTAGAAATGATTTGGTTTTTAACAGAACAACGAACTTTCACTTTTTGCAGGTTATCTTCAGGGAAGCAGCTTTGATCCATATGTGGTCGCTACTCACTCCGATGGAGGCCAGGGGGCGTTTGGCTACTGCGTCTACCCGATGGGAGATGGTAGCTCGGGTTATTTTCAACCGGTTTGGATGGCGGTCATGTAATAGGATAGGCATGTAGTGCTCCTATTTTGATTAGGCTCGCATGACCGATCTTGTTTTCATTTCGTACTTTGAGATACTGGAGACTTTGTTACTGATTTGTTTTTTAATAAAATGAGCCATATGCATCTCTCTGATGCAGAGGCTGGGGTAATCCCCCTTTTCTAAAAAAAATTAAGAATCTTATTTCTGTTCGTTGTTTCACTCGTGAAAATCCACTACTAGGAAAAAAGGCGGTGATTGGTACATGGACACCGGGGCCACGGCTCACATGTTTGCTCATCCTGATAATCTTGTCTCCTTCACTCCCGTCACCATCGACCGCCGCATCATTGTCGGCGATGGTTCCACCCTTACCATTACACACGTCGGGCACACTTCTTTTTCTTCTAATTCCATGCCTTTATCTTTATCTAATATACTTGTGTCTCCTCATCTTATTAAGAATCTTATTTCCGTTCGTTGTTTCACTCGTGAAAATCCACTACTAGGAAAAAAGGCTAGTAGTAGCGCTGGAAAACTACCTACTGGTAGCGCGGGTACCCGCGCTACTACTAAAAAGTTAGTAGTAGCGCTGGTGCACCCGTGCTACTACTAACCTAACTACTAGTAGCGCTCACTTATTTCCCACGCTACTACTAACCTAACTCTACTACTAACAATTTAGGAATTAAAAAAAATAAAAGTTAGATGTAGTATTCATGGATGTCAATACGTCCACTGCAAACCAAACCAACGTCACAGAACATTCTCAAGATTCCACACACAACCATCATCGAAAGGGTACCTTCCCTGGTGTTCCATCACCAACCTAAACAGACCACTTCCCTAGATGTATCTACCAAGGCTCAGAGCTTAGAGGACGGTGGACCCGAATCCTCCCTCCCCTCGGATGGTGGCGTCGAGGTCCTCCACCGCGGCGACCTCCGGCGTCGAAATCACCTGTACAATCATCTACACGACGTGGCCACCGGCTTCACGGAGAAGTCCGCCTCCGAGTGGTTGAAGAGCACAGCGCCCACTGGCCGCGCTAGTCAGCGTCGATCACCCCTGCGCCCACGTCGAGAAAGTGAAAACTTGTTAGTACGCAAATTGCATCAGTTCAACTAAATGATATATTCCAATTCACAAGACCCATTAAGTTAAGATTCCTTCTCATCTAGCAATTTAAAGGGGCTCATGCCAAAAATATATGCTTAATTCCTCACCAGCTATTCAAACTAAATGGTCCAGGAATGCACATGGTTACCATGGATACCAGTATCTAGTCTAGATTAGTACTGTCTATAAAGTTGCAATTCCTAAAGTGGATCGTCTCTTAGTTTTGCAAGCAAAAGATGTTCCTTTTTAGAAAGCTTACACCTACAAATATGTTATTACGATCTTAGCTAACAAAATACAAGCAGGCATGTATGTTTTGTTAGGCAAAAGAAAAATCCTAACTAAAGGATCAAGAAAAAAAACATGTGATACCTCTGTGCTGCCTTATGTTTTAAACGACTCTGAGACCATCCTGATCCCTTCAGCAGTGGCATGTGACCTGGCACGAATTGCTTCAGCTTCACCTGATGTGCACAGTGATAAACAACAAACATAAGCCGAATATTTTCAAGCAAGTAATAACAGTAGAAACGAGAATGGCTCTTCATTTCTTCAAGTAATGAGGAAAAATACATGCAAGCACAGTGAAATTAAGAACAAGTCCATGATAGCGTGTTTCACAATAAGAACAGTATAATGTTATATGCATGCTTTCAAAAACTAAGGATAGATAGCAGAAGGTAGAGGAATAGGATTTCCTCAAATCATGCATGTAGCAGCATACAAGAAGTGTAGTGCTCTGCAGTCCAGAGCAGGATGATAATACAGAGCAAAAGAGATGTCACATACCATTTGCTTTGTTTGTGTTTTCCATCATAGCACCTGCCAGAAGAGAACAAAACAAAACCTGGAGTTAAATCTGTAGTTTATTGTACCAAACATGGTGTAATAGCTCAAACGGAGTTTGCCATATGAGTTTGGTCTGATGAAATCTAACACTATATGGGCAACATCATCAGTCCACTACTAGGAAAAACGCTATCAAGATTCTAACTGAACAAAAAGAAACCTAGTCCAACTGCACATTTTTATAGAAAAGGAGGATGACCCCCGTCCAACAGCGCATAGGCCTAGTGGAATTTTATTCAAGGACCAGACAAGAGCACCTTTCAGATTACTACAATACTAGAAGCATTTAGCGCGCTTTGCCGCGCCGAAGAATGCTCTGCTTCCGTTCAGGCCTTTAAGGTGTAGATAAGAGCAAGACATAATGCAATGGATATCCAGGCTTTAACATGCGCACCAAGAAGTGTCTGGCAATTTTAAGATATTTATAAAGAACACGCTGCATTCTAAAGAGAATGAGAGATCTCTGATAATGATATAAAATACAATATTTTATAAATTTAAGAAGATTGTCAGTGTTGCCTATGTCACGCCCAATATGCGACCCTATCCAAAAGGAACTCGAAGGTCCCACCAAGGATAGACCCGCATATTGAAACGCTTTTGCAAGGTGGATATCATTACATCAACATTACATAATAGTGGGGATACATCCAATACATACAATGTCACATGAATACGACAATACATCATATACAAGATCAACATCCGACTACGGATGAATCATAAACATAAACTCAAACAATATCCACCCTGCTAGCCCAGGCTCCCGACCTGGAACCTATCCCCTGATCGAAGAAGCAGAAGAAGAACTCAACGCAAGCAAGCATCGCTCTCGCGTCAAGAGCATCGCAAACCTGTACCTGCAACTGGTGGTGTAGTAATTTCTGAGCCACGAGGACTCAGCAATCCCATTACCATGGGTATCAAGACTAGCAAAGCTTAATGGGAAAGGAAGGGATAAAGTGGTGATGTTGTAGCAGCGACTAAGCATATATGGTGGCTAACATACGCAAATGAGAGTGAGAAGAGAAACAAAGGAACGGTCGACAACTAGCAATGATCAAGAAGTGATCCTGAACTCATACTTACGTCAGACATAACCCAGAAACCGTGTTCTCCTCTCGATCAACCCCGAAAAGAGACACTCATGGTTACGCACACGGTTTTTGTATTTTAGGAGAGTTTGCTTCAAGTTTACTACAACCGGATATTAACAAATTCCCATCTGCCACATAACCGCGGGCACGGCTCTCGAAAGTTTATACCCTTCAGGGGTGTCCCAACTTAGCCCATGATAAGCTCTCGCGATCAACGAAGGATATTTCTTCTCCCCGGGAAGACCCGATCAGTCTCGGAATCCCGGCTACAAGACATTTCGACAGTAATAAAACAAGACCAGCAAAGCCGCCCGATGCGCCGACAATCCCGATAGGAGCTGCACATATCTCGTTCTCGTGGCAACACGGATGATACTAGCTACGAGTAAAACCAGCCCTCGAGTTGCCTCAAGGTGGCCCCAGTAGTAGCTCGGTTCGAACCAGCACTTAGAGAAGCACTGGCGGGGGGCTAAATAAAGATGACCCTCGAGAGAGCGACTCCCAAGGGAAAAGTAGGTGGTGGTGAGGCAAATGGTAAAACCAATGTTGGGCCTTGCTAGAGGAGTCTTATTCAAAGCGAACTGTCAAGGGGGTCCCATAAATCACCCGACCGTGTTAGGGACGCAAAATCCGGGAACATAATACCGATATGACGGAAACTAGGGCGGCAAGAGTGGAACAAAACACCAGGCATAAGGCCGAGCCTTCCACCCTTTACCAAGTATATAGATGCATTAATAAAATAAGATATATTGTGATATCCCAACAAGTAAACATGTTCCGACAAGGAGCAATATCTCCATGTTCCAACAAGGAACAACATCTCCATGTTCCAACAAGGAACAAACTTCATCTTCCCCTGCAACTAACAACGCTATAAGAGGGGCTGAGCAAAGCGGTAACATAGCCAAACAACGGTTTGCTAGGAAGGGTGCAAAAGGTTAGAGGCTGACATGGCAATTCGGGAGGCTTGAGGAGCAAGTGATAGGTAGCGCAGCATAGCGATAGAACGAAGCAACTAGCATAGCAATGATAGTAGTGAGATCCAGGGTAGCGGTCATCTTGCCTGAAATCCCGCAAGGAAGAAGAACGAGTCCATGAAGAAGATGAACGGATGAAGCCGAACCAAGCGTAGACGAACGAATCCTCACGATCCCGACGAAACAGGAACTAACAAGAAGAAGCACACAACATAGTAAACACACCACACATGAACAAGGCATGATGCACAAACAAGCATGATGCATGACAAGACCACATGAAGCTACTCATGGCTAGAGATGATACAAACAAGAGCAGCACATCAAAGCAAGTTTAAATGAGGCCGGAAACAACATAGAACAATTCCGGTAAGTCCTCATATGCAAATTTCGAAATTGGTCCAGATCTGAATAAACCTTATGTTCAAGTTGTTAAACAGCAAGTTAAGATGCATCAAGATGATCTACACGAGATTCTAGTCAAGTTACATATAAAGTTCATTAGATTCGGAGCTACGGTCTAGAAGATATGAGCAAAACAAGTTAAACATGGCATTGATGCAAAATGCATACAAACATCAATCAAACACCTCAAAACATGGATGCAACATGATAATATGAAACTACATGCAAAATCAAGCAAGTTTCATATAGAGCATACTCAAAACGGAGCAACGGATCAACGCATACACACAATACAAGTTATGACAACAATCTGACCAAAACAGCAACTAGGCATATTGCAAGCATCAAAACAACAAGCTACAACATCTCAACGTAATAACAAAAGGCATGGGCATGATGTACAGGTAAAGCATGACAAAACATGAACACTGAGCTATCTCCAAAAATCACTAGAACATGCTCAAACACACATGGCAAGATTGCAAATAATAACAGGTTCACAGACTTTAGCAGAAATAACATCAGGCTGCAATGTTTAGAGCTATGAAACAGCATGCTACAGCAAGCTATCAAGTCAAACTAGAGCATGGCATGAATCTACTCAAAGCATATAAAAAAAGTCCCTTAGTGACCATAAGCCAAAAGGGATCAGAAAATACAGTTCCAAGCATGTGAATATAGCAAAAACATAAACAGATTCATACTTAGTGAAAAACTGGAGCATGGTATAAACAGATAACAAGTAGGCATGTTGATGAGCTTGAATCACTCACCACAGAGCAATACATGATAAACTAAGCATACATCCATCAAGAAGACATGGCATAGAAGCTATACATGGCAAGAACAACATCATAGAATACACGGATCAACTACAACAACCTTGGCAAAATTGAATAACATGTAAACAATCTGCCAGGAAACATTTTATAGCAAAAGTAGAGCTCGATTAACTCAAGCTATGGCACTCCATAATTGCAAAAAAGGGCTTGGATGGATATAGCATAACCATATGTTCAAAACATCCTTACTGAAATATCTCAAAATATGCATGGATCTCTCGGTAGCATCAAGTTTACATGGCATAAAAATATCACCAGAACAGGGGCTGAAATCATCAACAGCATGAATCCTAGTTTGCATGCTTGTGCTAGTCACCACCGAGATCAAAAAAATATATGGCATACACCCCTGTAAATATGGCATGGCATATTACATAACACATGTAGGACTCAAGTTCATAGGGTGCACACATCAATCATGGCAAAAATGACAAAAGTGCATGTTCTGATAAGAATCTGAAACTAACATCACATAGCCCTCTTCTAACAGAATTTCGGGCATCAAGATGAGCTTAAATGTAAATGATATAATGATATGAAATGATGTACTCGTCGAGGCGAACAATTTGACATATTACACGCATGAAACGGAGCTACGGGTGCAGATATACGGCATGACGAACATGGCATGAAAATTACCGCAGATTCGGGACTTAGTGGATTTTCGAGGGGGGAAGTCAACCTGCCGCGGATCTCGCCGGAGTTCGTCGCCGGAGATGACGAAGGAGGGCCCGGGGAGACCGGAGAGGAGCGGAGGAGGCCGGGGATGGACGGATCTGGTCGCTCCGACCGATCCGCACCGGAGAGAAAGGCGGGCGGAGGAGGCGACGGGCGAAGCGGGCGGCGGCCGGAGCTGGCGGCCGGCGCAGCCAGCGGCGCGGGCGGCAGCCTGGCCGGCGCGGGCGATAACGCTGGAGGCGGCGGCGACGGGCGGCGCGGCCGACGCGAGGGCGGCAACGTCTCCGGGCGGGAGGCGGCCGGCGACGCGGGCGAAGCGCCAGCGGCTTCGGGCGGCGAAGGGAGCGGGAGCACCTGGCAGCGAACGGCGGCGGCGGATCCGGGCCCCAGGGGCTGGCGCTGAGCCTCATGGCCGGGCGGAGGCGGCGGACAGGTGGCGAGCGTGGGTTGGCTGGAGGGCGGCGGCGGACATGTCCGCCGGGACGGACATGTCCGTGCAAGCGCAGAAGGAGAAAACTAGGGTTAGGGTAGGAAACATCCGCGAATTTTGGGGGGAGGGGCTTATTTATAGGTAGAAGGAGCTAGGAGAGTCCAAATGAGGAGCGGTTTTCTCCCACACGATCGTGATCGAACGACCGAGAGCATGGAGGGGAGTTAGGTGGGTTTTGGGCCACTTTGGAAGGGGTGTTGGGCTGCAAAGAGAAGGAGGCTTTTGCGGTTACCCGGTTAACCGTTGGAGTACCAAACGACCTCCAAATGGCACGAAACTTGACATGCGGTCTACCGGTGCTATACCAAGGCCGCATGGCAAACCTCGGTCCATTCCGAGAATGTTTAACACCCGCACACAAAAAGAGGCAAAAGCGGGCGCCGGGAGACATAGGAGTGCCGGATTGGAAAACGGACAACGGGGAAAATGCTCGGATGCATGAGACGAACACGTATCCAAAATGAAATACACATGATGACATGATATGAAATGCAGATGATGACATGGCAAAGACGGCGAATAACTGACGGACACCTGGCGCATCGAATCCGGGGCGTTACAGCCTACTAACTAAAACAATTGTTCAATGCCTACCCATGTTTTAACATGTGAGCCCTTGCATTGGATGCTGAAAACAACTGACTATTTTAGGGACACAGGAAAGACAAAGTACAGATATTAAAGAATCTGCATTAGTATAGCATTACTACATTCTTAAACAATTAACAAATTAGGAGGTACATGAGTACTATGAATTCTAACCTTCCACGTTTATACTATAATTTCATCTGCAACACTATTTCCTCCTTTGATCTTGAAGTATATTTTTCTCCTTCAGAAAGCAATTATGATTCCTTTGTTTGTTTGCAAGAGCAGACTCACTCCCCCAATTCACTACGTACTCAATAGGTGAACTGCTATTGTTGATGTACAGTCTAATCTAAATATGACCGTCAGCACTTTTAGCTAATGATTTGTCAAAAAATCAACTAGAGATTAAACACTAATACCAAAGTATTTTTTTGAAAGGACGCAGGAGAGCTGCACATTTCATTTAGAAGAACGGCGAAAGAAACACCAACTGTACATAGCAGAGGTAGAAGAAACCCTTAAAAAGAAAAGGAAAAGGAAAAAAGCCCTGACGCGGAACTACTCTCGCACCATCAAATGCCGGCCTCCCGCCAGCACCCACCAAAGTATCAAATGAACAAATTCAGCACCCAGCTAGCACACACAGGTATCAAGCATGTACACCACACACGCCAGCAGCAGCATATACGCAATGCTGCAGCAGCACATATCAAGCCGCAGGTGAGACGCGACGGAGCACACAGGGCTGCAACCAGCACGGCCAAGAGAGGAGGAGGAGACAGTCACCGTGCAGTTCACACGGAGGCGGAGCGACGGGAGCCCAGGCTTTTCGTGAAGGCGTGCTCCGTCGGGGCGCTAGGCTCCGGTGGGTCCTCCTCCTCCAGCGGGAGCCCTAGGCTGGGGCTAGCCAGGCGCGCTGACGCGGAGCGCTGCTACTATTGCTCGGTGACGGCGAGGTCGGAGCGGGCGGCAAGAGGCGGGGGAGGGGGTTGCGCCGATCCGGCTGGAGGGTTGAGAGGGATCTGTGGCCGGACGGCTGCAGCGGTCGGAGGGGGTCACACACGCTCGAGGCTGCACACGCTTGTGGATTGGGAGAGGAGGTGGAAGGAGGTCGACGGTGTTGGCGATCTGGATCGGGGGTTGGGTGATTTTTTTAGATAGACGGGGGCGGGTGGACGGTGGAGTGGGACCGTTTGGTGGGGTGGTAGTATACTAGTAGCGCGGTGGCCTCATGTGCGCTATTACTATCCATATAGTAGTAGCGTGGGTTTTGGTCTGTTCGCGAGGCACGGTTAGAGATATTTACCAGTAGCGTGTTTTATTTGGCCACGCGCTATTAGTAAGTAGCAGTAGCGCGGGGCAATATAGTGGTACTAGTAAACGTCTGTCTATAAGCTTTTCCCTAGTAGTGATTCTGTCACTGTTGAATTTGACGAGCTTGGTTTCCGTGTTAAGGACGCTCGAACCAGGATGGTACTGCACCGATGTGACAACCCCGACGAGCTCTATCCGGTGCATTCGCCTTCATCCGCCACCACCGCACCGGTTGCTCTCTCCGCTGGCGTCGATCTCTGGCACGCTTGTCTGGGTCATCCCAACCCCGTCACCCTTCGTCATATTCTTAGGAGTTTCAGTTTCAGTTGTAATAAGATAAAGGATCACACTTGTTATGCTTGTCGTGTCGGCAAACATGGTCGTCTTCCGTTTAATAACTCCACCACTGTTGCTTCTTTTTCTTGTCAGTTGATTCATAGCGATGTGTGGACCTCTCTTGTTCCTAGTAATTCAGGCTATTTATATTATCTGGTTCTCCTTGATTATTATTCTCATTATGTGTGGACATTTCCTTTGCGACGAAAGTCGGATGCACTCTTCACTCTGACGGATTTTTACTCCTATGTCAGCACGCAGTTTGGGCGTCCATTCTTGCTCTTCAGACTGATAATAGAAAAGAGTTCGACAACTTTGCTTTCTGCACCTTTTTGTCGCATCATGGCACAATTTTTCGTCTCACATGCCCGTACACTTCACAGCAGAACGGTCGAGCCGAACGCGTTCTTCGCACTCTGAATGACTGCATTCTCACGCTCCTGTTTCATGCTAACGTGCCGCCTCGCTTCTGCCGGACGCACTTGCCACAGCATCACTTCTCCTTAACCTTCAACCTTGCTGCCCGCAATGGAATTACGCACCTCATCACCTCCTATTTGGTACGCCACCGTCTTATGATGGTTTGCGTATTTTTGGGTGCCTTTGTTATCCTAGCACCACTGACACTGCTCCTCATAAACTTGCACCACATTCTGTTGCATGCATCTTCATCGGCTACCCTCCTAACTCCATGGGCTATCGGTCCTATGATCCCATCTCCCACCGTGTGTTCACCTCCCGACACGTTTACTTTGATGAGCATGTGTTTCCGTTTCAGCAGGTACCCCGGCTGTTCCTCTCGCCACCGATGATGTGGGAGCCTCGACGCCTCTCCCAGGGCGCTCGCGTACTGCTCTTGGCCCGCTCTGGCTTCAAGGTTTGTCACCCACCGGTGCCTTTCGGTCCCGCGCCCCCTACGACCGCGGGCCTGGTGCCCGCGGCCCCATCGTCTTTGGCGCCTCTTTTGCCTGCGGCTCCCGCTCCCGCAGCCCCGGCGCCCGCCCCGACCGCGGCCCTGGCGCCCCCTGTCGGTGTCAAAACCGGCGGATCTCGGGTAGGGGGTCCCGAACTGTGCGTCTAAGGTTGATGGTAACAGGAGATGGGGGACACGATGTTTACCCAGGTTCGGGCCTTCTCTATGGAGGTAATACCCTACTTCCTGCTTGATTGATCTTGATGAATATGAGTATTACAAGATTTGATCTACCACGAGATCGTAATGGCTAAAACCCTAGAAGTCTAACCTGTATGATTATGGTTGCCACTACGGACTAACCCTCCGATTTATATAGACACCAGAGGGGGCTAGGGTTGCACTAAGTTGGTTACAGAGAAAGGAATCTTCATATCTGTCGTAGTTTTGTCGCAGCAGATGTCCTAGAGAAAGGACTTAGTCGTGGAGCCATCGCTACGGGTTAATCTTAAAGGGGTTAAAGTGGACAAGGGACGCAAGAGAGCTTTTATACTAGTTCGGCCCCTTACGATGAAGGTAAAAGCCTACTAGTTGTGATGGAATTGATGGGGTTTCGATGACCAGGGAGCGAATACGCTTTGCCTGAGTCTCGAGTTGTTGTCTGTTATCCTTGAACCGCCGCCGGGTCGTCCCCTTATATACATGGGTTGATGCCCGTCGGTTTACAGAATCCCGAGGCCGCCTCATACATGTGTCCAGCTCGGTCTCCGCTTCTTTCTATCTTACAACACAAGTTTACGTATCAATGCCGGCCTATGTCTACAGGCCTTAAACCAGCTTTGGGCCCTGGGCCTTCATAAAGCGTCACCGTCTGTCTTCATGGGCTTCAGATAGAGTAAACTACCATGGGATTAACCCGGCCTCTCCGGGCCAGTTTACGCCCAGTGGTAATATCCCCAACATTAGGCCCCAGATTGATTTGAACTGGTTCATGTCAATCCTCAATACTTAACAAAATTTCTTCTTCAACATCTTCAGGTAATCTTGTAAACCGCCGTGATGTCATCTTCCAGGACCATGGTAAACTGCCATGATGTCATCTGTTATTTAAAACTATGTATAACCCACCTTCATTAATGGGCCTCTGATGATCGTGGCAACAGAGCTGTCACACACCCCATTTTTTGGGCTCCTTGATTCTCGCGCCTGCCTTTTATCCATTCTTCCTATAAATAAGGGCCGAGGGGTCACTTTCACTTTTCCCCCTCGTGCCTCTTCGCGTCATCGTCTTCCTCGCGCCAACTGACCCTCGAGTTCTGCCGACGACGTCGTCCTTCGCCTCTGCTTTGACAAAGGCCGCTGCATCAACATGACCGTATCAGAGAAACGCGGTGATCCTCCGCTGCTTCCTCCTGCCCCAGTGAGTTTCTCTTCTCCTCACCCTAGATCCTTCATTAGGGTTCGGTGTTCATAGCTTGAAGCTGTTCCTCCCTCAGTAATACCAATGGCCAGTTAGATCTGACTGTTTTTAGCGCCTTTTGTAGTTTTTAAACTCCTTTCTTCTTGTTAAGGCATCTGCTTGATATCAAACTCATCTGAACTTACTGAACTTTTTGAGTGCTTGAGATTAAACCAGAATATATTTTGATTATCCAACGCACGGCAGATCTGAATTTCCCATGCAAAACTGTGAAACTTGTTTTTCCTTTACTTACACATATTTAGACTTATATCCTTAATACCAGATTAGGCGGTTTAACTTCATAGAAAAATGATGACCCAGTAGATACCATTAATCCCCTGTTGAACCGCCAATGCTTTCATCATTGTACTGTTTCCATTGTCAGACTCTGGTTTACAAATAACCAACTCCGGTTTAACAATATGCTTACCTCCTTATACCGCTGTATAGCTGCCCACTATAAATCTTAAACCGACAATAATCATGTTTCAGATCTTCACTGTCATGGCCAAACAAGTCTATGAATGCAATTGGGCTCCTTCTTGAATAACCGAAGAGCAGTTAAGCAACTGTGTTAAAACGGGCGCTTTAGCCAAGAAAGACATCATCCACTGGAGGGTCCCTGGCCCGGAAAATCCTCCTATACCCAAGGATGGGGAGGTAGTTGTGTTTGCTGATCACTTGAGTCGGGGTTTTAGCCCTCCCGGTTCAAAAAATTTCTGGGATGTACTGGCCAATTTTCAACTGCGTCCTCAAGACATCGGTCCAAATTCTATGACTAACATCTGCCACTTCCAAGTCTTCTGTGAGGCCTATCTACAGGAGGAACCTATAGTTGAATTGTTTAGGGACTTCTTTCACTTAAATCATCGCATAGAATTCACAGATGGACCCAATAAAGAATTGGGTGGAATGGCGGTTCAGAAAAGGAAGGAAGTTACTTTTCCTCATCCCAAGCTCCACAGTCACCCCAAAGAATGGAGCCAGACCTGGTTTTATTGCAAGGATACATCTCCAACTGATGAAAACCCCCTACCCGGTTACCGTCCTGAACGCCTTAGCAACACACACCCTTTTCCTCAGAGGTTGACTGCAAAAGAGAGGGCCAACTATGCTCCTCAACTATCAAAGCTTAGAGCCTTCATGGCGAACGGTTTGACAGGAGTTGATCTTGCTCGTTGCTGGATAAGCTGGAGTATTCTTCCCTTTAGCCGGCGCTCCGGTTTGATGTGTCAATACACGGGTAGTTTGAAGGATCCTCAGCGACACATTGATATTCAGCTTACAGATGCAGAAGTTACTGAGGCTGTAAAGAAAATGCTGAACGAACCGGAGGCTGTCTGTGCCCAAACCGGACTACTCCCTTTCTGCACCTTCAACAAACCGCCAGCTGTAAGAACCATGTAATCTTTTTATCTGAAGTTGCTTCTGTCCAAATATTCTCTGAAAGTGTGATTATCTTCTGACAAGGTGATGATCCATTTTGGAACAAGAAACCACCACAAGACAAATCGGCGAAGCCGCAAGACAAACCGGTCAAGCCGCAAGATAAACCGGTCAAGCCAGTTCGTCCAAAGACCAAGGTTGTTAAAAAACCTGACAAGAAAAGGACCATTGCATCCTCTGAGCTACCAGCTGATGACGATGTGGGTAATCCAGAATCAGAGGTAGAACTTGACTCTCTTGGTTCATTTTTCGTACACCTCATTGATAATGATTATTATTAGGACGACGCTGAAGGAAGTCATGCTGATGATGTAGAGGTAGTCACTCTTTCCTCTAATTCAGATCCTCTACCAACATCAAAAATCCGTCGAGCAAACCGGAAAGTAAAATTTTCTCACCCCCTTGCTTACTTGGACCCAAACTTTCTTTTGAAGACACAGCAGCACGAGGCTCGCCGCACAACCCGGCACAGCGGCTAGGTAGTTACCTCCACCGGTTTACCGTACAGCCAGGTTTGGAAACGCCAATCAGAGGTCTCTTATCCCCTTGACACTTCATGCCCCAAAGCAGGTTGTTTCCGCCAGCCTCTTAACCCGTCTGATTCAAATTATCAGGGCACCTCTCATTCAACTTCTGGCGAGTCGTCGGCCACAAAACTTCCACCTCTCAAAACAGTTCTTGGGTGAGCTATATACTTGTTTTTATCCTGGATATGTTATTTTGATATACTGTACTAATCCTCATGTTTATTTTTCTCAGCGCCAAGCCCAGACCTAGCAAGAAGGCTCGGTTGAATAAACCGGCTGATGATGACGTGGCTGTTGAACCGGAAAAAACTCCAAATCCTGAAGAAACCAACGTTGATGCCATACTGAATGACCCACCGCCTCAAGATCATGACTTTGTTGCTGAGCAGATAGAAGTTTGACACTGCAAGCCATGCTGACCAGCCAACCAGCCCTCTCCGGACTGATGACAAACTGGTCAGTCCAGTTAAAAATACTGACAAATCACCAACCCTAGTAACGGCCTCTGATGACAAAGACGATGATATTATGATTACTGGCACTGGCCATACCACTCCTGGCAATCCAGTCGCTTTGTCAAATCATACTGCCAAAGATGAGCTGTCTGCAATTGGAAAAGGCAAATGGAACACCGATTTGTCAACCTATGCTCATCTCAGTGCTCAAGACCTTCACTTTGGCTTCTTAAACCGTCTGTACACCAGTCTTGACTATGAAGCTGGTTTGGTAAACATGATGAAAGAACGATAAGAGGTAATTAATACTCAATTCTGTTTAACTGTCTCTCTTGTGAATTCCAAATATCAACTCCAGTAGCCCCCAAGTGACGGTTTAAGATACCAATCTAAACCGGGACTTAGTAACAATTTCATGTTTGCAACAATGCATCTTAACTTCACTGATGTAGCCCCCAAGGGCCGGTTTAACTTTATAAAGATGAACCGGGACTTTGTAGAAGAATTCCCATATCAGCAATTTATGAGCAAATACACATTAGCCCCCAAGTGCCAAGCATAATACTTTTATTGTGCTTGGGATTTGTAAAAATTCCTGACAAAGAGCAAATATGCATTAGCCCCCAAGTACCAAGGGCATAACTTGTTATGTTCTTGGTACTTCAAAATACTTCAAATATGGACTGTTAACTCATGATATATCTGTCCCTTTATAGGCTGAACTGAGCAAGAAGGAAAACCAAACCGCTGATCTGCAAGAGAACCTCAAATCCCAGCAAGCCAAAACCTCCAAAGCCAAGGAAGAGTTGACCAGCGCTCTAGGCGCTATGGAGAAACTGAAAGAGGGCTTCAACAAGGAACGGATGGATTGGGAGACTGAAAAATCCGCTTTGATAAAAAGGGCTGAAAACGCAGAAGCCGCTCTTAAACCGGTGGTTGATGAACTGACCGGCGTAAAGCGGCAGATTCATGCCATGACTGCTGCTATGTTCGGTAAACATTGTTTCCTTAATACTTCCAATCGTATCTTCCCATATGTTGTCGATTTACTGATGTGTATAATGGTACAGGAACTCGTATTAGCCATCTGGGCTCTGATGTACAGAAGAAATTGAAAGCGGCTTATACTCTGATAGAGCAGCTATATACGGATGCGCAGCGGATCATCTACACTGCTTCACATAATAATCCTCCTCCCACTTTGATCAAGGATACCTTAGAAAGTTTATCTATGCTTCCTGCCCGGGTAGACGAGCTAAAAAAGTCTGCCGCTAGAACGGGTGCTTTGGCTGCACTAACTGGGCAAAAGTGTGGGTACCTGACTTTGATCCAGTGGAAGCGGCCCAAGGCTATCCCAGTCTAAAGGAAGAAGGAACAGAATTTGGCAATGATGATCTCCGATTCATAAACCGGGAAGTACGCCCATTGGCTTGTCAACTGGTTGAAGAAGCAGATCTTTCGTACTATCAGGCGAGTTATGATGATAAGAACAGACGGGTTGCGGCACCAATTCTAGAAGCGCAAAATCTTATCCCACCAATCCGTAAGCACACTTATGCCCCTGACATTGAACCATCCACGCTGATAAGCGATGAAGATGTATTCCAAGCCCTAACTGGGATCGACTGGGCAACTGTTCATTTCCAGCCACTGGGTAGAGAGGAAGGAGTTGAACCGGTGCGAGATGATCCGCAGCCGTCAGGCCAAGCTGGTGACCAACTATGAACCGGAGGCCGGTTTAATCTTCTACATGCTGCAACATGTATTTGAGAAAACAATTATCCTTTTGGGCACTGAAATGCCTTGTAATAGGCTAGTTCAAATACTTGGTCTGGTATGCCTTCGTGCATATTTATCTGCGACTGATGCTTGCTTAATCCGACATGCTTAGGATATGATATTCATAATCCATAGCCATTTATTCAAGCTGTTCCTGCAGATAAGAAGCTTAAACCGCCCTGGCGGTTTACCCCCGGGCGGGTCATGATACCCAAATATATATATATATATGACCAAGATAACCAAATATGGAAATATATAATACCTGCAACCTTTAGGCATGATGTTGGCTGACCAACTTTATAGTGAGGGTCATAACCCTACTCTGGAGGATAAGTAACTCCTGTTATATGATGCCGGTTTATAATAAACCATTCCGGGTTGTGATAAACACCGGTTTATGCCGTACTGGTGACTTTGAGTCAAAACCAGACCGGGCTGATAGTCTCTGGATTATAATTTGATAGTGTACTGACAACTTGTAGTTGACAGCCTAACCGGGTTGATAAACACCGGTTTGAAAACATCACAAATCTTTATCAAAACAAAGAAAAAATTAGCAAAAGGCAAATAAAAACCGTTGTAGTCGAGGCTTTTCATGGGCTGCCAGGCCCCAAATTCGAGGCTTTTCATGGGCTGCCAGGCCACTGAGTTAAACCATTTTTGCAAAGCCTTTTAAGATGGTCCTCAATCCTTAACCAATCATCGTTTTAACTTGACAAGTTCAGGGTCTTTATTTTAGAGTAACTTGTCAAAGTTCGAAGGGTCATACCAGGTTTACCTGGGCGGAGTGACTTACTTAAATAGGCAGGTTAACCCCGGGGTTTTAGGTGTATACACCAGGTTTCCAAGCCATGGCTTGATAGCCTATTACAAGTGTAGATTCTTAGTTCATTTCGAGAGCAAAGAATCCCCAAGTAATATTTTGAGCTGTGCTCAGTGGGTGCCTATGTTTGAGTTGTTGTTTTTCAACACTCTCTTTGGCCCCGGATTGATTTGGCTTTGAGCCGATCAAGAGGTGTGACTATGGTTTGGATACGACCAAGCCCCCAAGTGATGCTGTGGCATTGCGTCGATCAAGAGGTGTAGATATGGTTCAGATACGACCAAGCCCCCAAGTGATGTAATATAAAGCTTTGAGAAGCTAAATCAAGGGGTAAACCGGACGCCGCTTTATAAACAGAAGCTCCATGTGACCACACATGATGTAAGAAAACAACAGATATCCCGCTTTAGCTGAGGTTCCGATTTATTATATTGATCATAATATATACATTGTCATAATATGTACATAAGCAGATCATATGGATCAAGTATATTAATGCCGCAAATGAGCGATATTCCATGGCCGGTTGGTCTCTTCCTCCGATTTATGTGAGTCCCTGAGCTCTCGAACATCGATTAGGTAGTACGACCTGTTGTGTAGATTCTTACTGACCACAAAGGGTCCTTCCCAAGGGGGGATAGCTTGTGCATATCCATCTGATCCTGGATGAGTCGAAGCACCAAATCACCTTCTTGAAAGGTTCTGGTTCTAACCCGGCGGCTATGATAACGACGCAGATATTGCTGATAAATCGCCGAACGGGCTGCCGCCATGTCACGTTCCTCATCTAACAGGTCAAGAGCTTCCTGCCATGCCTTCTCGTTGTCAGCTTCAACATATGCCGCTACACGAGGTGAGTCATGACGGATGTCACTAGGAAGAACCGCTTCTGCTCCATAAACCATGAAGAATGGTGTGTATCCTGTCAATCTGTTGGGTGTGGTATTGATGCTCCATAACACAGAAGGTAACTCCTCAACCCAACAACCCGGCGTCTGTTGCAAAGGAACCATAAGCCGGGGTTTGATGCCTCTCAAGATCTCTTGGTTGGCCCTCTCCGCTTGACCATTGGATTGGGGGTGAGACACTGATGCCACGTCAAGCCGGATGTGCTCACGTTGACTGAACTCCTTCATGGCACCCTTTGACAAATTGGTACCATTGTCTGTTATAATGTTGTGTGGAAAGCCAAACTGGAAGATCACCTTTTTGATGAATTGAACCGCCGTGGCTGCGTCACACTTACTAACTGGCTCTACCTCCACCCACTTTGTGAACTTATCAACCACAACCAAAAGGTGGGTCTTCTTGTCCTTGGACCTCTTGAAAGGCCCAACCATATCCAGCCCCCAAGTTGCAAACGGCCAGGTGATTGGAATCATCCTCAATTCTTGAGCCGATACATGAGCGCGCCTTGAGAATTTCTGATAGCCATCACATCTTTTGACCAAGTCCTCAGCATCATCATGAGCTGTCAACCAATAGAAACCGTGACGAAATGCCTTAGCCACCAAAGACTTTGAACCGGCGTGGTGACCACAATGTCCTTCGTGGATCTCACGCAAAATTTCACGGCCTTCTTCAGGAGACACACAACGTTGAAACACCCTGTCACACTGCAATGATGTAATTCTCCATTGATAATAGTCATGGACTTGGACCGCCGGATTATCTGCCTGGCCAAAGTCTCATACTCTGGTAACTCGCCCCGGTTCATATACGCCAGATATGGAACTGTCCAATCCAGGATAACATGAAGAGCCGCCACCAACTGAGCTTCTGGATCAGGAATAGCCAAATCCTCTTCACCAGGGAGTTTGACGGACGGATTATGCAGAACATCTAGGAAGACATTAGGTGGAACCGTTTTACGTTGGGAACCCAGGCGGCTTAAAGAGTCCGCTGCTTCATTCTCCGCCGGTCCACATGATCCACCTGATAACCCTTAAAGTGACCTGCAACAATATCCACCTCATGACGATAGGCTGCCATGAGTGGGTCCTTGGAAACCCAAGTGCCAGACACTTGTTGCGCCACCAGATCCGAGTCACCGAAGCACTTAGCTCGGATCAGGTTCATCTCCTTAGCCATCCGAAGACCATGGAGCAAAGCCTCATATTCAGTTGCATTGTTAGTGCAAGGGAACATCAAACGGAGAACATAACAAAACTTATCACCTCGTGGGGAAGTTAATACGACTCCAGCCCTCGAGCCCTCCAATTGTCTGGACCCATCAAAATGAATAGTCCAGTAAGTATGATCCGGCTTCTCTTATGGCGCTTGTAGCTCTGTCCAATCATTGATGAAATCCACAAGTGCCTGAGATTTGATCGCCGTTCGGGGTATGTATTTCAACCCGTGAGGCCCGAGTTCGATAGCCCACTTAGCAATCCGGCCAGTTGCTTCCCTGTTCTGGATTATATCCCCCAAAGGAGCAGAGCTGACCACCGTGATGGGATGACCTTGGAAATACTGCTTAAGCTTCCGGCTTGCCATGAAAACTCCGTACACCAATTTCTGCCAATGCGGGTAACTCTACTTGGACTCAATAAGTACCTCACTGATATAGTAAACCGGCCTCTGAACCGGATATTAATTTCCGGCCTCCTTGCGCTCCACCACAATAGCCACACTAACAGCCCGGGTGTTAGCTACCACATATAGCAACAATGGCTCCTTGTCAACCGGAGCAGTGAGAACCGGCAAATTAGCCAGCTGCCGCTTTAAATCTTCAAACGCTTCATTAGCGGCGTCACTCCAGACGAAGTTATCCGTTTTCTTCAGCATCTGATACAAAGGAATGGCCTTCTCACCAAGGCGACTGATAAACCGGCCCAACGCGGCAATCCAGCCCGCCAGGCGTTGAACATCATTGATACACTTTGGTTTGGCCAAGGAGGTGATGGCTTTGATCTTTTCGGGATTAGCTTCAATGCCCCTGTTAGACACCAAAAAGCCCAAGAGCTTACCTGCAGGTACACCGAAGACACACTTGGCCGGATTAAGCATCATTTTGCAAACCCGCAGGTTATCGAAGGTTTCCTTCCAGTCATCAATCAACGTCTCCTTCTTCCTTGATTTCACCACAATATCATCCACATAGGCGTGAACATTGCGGCCGATCTGTTTATGAAGACAATTCTGCACACACCGTTGATAAGTCGCCTGGGCACTCTTGAGCCCAAAGGGCATGGACACATAGCAGAAGGCTCCAAAGGGAGTTATGAAGGTTGTCTTCTCGTGGTCCTTAACTGCCATTTTGATCTGATGATAACCAGAATATGCATCCAAAAAGCTTAAACGCTCGCAACCCGCCGTAGCATCAATAATTTGATCAATACGGCGGAGGGCAAAAGGATCTGCTGGACAAGCCTTGTTGAGATCTGTGTAGTCCACACACATACGCCAAGTGCCGTTCTTCTTAAGGACCAGCACCGGATTACCCAACCACTCAGGATGGAATACTTCAACGATAAATCCAGCCGCCAAGAGCCTGGCTACTTCTTCTCCAATAGCCTTGCGTCTTTCTTCATTGAACTGGCGGAGAAACTGCTTGACCGGTTTATACTTGGGATCAACATTGAGAGTGTGCTCAGCAAGTTCTCTCAGCACACCTGGCATGTCAGAAGGCTTCCACGCAAAGATGTCCCGATTCTCACGGATGAACTCGATGAGCGCGCTTTCCTATTTCAGATTCAAATTAGCGCTGATGCTAAACTGTTTGGACGAATCGCCAGGCACGAAGTCAACAAGCTTAGTCTCATTAGTCGATTTAAACTTCAGGGCCGGATCATGCTCTGTAGTTGGTTTCTTCAATGAAGTCATATCTGCCGGATCAACATTGTCTTTGTAAAACTTCAACTCTTCTGTTGCACAAACCGACTCAGCGTAAGCCACATCACCTTCTTCACACTCCAGGGCGATCTTGCGGCTCCCATGCACGGTTATAGTTCCCTTGTGACCCGGCATCTTGAGCTGCAGATAGACATAACAAGGCCATGCCATAAACTTAGCATAAGCCGACCGTCCAAACAGGGCATGATACGGGCTTTTGATTTTCACCACTTCAAAGGTTAAAGTTTCTGATCTAGATTCATGCTCATCTCCAAAAGCCACCTCCAGAGCTATCTTACCAACAGGATATGCCGATTTACCAGGTACCACACCGTGGAACACCGTATTGGACGGTTTAAGATTTTTATCTGTTAAACCCATGCGACGGGAAGTTTCATAATAAAGGATATTGATACTACTCCCTCCATCCATGAGTACCTTAGTGAACTTATAACCTCCCACGTGAGGCGCCACCACCAAGGCCAGATGACCCGGATTGTCAACCCCGGTCAGATGATCTTCTCTACTCCACACAATCGGCTGCTCGGACCAGCGCAAATAACGGGTCACCACCGGTTCAACGGCATTCACTGCCCTTTTATGAAGCTTCTGAATGCGCTTGTCCAGGCTAGTGGTGAAGACATGATACTGTCCGCTATTCAACTGCTTCGGGTTGCTCTGGTAACCCGACTGCTGCTGCTGATTTCCCTGATTGTTATAACCACCTTGGTTGCCCTGATTGCCTTGGTTGCCTTGCCTGCTCTGGTTACCGTGAAAACCTGAACCAGAACTGCCTCCACCATAACCCGACCCATGAGACCCGGGGCCCGAACCGCCACCCGGTCCATGATCATACCGGAAAGAATTATAATTTTTGAACTCTTGCATGATGTAACAATCTTTCCAGAGGTGCGTGGACGGATTCTCCTTCGTCCCATGTTTTGGGCAAGGTTGGTTCATCAGATAAGACAGGCGGTCCGGGTTAGGACTTGGTCCTCCACCGCGCTGGGGCGGTTTACCCTTACGCCGTTGGCCCTTGTCCTGCGTGCTGGTGTTAGCCACAAATTCTAAGCCGTGGTCTGCTTTACGCTTGCCGCCGTTCCCATGACCCGCCGGGTTGTGGTGCTGCCCCTTGGCGTTGCCGCTCCTTATTCCCTTCCCTGTCTTATCATCGTCAGACTCGGGATCCTTGGTACTATCAGAGTCGGCATACTTCACCAGAGCAGCCAGCGTTCTCATGTCATTACAATGACGTTTGAGCCGTCCCAACTTCAACTTCAGGGGTTCAAACCGGCAATTGCCTTCCAATGTTAAAACTGCGGTATCAACGTTGATGCGGTCCGATGAATGCAAAATTTCTAAACCCGGTGCACCCAACGAGTTGTTGACTCTCCTTCCTCCTGGACACAAGCAGCTAAGTCCACAATTGACATGGGCTGCTTGCATGTATCCTTGAAATTCTGGATAAACCGGGCTCTCAACTCGGCCCATGACCTGATAGAATTAGCCGGTAAGCTCTTTAGCCAAGTGCGGGCCGTCCCTTCTAGCATCATGGTGAAGTATTTCACACATGCTGCATCATCCACATCCAGCATCTCCATGACCATCTTATAGCTTTCGACCCATGTCTCAGGGGATAAATCGGCAGTGTAATTCGGCACCTTGCGCGGGCCCTTGAAATCCTTGGGCAGGCGTACATTGCGCAACGCTGGGACGAGACACGGCACTCCCAAAGAACTAGAAGTAACTCCTGGTTCCACCGATGTGGTTGTACGAACCGGAGTAAGCTGACGGGCTTCATGCTGCGCCGCTAACTCGGCCTCTCTTCGTGCCCGAGCCCGGTCCACCACCTCCTGAGCATCACCAGCACCACCCGCCGGGTTATTGCCACAGGGCGGATCACGGTTCCGCGCGTTGCTTGAAACTACCGGTTCATCCATACGCCTGCTGTAACCCCGGCTTGGATGGGGAGTGGAATGAATCCGATCGCGACGGTATGAATAAGTCTCTTGTTGAACCAAGGCTGTCTAAAGAAGCTCCCTAGCCCGACGCGTCTCGACCGCCGCCGGAGAATCGCCTTCGATCGGGATGGCCACCAGCCGTGAAGCGGCAGCGACAATGTTGTCCATCGGGTTAGAGTAATGACCCAGTGGCGTGGGGGCATGCGGTGTTAAAATGTTGTTTTGACGAGGCGGATCCACCAGACGTGGCTGAACCGGCGCCCCTGCTCCAGGTGCCTCCGCTCGGTTTACCACCGGCGGATTACTGGTCCCTTCTCTTTAGGACTTCGTTCGATGCACTCTGATCCAGCGTAATCCGATAAGCTTGTGCATCCAAAGCGGCCCGCTCCGCGGCCATCCTGGTACCCTCAGCTGCTAAGTCGGCTTTAGCCTGGGTGATCTGATCTTTCACTTTCACGATTTCCGCATTGTGGGCATCCTGATCCGCCGGGTTAACCTCCGCCATCAGCGTTGCCAACGTGTCAAACAAATCAGATAGAACCTGAGCTGGCGGTCGCACAGGGCCTCCTGCCCCGGCCGATGTTGCCGCTGCCGATCCGGAAATCATCGCCGCTGCGGTCGAAGAGTGGAGCGCCGGTTGCGTACCGGCCATGAAGATTGCAACCCGGTTTGGTAGATCAAAGGGGTCTGGAATACTGTTGCCATCAGAACAGCCCCCAATTCGGCCATCTTGTAACTGATATAACGACTCGGTCTCTCCGGTCGATGACTCGTCGCCGGAATAAACGACGGTTTCTCCACCAGATTCCGATCTCTCCTCAGATTCCCCTCCATGGATGACTCCCATGAAGGCACGCTTCATGACAGGCTTGACCCGGGCAGATCTCGCACGCTGAGCCGTTTCGACGAGGTCGGTGCAGATGTCCGGCTCAGTGCCCGGTTCGTCGATCTTGCCAATGAAAACGTGTATGCCACCAAAGGGGACCCGGTACCCATACTCGATTGAGCCGGCCTCGGGGCCCCAGCTTGCATCGTTGATGTAGAGCTTCCCGCGACGACTCTTGGTCATCCGACCCACCGCGTAACCCTTGAGTCCTTCGAAGCTGCCCTCCAAGAACTTGAAACAATCATGCGATAGCCCCATGGTGGGCGCCAACTGTCATGGTTTTGTCACGACAGATGTCCTAGAGAATGGACTTAGTCATGGAGCCATCGCTACGGGTTAATCTTAAAGGGGTTAAAGCGGACAAGAGACGCAAGAGAGTTTTCATACTAGTTCGGCCCCTTACGATGAAGGTAAAATCCTACGTCTAGTTGTGATGGAATTGATGGCGTTTCGATGACCAGGGAGCAAATACACTTTGCCTGAGTCTCGAGTTGTTGTCTGTTATCCTTGAACCGCCGCCGGGTCGTCCCCTTATATACATGGGTTGACGCTCGTCGGTTTACAGAGTCCCGAGGCCGTCTCATACACGTGTCCGGCTCGATCTCCGCTTCTTTCTATCTTACAACACAAGTTTACATATCAATGCCGACCTATGTCTACAGGCCTTAAACCGGCTTTGGGCCATGGGCCTTCATGAAGCGTCACCGTCTGTATTCATGGGCTTCAGATATAGTGAACTACCATGGGATTAACCCGACCTCTCCTGGCCGGTTTACGCCCAGTGGTAATATCCCCAACAATATCCGAACGCCAAGCTTGCCTTCCACGCCAATGAGAGTCCCATCTGGACACGGGAGAGAGTCTTCGGTCTTGTATCTTCACAGTCCATCAGTCCGGCCCACATTCCATAGTCCGGACGCCCGAGGACCCCTTAATCCAAGACTCCCTTAGTAGCCCCTGAACCAGGCTTCGATGACGAGGTGTCCGGCGTGCAGATTGTCTTCGACATTGCAAGGCGGGTTCCTTCTCCGAATACTCCAACACAGTCGTCGAACACAGCGAACGTGCCCGGCTCTACAAAACAAGTACCACACACAACCGTAGAGAGTATAATATTTCACGAGTCCAATCTGTTGACAACTTTTTGTAGCGTGACATCACATCCCTACCTGGTTATTATTTCGAACCGTTTTTCGGCCTGCCGCTCCACATTTCAAGATGCAGTTTCCATTGGCACATCTTGTCACAGCAGAGATCGTCTCCCCTCATTACGGGATTCTAATGAATACGGGCGTGGGTAATCCAACCGTGCCATCTGCATAGCCCTTGGGAACATGCGAGTTTTAAGGCGAGTAGGGAGGCGCTTGATATTCACTGCCTTTATAAGGAGATAAGGATTTCTTTCTTTCACCCCCGCCTTCTCTCTCTCTGTCTCTCTCTGCCCTCCCATTCTCGAGCTCCAGCACTCAGGTTCTCATGTTTTCCGCTTCAAGAAAGCACTCCGATCATGTCCGGATCTGGAGCGCAGGGCAAGTGGATGGTCTCCTCCGTCAAGGAGAAGGACATCACTAAGCTCCGGGAGGCCGGGTATCTGGCCAAGGAAATCGCCCACCAGCTTCCGGCCAAGGGGCAAATCGTCCCCACCCCGAAGCCCAATGAGAGGGTGGTGTTCATCCCTCACTTCGTCCGCGGGTTAGGGTTTCCTCTCCACCCTTTTGTCCGCGGACTCTTGTTCTACTACGGGCTAGATTTCCATGATCTGGCCCCCAAATTCTTTCCTCAACATCTCGGCATTTATTGTCGTGTGTGAGGCCTTCCTCCGCATCCTACCTCACTTCGGACTATGGCTCAAGATTTTCAATGTGAAACCGAAGGTGGTGGATGGCCAACACGCAGAGTGCGGAGGCGCCATGGTGAGCAAGATGCCCAATGTCACATGGCCCAAAGGTACCTTTGTGGAGATCGTCAAAGAGTGGCAGAAACTGTGATTCTATATCATAGAGCCTCGCGACGCTACCTGGGCCGCGGCTCCCGAATTCAAGTCTGGATCCCCAATGCGGCTCACCTCCTGGCTAGAGAAGGGCCTGAATTGGTCGTCGTCAGACGAGCTGACAGTGCTACAGATGCGCATCCAGAGCATGGTGGACAAGAACATCAAGCTCGTCAACATGATCCAGGTGATGCTTATCCTCCAGATTCTTCCTTGCTAACGCCGGACTTGCTATTTATAGGAGTTCGACCCGGCCAAGCACCAGACCCTGCAACAACTCTTCGGCACTACACACAAAGATATCTGGAAAGTGCTTTTCAAGGCCAATGAAACGTGGCCGGAGAGGACCGAGGATCGCGGTCATGCCTTGACTCATCCAGCCAGTCCGGTAAGTTCTCCACATCTCAAAGTATTTCCTCCACTAGTTTATTCGAGGAAGAAGTCTAAGCTTCTTCGTTTGTCCTTTCAGGGCTGGACAAAGAAGGCGGAGCGGATTCGGTGTCCGGCTTCGCTGCCCGAGGAACCAGCCATCCCGCTTCTGACGAAGATGCTGGTTCCGGCACCCTACCAAGCGCTGGAGAAGAAGGCCAAGGGGGCCAGAAGTGGCCCCCGCCGCAAGGGGCGCTTCAGACGTGACGTCCGAAGACACCGAGACTCACTCCTCCGCCGCCGAGGATGACGACGGCGAGGAGGAAGAAAGCAACTCTCCCCCTGAGGGGGGAAGGAAGAAGAGTGTGGCCTCCACAAATCTGGAGGCAGAGGCGTCCAAGAAAGGGAAGCTCTCCCGCACGGATAACTCCGCGTGGGACATCGATAGCCGCCCAGAGTGGCGCCCCCGAGATAAGCCCCTGGCCGAATCATGAGTACTCAAAGACCCTGATGCATTCATATATCCAACCTCTTTTCTTCATAATTTTAACATGTTGAATCATGCACTTACAGTCTGGCTCGGTCCAACCTCGAGCGGTCCTCATCTTCGGGGAATTCGCTGGACCCGACGGCGATGGACAGCGGGTCCCTTTCGGCGGCCTCCTCTCCCAAGGCCATGGATGACACCGAGGTGTTCTCCCGAAGGATCCCAGGCCAGGGAGATGAAGGAAATATGCCCTAGAGGCAATAATAATTTTTTTTATTTCCTTATGTCGGCGTTCAGGGAACGGGGGTCCCCAGACTTGCCTGCCTGCGGCCTGCGGCGTGGCTCAAGTGGGGGCCCAGTGCGGCCCAGCTTCATCACCTCAAGCTCAAGACCCTCGCGAGGCCAAGATTGCTGGGCGGACAGAGAATCATCCTCAGGAGCAGCCTCGTCAGGCAGGCTCGTGAGGAGGCGGAGAGATCAAGGCAGGGTACCTCACGAGGGTGCCCCGTGACGCAAGCCATGACGATCGAGACCAGGCGGGCGCCAGCCCGCGCAGTGTCCTCGTTTCCCCTTTGGTGCAAAGGAGGCAAGCACAGGCCAAGGCATCAGGCAAAGGTTACCGCTTCGGTGCAACAAGACCAAGACCAGCAGAACGGCAGGATGGAGGTCACCGTGGAGCCCAGGAAGGGTTCACCGTCAGAGCCTTTGGCAGCCGAAGACCAACTTTAGTCAGGATAAGTGTACTAGATGTTCCCCTTCAAAATGGCCAATTGTTGGCGCCCTTCCCGCTCATTATTTGGGAAGAGGCCCAGGGCCTCCCTCTATAAATAGGGCTAGCCACCACAGAGTAGGGCAATCGGGGACAGACGGAAAGCAAGTCGAACCCCCTAGAGAGAGAGAGAGAGAGAGAGAGAGAGAGAGAGAGAGAGAGAGAGAGAGAGAGAGAGAGAGAGAGAGAGAGAGAGAGAGAGAGACAGGCGATCGAACTCACCCAAGCGGTTCATCGCACCGGCTCAAGAACAGCCCCTCACGAGGCTGTTCTTCCTTTGTATTGTTCATATCGGCCCCTGAGGCAATCACCACACCACACACTGGAGTAGGGTATTACACCGCAATGGTGGCCCGAACCAGTATAAACCTTGGGTCTCTGTGTTGTTCATCGTTCATAGTTTAGATCCCTCACAATCCATTCACGCATGAACTGGTAGGGGAAAGATCTCCACGCGCACCCAGTGTTCGAACCTCAAGGGTCTGCCGGAACCCGAAATCCGACATTTGGTGCGCCAGGTAGGGGTGCGCCGTAATCTTTCTTCCGCTGGTCGTGTGTGATCTTCCGTCGTGTCCATGGCTGACGCTCGCCGAGCTCGCGCCGAGCGCCGGGCTGCTCGAGCCGCTCGAGTCGCCCAGACGGCTCCCGTCGGCGGACACCCCCGTCGTTCCCCGTCGCCTGCCGCCAACGCCGCCACCGGCCCGGCGAGGAACGAGCAGCAAGCCTCGTCCCAGCATCCGTCGGTGAGGCGAGAAGGCCGCACCGCTACTCCTTCGCTCGCCCCAGCTGGTTCTTCGTCGCGCGCGCACCGCACTCCCATGGAGGCCCGAGCTGCGCTCATTGCAGCAAACGAGCTCCTGCGCTACTGCCCCGTCGACAACATCTACGAGGAGTGGCTCGACCGCATCACCGAGCTCATCCGTGCCGTAGGGGGCTCCCCCGCGCTGTCCCTCTCGCTGCCTCGCCCCGCACCACGCGTAGGAGGCAGGGAGTCGGAGGTGCCCCCGCCACATCCTTCCCAAGAAGGCGCCCTGGCTCCAAGGCGCGTGGCCCCGGGCCGAGACCCTCCGTGTCCGGCGCCCGCGCACCAAGAAAGGAGCTGCCTGGAGATCCTTCGTCCCCAAGAAGGTGCTCGCGTGCTCCCAGCACCGGAGCGCCGCGACCATGCTCCAGCGCCACCGCGTCAAGACCCCGCCCTACTCCAGGCAGCGGTGCTCGGGAACCCACAAGAGCAAGCCCCACGTCAGCAGAGAGCTCCAGTGGCCACTGCAGGCTGCGGCGCCTTCACCGCCGAGCTACACAGCGTTGCGTGGCCCGGCAAGTTCAAGCCAGACCTGCCTCCTCGCTACGACGGCACCGCCAATCCTGCGGAGTTCCTTCAGCTCTACGAGCTGGGCATCGAAGCCGCCAACGGGGACGAAAAGGTCATGGCGAATTGGTTCCCCATGGTGCTGAAGGACGGAGCCCGAACCTGGCTCCTGAACCTGGCTCCCGGCACGATCTCCTCCTAGGACGAGATGCGCGCCCGCTTCATCGCCAACTTCCAAGGCACTCGCGACCGGCCTCCGGCCGTGAGTGACATGCGCCGCATCAAGCAGCAGCCAGGAGAGACCCTGCAGAAGTACATCCAGTGCTTCAACAACGCACGCCTCAAGATTCCCAAGGTGACTGAGGAGGCCATCATCTCAGCCTTCTCCGATGGTGCGCGCAACGTCAAGATGAAGGAGGAGCTGGCGATGCATGAAGACCTGTGCACATCACTAGAGCTGTTCAACTTGGCGACCAAATGCGCCAGGGCTGAGGAAGGGCGCCTCTCCCTCCTCGAGCTTCCAGCTGCCGATCCAGAAGAGAAGAACCCCAAGGCCAAGGACGTGAAGCGCAAGGGGGCTGCCGTGCTCGCGGCAGAACCAGACACCAAGCGAGGCAGGGATCTGCCCGAGTCATCCAAGGCAGCCAGTATTGCGTGTACCATGACCTCCACACCCACAACACCAACGAATGCCAGGAGCTCAGGGCCGTGCGAGAAGGGCGAATCGGCCGACGCCCCAACCGCAGTGATCGAGGCTACGGCCGAGGAGGAGGAAGAGGCGCAGGACACTGGGCAGACCGTGGCCCTCGCCAAGGATGGTGTGACAGACGTCACGAGGACCGCTGGCAGGACCAGCCTCGCGAGGGAGGTTGGAGAGACCAACCTCGCGAGGATCGCCCTCAAGGCAACGCAGGGCTCCCACCTCTGCCGCAGCCGCCAAGGAGGTACGAAGACAATCATCAGGACGAGGGGGCTGTGGGCTTCCAGGAGCCGCGCGCGGTCGCTTGCATCCTGGGTGGTGCTCAGGCCCCAGCCTCTCAGCGCATCTTCAAGCAGTTTGCTCGCGAGGTGAATGCAGTCCTTCCCAAGCCAGAGGCCACATGCCCTCTCAGGTGGTCGTCGTGCGCTATCATGTTCAGCTCAGCGGATCAACTCTAGTGCGCGGCAACGGCCGGAGTCCTCCCCATGCTTTGCTCACCAGTCATCAGCAATGTGCAAGTCACTAGGACACTCATCGACGGCGGAGCAAGACTCAATGTCCTATCTGTCGAGACATTCAACAATCTCCAAGTGCCATACGATCAGCTTCAGCCAGCCAAGCCTTTCTCAGGAGTCACCGATGGTTCCATCGTCCCGATAGGGCAAGTTCGCCTTCCTGTCACCTTCGGACAGCGCAACAACTACCGCACCGAGCTCATCGACTTCGACGTCGCCCACATTCGCCTGCAGTGCAATGCCATCCTCGGGTACCCAGCTTTGGCCAAGTTCATGGTGGTGACTCACCATGGCTACAACGTCCTCAAGATGCCAGGATGCGGAGGAGTCATCACAGTGCCTTGTGAGGAAAGGGATGCAGTGTGCTCTCTTGAGCATGCCTTCCAAGCCGCAGCAATCGAAGACCCAAATCACAGGAGCGGGAGACTTCCCGATGCGATCCCCAAGAAGAAGAAGGCTTCACCTGGTCCAAGCCCTCGTGGGGTAGGCACCTCCGGAGGCATGGCAACAGGACCTGCGCCCGTTCAAGGGGCGCCACCCTCTGACGCATAGGAAGGCGCGCCCGGCGCCCTCCTTAGGCGGGGCTCGGGGGCTCTTTCATGGTGAGCCACCGACCTAGCCGGAGTCACGAGGGAGGCGCTCGGGCACCACTTGGAGGCGTGCTTCAAGGCACGTTTCCCTCAGGAAGATATGAGGCAAGGAGGGCCAAACCCTCAGGAGTTCATCGCGAGGGGCACCCAGGAGCTACAGGAGTCAAGAGTCATGCGCGGCTGTCGCCGCTTGCCTGTCGTGGCCCCACATCCAGGCGAGGATGCTGGGCTGTGAATCTGCATCAACATACCAGGGCTCAACCGAGCCGCGTCTCAGGAGCGCCTCTGGCCCTCACGCGTGGGGCGTTGCGAGGGTCCACCTCACAGCTACGTTCACATGCCTTTCGGCCTGCCGAACGTGGTTGCCGCCCATCAGCGCCTGCTGAGGTGCGCTCTGGAGGCTCAGGAGGTCAAGCAGCGCGCGGTCCAGGCAAAGATGGAGATGGCTCTGGAAGAACCCCCCGTACCCCCGGAGCCTCCCGAGGCTCCTGGTCCGGAGGGCTCGTGAGGGACGGCGTCCTCGTCACGCGTCATCCGCTACCCCAAAATCCCTTCGCCCCCGACCATATCAGGTGACACCTTTCCAAGTTTCGTTTTCAGCTGGGAGCGCCCTCGGGCTGCATCATTCCCAGGCTGCATGGGTCCGTCCCTGCGGCATGTATCCGTTTTTCTTATGTTCTTTACTTACCTTGTTGGGGGCGCTCCTCGGGCTGCATTATCCCCAAGCTGCTCGGGCCAGACCCAGTGGCGTATGCTTTCTCCGGACCTATCTAGATGGATTCGCTCCTTCGCGCTTAACCTGATTCACGCAATTATTGCCTCCTACTTGTCGCAGGCCTCTCCGCCCTAATGCTAAGCGCTTGCACGTTAAAAGGGGGGGGGGTACCTGAGCATCGCGACTCATGGGCTCTTACTGGCTCTCCAGCCCTCATCCCTGGCCTTGACCCACGGCATCGCGACACATCATACGAAAGGCGGCTGAGCTAGCTCGAGGGCCGGGACTGAGGACGTAGAGCATTTGCATTCTAACCCTGCAGGAACACACCAATGATAAAGGCCCAGAGCCAGGCGCAACCCGCCTCGAGGTAGGGCCTCGTGAGTCCCGCGCTGGCTCACGGGTGCCTAGATACACCTCTCCTAGCCCTACCGTGCCGGCCACGTGTCAGGGCGGGGCTGTACACGCCCCGGGGGCTCCTCCCGAAGGGGAGCCCCCTCCCATGAACCAGTGGAAGCACCATGCTCCGCGCTGGCTGACGACACTGCGGAGGAGCGGCTATGCCCGTACACATACGGAACCGCTATGCTCCGCGGTAGTGATAAACAACTGAGGGCGGCTCACAACCGTATCAGCCTCAGGGAGCCGAGAGCTCAGTGTCTGGCACCATCGCAATGGCTCCCCTCGGGAGTGCCGCGCGAGGGGGCTGGACACGGGGGCTGCGCCCGGGCCACGCCCGAGCGTAAGCCACCCAGCCAGGTCCCTCGGACCTGGTCGTCGTGCGCCTCCCCAAGCGGAGCCAAGGTATGAAAATTCGTTTGAACGTCAAGGGGGACTCCTGAGCATCGCGACTCAGGAGCCTAACTGGTCACGTAGCCCCTCACTCCTTAGTCCCGTCCTTGGTCTCTAGTTGAGGCTAATGGCGGTTGAGGTATGCGCGGGGCCGGGCCCTGCCGACGTAGAACGACCAATCCATTCCTATGCCTCCTATCCCTACTTGCTGTTCGCGCGTCAAGGGGGACTCCTGAGTATCGCGACTCAGGAGCCTAACTTGCCACGTAGACCCTCACTCCTTAGTCCCATCCTTGGTCTCCGGTCGGGGCTAACGGCGGATGAGGTATGCGCGGGGTCGGGCCCTGCCGACGTAGAACACATGCAAGTAGGTGGGAAGAATGCGAATTCAAAGCAAATATTACAAGCCATAAGTCGTTTCACAACACCAAACACAAGTTTTAACGCCTCCACGAGGCATGGTGCATGTTGCAGGAATTAATCCAGAGCGGAAGCTGCGAAGGGATCACTCTCATGTGGCGCCCTCATCCCCCGAGGCTGCGGAGCTGGCGGCACCACGCCTAGGCAAGGTGCTGAAGGCGTGAAACTTCCCAGCAGGGCCTCGGCTCGGCCTTTCACGACCTCAGCAGCGGCAGCGGCGAGGTCACCGCTCACAGGCTCCAGCAGGCCGTCGAGGTCAACGCTGGGGACGCGAAGGTAGACGTGGCTGAGGATACGCGTCAGCGCTGCAGAAGACAGGGCGTGCGCCTCAGCCTCGGCCGTGGGGGAAAGGCCGTCCGCGACATCTTCAAGTGCTCGGACCAACAAAGGAAGCAGCTTGGCGGGGCCGTCCTCTGCACCAGCCAACGGCTCCCCCAGGCCACCCTCGTTGAGCGTCTTCAACACGGCTCGAGCC
Source organism: Aegilops longissima (assembly GCA_021605205.1). Taxonomy (NCBI): domain Eukaryota; kingdom Viridiplantae; phylum Streptophyta; class Magnoliopsida; order Poales; family Poaceae; genus Aegilops; species Aegilops longissima. The sequence continues at coordinate 368,363,532 of CM038680.1, read as the reverse complement.
TTCTCCTCCAACTTGGCGAAGGCCACCCGATCCTCAGCCAGGATCTTTGCCTTCCTGTCGAGCTCGATCCTCTCCGCTTTCAGCGACTGTTCCAGCGTCTCCAACCGGCCACGGCAGCCATCAAGCTCGGCGTCCCGGTCCCTGACGACGGCCTCCCGAGCCTTCATCTCCTTCTCCTTGTCCTGGCGGCCGCGGACTTCCTTGGCGAGCTCGTCGCGCAAGCCTTGCAGCTCGACCTCCAGCGCCTTGCAGTGGTCCCGGGCGTTTGCGGCGTCGCCCTGGGCAGCATCGCGAGCGGCCCTGGCCTGGCAGGCGGCTTGTTTCTCCTCATCGGAGGCTAACGCGGCTTGGCTCATCGCTGCTCGGACGAAGGCAGCAGAGCGGGCCCAGCAAGAAGCCAGTTCCAGGCGCCCGGCCACCAGACGAGGATCAGCATTCCAGAGATCCTCTCGCAGTCGGCTCAGTTCGCCGGCAGCCTGGTCCAAGATGGCTGTGGGATCAGAAGAGACCGGAGCCGGCGGAGCAGGTGTAGAAGACGACATCATGATCACGGCTTGGGAAGAAGGAGCCCCCTGGGCCTTGGGCACCTCGGCGACGACATCAAGCGCAGGCACCTCCAGAGTCAGCGGGACCACGTGGGCTGACTCACCTCCAGAGTGCCCCTGCCGGGCTCGGGAGGATGACCGGGAAGGGGAGGCGCGAGCCTCGCTGCCTCCTTTCCCCGCAGGCGGAGCCGCAACCCCGGCAGACGAACCTTCCTCAAGCAGGGCCGCAGAAGCCCCCTTCGGCCTCTTTGCTGCAGGTGCCGACCTGGCCTAGAGGATACAGAAGTTAGGCCCCAGAGGCAGAAGCAGATCAAAACACGGATCGAACACTTATTGGTCGTCGTCCCCGGACCCAAGCAGCCTCCGACCGAACTTGGAGCCCGAAAGCCTGTGGCTAGGATCAGCCTCGGGAGGTCCGGAAGCGAGGGCGCGCTGGGAAGGCTGTAGCTGGCCTCGAGACCGCCCGGAGTCGGGCGGACCACGGGAGAACCAGCCTGACCTGCCTTCCTCGACCAGGGAGAATCCTCCTCTCGCCTGGGCATCGGTCTCATCATCGTCCGCATGGAGCGAAGGCGCGGGACCCGCCCGAGGAAAGGAGTCGCCTCGACCTCGCCAGCGCCTCGGCAGAACCTTCTCCTTCCACCTCCTCCTCTTCCTCCTCGCCTCCCGCTGGAGTTGCCGGAGGAAACCTTCACCGTCGCCAACATTGCTGCACCCTGAGCTCCCCAGGGCACCAACCCTCACCATTGAAGGTGGGCATGGTGCTCACCACTTTCTCCAGCCATCGCTGAAGGAACAGGGGACGGAGCGCCCGCATTGCCACGCCCCCGACCAAGGAATGGAGAGCGCGGCCAGGCCTTCGTGCAGGAGGGCCTCGGAGGTCGGCGGTCAGCCTCGCCTGCCTCCCCCAGCCTCCACAACGGAAGTGAATGTTCCCGGAGCGGAGCCACCCGATGTTCCAGGAACTCCCTCAGGAGCGTGGCCCCAGTCAGCTTCGCCGCCCCCAAGTTGGCTGGCCACATGTCCGCATCTATCCTCTTCAGCAACATCTTTGCACGAGAATCGACGAGCTCCGGTGAGACCACACATCAACGGCCTCGGGCTGCCCCGACGGCAGCGCCAGTCGGGGATGGATGCGCCCGATGTCCACCATGACCCACTTGCTCCTGAAGCCTTCAATCCTCTTCCCGGGCTCGGAGATGGAGTTGGAGCTGGAGTATGCGACAAAGCTCGCGCACGCAGTAATAGAGCCACGGGAGACCCGGAGGGAAAAGTAATGGCGCAGCAAAGCCACCGAGGCTTTTATCCCAACGTGAGCCTCACAATAGTAGGCGAAAATTGCCAGGAGAAGAACGGAGTTGGGGTGGAGATGCAGAGCTTGCAAGTTGTGTTGGCGGAGGACAGTGAAGAAGAACTCGGAAAAAGGAGGGACCAGACCGGCGATAATGGCGCTCACGATGAACGGGTAGAAGGTGCTCCCCTGGCCTTCAGGCTGATCGGAGCCGGCCTTGAGCACAATCGCTCCCTTGTTACCCTGCGCCACCGTCCTCCGGCGCAGGAGGGCGAGATTCTTCGCCGACACAGTCGGAGGATCCAGAGCCGGGAGGTACCAGGCCTCAGTCGGGGTCTTGCGAGGCGCCATGGCTTGCAGGATGGGAAGGATTGAGGTAGATCAGGAGGATTTCGGAAGCAAGAAGGAGAAGGGCGAGAAAGGGGAACTGGAGCAAGACGAGCGAGAACAAGTAACAAGTCTGGCCCGGGCCTCCTTTTTGTCAGAAGGGCAGTTGCCGAGGCGTCGTGGGGAGGCGGAGACACCCACAACCAATCAATCGCCACGCGGCGCCCAAGGCTGCAGGCTGTTGGGGCCTGCGGCGCTTTGCACTTGCCCCTTTGCTTCTCAGCTAAGCCAAGTCCGGGCGCGCCTTGGGCCCCGGGGGCTACTGTCGGCGTTCTGGGAACGGGGGTCCTCAGACTTGCCTTCCTGCGGCCTGCGGCGTGGCTCAAGTGGGAGCCCAGCGCGGCCCAGCTTCATCAGCTCAAGCTCAAGACCCTCGCGAGGGGCCAAGCCTCGCGGGGCGGACGACAGGAATCATCCTCAGGAGCACGTCACGCAGGCTCGTGAGGAGGCGGAGAGATCAAGGCAGGGTACCTCACGAGGGTGCCCCGTAACGCAAGCCATGACGATCGAGACCAGGCGGGTGCCAGCCCGCGCAGTGTCCTCGTTTCCCCTTTGGTGCAAAGGAGGCAAGCACAGGCCAAGGCATCTGGCAAAGGTTACCGCTTCGGTGAAACGATACCAAGACCAGCAGAACGGTAGGATGGAGGTCATCATGGAGCCCAGGACAACGTCACCGTCAGAGCCTTTGGCAGCCGAAGACCAATTTTAGTCAGGATAAGTGTACTAGATGTTCCCCTTCAAAATGGCCAATTGTTGGCGCCCTTCCCGCTCATTATTTGGGAAGAGGCCCAGGGCCTCCCTCTATAAATAGGGCTAGCCACCACATAGTAGGGTAATCAGGGACAGACGGCAAGCAAGTCAAACCCCCTAGAGAGAGAGAGAGAGAGAGAGAGAGAGAGAGAGAGAGAGAGAGAGAGAGAGAGGCGATCGAACTCACCCAAGCGGTTCATCACACCGGCTCAAGAACAGCCCCTCGCGAGGCTGTTCTTCCTTTGTATTGTTCATCATCAGCCCCTGAGGCAATCCACCACACCGCACACTGGAGTAGGGTATTACACCGCAGCGGTGGCCCGAACCAGTATAAACCTTGTGTCTCTGTGTTGTTCATCGTTCGTAGTTTAGATCCCTCGCAATCCATTCACGCATGAACTGGTAGGGGAAAGATCTCCGCGCGCACCCCAGTGTTCGAACCTCAATGATCTGTCGGAACCCGAAATCCGACACCTTATATCATGATAAATGTTTATTATTCATGCTAGAATTGTATTAACCGGAAACATGATACATGCGTGAATACATAGACAAACAGAGTGTCACTAGTATGCCTCTACTTGACTAGCTCATTGATCAAAGATGGTTATGTTTACTAGCCATAGACATGAGTTGTCATTTGATTAACGGGATCACATCATTAGGAGAATGATGTGATTGACTTGACCCATTCCGTTACCTTAGCACTTGATCGTTTAGTATGTTGCTATTGCTTTCTTCATGACTTATACATGTTCCTATGACTATGAGATTATGCAACTCCCGTTTATCGGAGGAAAACTTTGTGTGCTACCAAATGTCACAACGTAACTGGGTGATTATAAAGGTGCTCTACAGGTGTCTCCAAAGGTACTTGTTAAGTTGACGTATTTCGAGATTAGGATTTGTCACTCCGATTGTCGGAGAGGTATCTCTAGGCCCACTCGGTAATGCACATCACTATAAGCCTTGCAAGCATTGCAACTAATGAGTTAGTTGCGGGATGATGTATTACAGAACGAGTAAAGAGACTTGCCGGTAACGATATTGAACTAGGTATTGAGATACCGACGATCGAATCTCGGGCAAGTAACATACCGATGACAAAGGGAACAACGTATGTTGTTATGTGGTTTGACCGATAAAGATCTTCGTAGAATATGTGGGAGCCAATATGAGCATCCAGGTTCCTCTATTGGTTATTGACCGGAGACGTGTCTCGGTCATGTCTACATAGTTCTCGAACCCGTAGGGTCCGCACGCTTAAAGTTCGATGACGGTTATATTATGAGTTTATGTGATTTGATGTACCAAAGGTAGTTCGAAGTCCCGGATGAGATCGGGGACATGACGAAGAGTCTCAAAATGGTCGAGACGTAAAGATCCATATATTGGATGACTATATTCGGACATCGGAAAGGTTCTGAGTGGTTCGGGTATTTTTCGGAGTACCGGGGAGTTAAGGGAATACGGGAGAAGAAGTATATGGGCCTTATTGGGCTTTAGGGGGGGGGGGGAGAGAGAGAGAGGCAGGCCGCGCGCCCCCATTGACTAGTCCAAATTTGACTAGCGGGAGGGGCGGCGCCCCCTCCTTCCTTCTCTTCCCTCTTCCCTTTCCTTGACTCCTATTCCTACTACTTGGAAGGGGGGGGGGGATCCTACTCCCGGTGAGAGTAGGACTCCTCCAGGGCGCGCCATAGGGGCCGGCCCTCTCCCCCTCCTCCACTCCTTTATATACGTGGCCAGGGGGCACCCCATAGACACAAAAATTGATCTCTTGATCTCTTAGCCGTGTGCGGTGCCCCCCTCCACCATAATCCACCTCGATAATATCGTAGTGGTGCTTAGGCGAAGCCCTGCATCGGTACAACATCATCATCATCACCACGCCGTCGTGCTGACGAAACTCTCCCTCAACACTCGGCTGGATCGGAGTTCTAGGGACGTCATCGAGTTGAACATGTGCAGAACTCGGAGGTGTCGTGCGATCGGTACTTGATCGGTCGGATCGTGAAGACGTACGACTACATCAACCGCGTTGTGCTAAACACTTCCGCTAACACTCTCCCCTCTCGTTGCTACGCATCACCATGATATTGCGTGTGCGTAGGAAATTTTTGAAATTACTATGTTCCCCAACAGTGGCATCCGAGCCTGGTTTTATGCGTAGATGTTATATGCACAAGTAGAACACCAGTGAGTTGTGGGCGATATAAGTCATACTGCATACCAGCATGTCACACTTTGGTTCGGCGGTATTGTTGGATGAAGTGGCCCGGATCGACATTACGCGTACGCTTACGCGAGACTGGTTTTACCGCCGTGCTTTGTACACAGGTGACTAGCGGGTGTCAGTTTCTCCAACTTTAGTTGAATCGAGTGTGGCTACGCCCGGTACTTGAGAAGGTTAAAACAACACTAACTTGACAAACTATCGTTGTGGTTTTGATGCGTAGGTAATAACGGTTCTTGCTCAGCCCGTAGCAGCCACGTAAAACTTGCAACAACAAAGTAGATGACGTCTAACTTGTTTTTGCAGGGCATGTTGTGATGTGATATGGTCAAGATGTGATGAGATATAAGTTTTTGTATAAGATGATCATGTTTTGTTGAAGTTATCGGCAACTGGCAGAAGCCTTATGGTTGTCTCTTTATTGCATAAGATGCAAGCGCCAAATAATTGCTTTACTTTAACACTGTGCGATAGCAATAGTTGCAAGAGCAATAGTTGGCGAGACGAACATGTGACGACACATTGATATAAATCAAGATGATGGAGATCATGGTGTCATGCCGATGACGATAGAAATCACTACGATGCTTTGGAGATGGAGATCAAAGGCACAAGATGATGATGGCCATATCATGTCACATATTTTGATTGCATGTGATGTTTATCTTTTATACATCTTATTTTGCTTAGTTCGACGGTAGCTTTATAAGATGATCTCTCACTAAATTATCAAGGTATAAGTGTTCTCCCTGAGTATGCACCGTTGCGAAAGTTCTTCGTGCCGAGAGACCACGTGATGATCGGGTGTGATAGCTTCTACGTTCAAGTACAATGGGTGCAAAACAGTTGCACACGCGGAATACTCAGGTTAAACTTGACGAGCCTAGCATATAACAGATATGGCCTCGGAACACTGAGACCGAAAGGTCGAGCGTGAATCATATAGTAGATATGATCAACATAGTGATGTTCACCATTGAAACTACTCCATCTCACGTGATGATCGGACATGGTTTAGTTGATTTGGATCACGAGATCACTTAGAGGATTAGAGGGATGTCTATCTAAGTGGGAGTTCTTAAGTAATATGATTAATTGAACTTTAATTTATCATGAACTTAGTCCAGATAGTATTTTGCAAAATAATGTTGTAGATCAATACAGAACGAGTAAAGAGACTTGCCGGTAACGATATTGAACTAGGTATTGAGATACCGACGATCGAATCTCGGGCAAGTAACATACCGATGACAAAGGGAACAATGTATGTTGTTATGCGGTTTGACCGATAAAGATCTTCGTAGAATATGTGGGAGCCAATATGAGCATCCAGGTTCCGCTATTGGTTATTGACCGGAGACGTGTCTCGGTCATGTCTATATAGTTCTCGAACCCGTAGGGTCCGCACGCTTAAAGTTCGATGACGGTTATATTATGAGTTTATGTGATTTGATGTACCAAAGGTAGTTCGAAGTCCCGGATGAGATCGGGGACATGACGAAGAGTCTCAAAATGGTCGAGACGTAAAGATCCATATATTGGATGACTATATTCGGACATCGGAAAGGTTCCGAGTGGTTCGGGTATTTTTCAGAGTACCGGGGAGTTACGGGAATACGGGGGAAGAAGTATATGGGCCTTATTGGGCTTTAGGGGAGAGAGATAGCGGCAGGCCGCGCTCCCCCCCCCCCATTGACTAGTCCGAACTGGACTAGGGGGAAGGGCGGCGCCCCCTCCTTCCTTCTCTTCCCTCTTCCCTTTCCTTGACTCCTACTCCTACTACTTGGAAGGGGGGGGGGGAATCCTACTCCCGGTGGGAGTAGGACTCCTCCAGGGCGCGTCATAGGGGCCGGCCCTCCCCTCCTCCACTCCTTTATATACGTGGCCAGGGGGCACCCCATAGACACAACAATTGATCTCTTGATCTCTTAGCCGTGTGCGGTGCCCCCCTCCACCATAATCCACCTCGATAATATCGTAGCGGTACTTAGGCGAAGCCCTACGTCGGTACAACATCATCATCGTCACCACGCCGTCGTGCTGACAAAACTCTCCCTCAACACTCGTCTGGATAGGAGTTCGAGGGACGTCATTGAGTTAAACGTGTGCAGAACTCGGAGGTGCCGTGCGTTCGGTACTTGATCGGTCGGATCGTGAAGACGTACAACTACATCAACCGCGTTGTGCTAAACGCTTCCGCTTTCGGTCTACGAGGGTACGTGAACAACACTCTCCCCTCTCGTTGCTATGCATCACCATGATCTTGCGTGTGCGTAGGAAAATTTTGAAATTACTACGTTCCCCAACAGGAGAGACTCAGGAGGCCGTCAGGGCGGCACCGGAGGGTGATACCTCGGCCGTCGGACACATGGGGGAGCAAATCCCCATGGAGAATGGCGATGAGGGCCATACTCAGTTCGGCCCCCAACCGAATATGGCCCCGGAGACCTATGCGGCTCCGGAACCCGGCAAGTAGCCTCCTTCGAAAGGAGGAGGTGCGCCTACTCCGTCGGTGACCTCTGTCCAGCCAAAGGCGCCGGACACTCTAATGGAAGCGCTGCGAAGTGCTTCCATTGTTGAGGAACACCGTACCCTTATGGGTACGGTGGTTGAGAGGATTCAGTCCGCGAAGAGCGGGCTGACCGAAGCCTGCACAAGCCTTCTAACAGGCTTTGAGGTAAGCAACACAATTATTTAAAAAGAATGACACAATATAGACAGTAGCCCCTGAGACACTGTCCGGCATTCGAAAAGAAAAGCCGGACAGAGGATCAAACAAGTTTCGCAGGAGATTAACCAGATGAGTCAATGTGAATAAGCAGGCGTCATTACTGGCTGCGACCTCTCATACTGCTGAGGTTTCCGGACTGAAGCAGAGTCTGGAGCGGGCCAAGGAAGAGCTCGGCCGCGTGAAAAAGCAGCTAGTAGATAAACAAGGTATGCAATGACCTTCTATATATCAGAAAGAATAAATGATTTATATTGACCATAGTGCCATGATATTTGTAGGAGTGGCGACTGAGGTCGAGGCCCTTAAAAAGGTGCTGGCCGAGGCCAAGGAGAGAGCTACCAAGGAACAAGCCGCCCGCGAAAAGCACGAGGCCAAGGTCGGTGAGGTCTAGCAAGAGCTCCAGGATGCCGTGAAGAAATGCGAGTCCTTGGAGCACGATATTGCGGCTCAAGAGACCGAACTCGCCAAGGCTCGCCAAAGCGCACAAGATGCCCGGGTTGAAGCCCAGGGCGTTCTCCAGGAGATTCAAGAGGCCAAGAAGATTGCGGCAGGTAAGGCCTTCATTATGCAGAGCAAATATGTGAAGAAGAGGTACCTCTTACTAACCCGGATTTGGAGTTCTCCAGGAGCATTTGTGGATTTGCCACGCAGTGTTTCTGACGCTGCGGAATTCCTCCGAGCAGAAGAGGGGAGCTCAATGGAGAAGCTGTTTTGGTCGCAATACCTTACGCCAGAACATCTGGTGCCCTTTAGCGACCAGCTAAAACAGCTGGTCGAACTGCATATGGTGGCCGAACTAGCCATGAAGGATTTAATAATTCGGTTGTGGCCTGCGGAAGCTATACCCAGCAGCTACTTCAGGCTCATGAAGCGTATGGTCAATGCCTGCCCCGGTTTGACGTTATCAAGCGATCGGTCTGCATCGAGGGTGCGCGGATGACCTTCGCCCGCGTCAAGGTGCAGTGGGTGAAGACGAATGCCATCAAGCTCGCGACCAAGGGACCGCCCGGGGACAAGGAGCACCGCACGCCGAGCTATATTTTGACAATGTCCTGGAGGGATCCCGCATTGTGGCGGAGCAGTTCGTGAAGGATGTGATCTTTGAATGAATACATTCATATTATCTCGCCCTGTGTTATGAAACAAAGTCGATTATGTAATATAATAGTTGTTAAAATTTTACCTCCTGTGCGGCCGTTTTTACGAAATCTGAGAGTTGTCCAGTCGTCGGCTTCAGCCCCCACTTAGGTAGTACGGGGGTGTTCGGGATGGAATCTAAACACTCTTGATCCAATTGTTTGGTCCTTCAAGGAGGTGTTTAGCGCAACGAACCAGGCAATCGGACTATGTGGCTTTATCACCCTCACTTAGCCATAGGAGTATTACAATAAAAATTTAGGCGCAACCCCTAGTATCCGAACTAGGGTGTTGTAAACACCTAATCGGGTAAGAACCGACTCGTCGCATAATGCGGAAAAAATTGCTAAACATTTGAAACCTACGAAGAGCTGACCGGCTCACGCCGCATCATGACAGCCAGTTTTTGGCTTTCTCTACTAAGGTGCTCATCCAGATAAACCAGGACACAATGCAGTAGTTCTCCCTTTACTACCCTAGCCAATATAACGGAACGTAAGGTAGTAAGCACAGGAGCTGGGCAACCCAACTATTGACCAAAGACATGATTCGGAGCCAATGCATATAATGCTAAATTTGGGGTGCCGAACTATACTGTAAAAAGTGTTCGGACTTTGTTGCCGTATTATCGGGCGCAATGAAGCCCCTGGCGGATTAAAGCGTACCAAAGTGTACGGGTGCAATTTGATAAGATTATCAAAAAAGGGGAGCAAGCTAGTGCCGCAGAAGTTGGGCCGCAAACTGTTTCCATTATAGTTTGATTAATACGTCAAAGTGTATTTGTACAAGTGGTGCGATAAGAAATAGGGCTATTTAACATGCCACGACCAAGGGAGAGCTGCGTGCGGGTCCTGAAAACAGGCATAACGATCGCTTAAAGAGACCACCTGAAAATTGCCTTATACGTCAATGCTTCTTGCCGTCTTGGTGTATCCGTCCCTTAATAGGTCCGACAATCAGGCCACCAGGAAAGGCCTAGGAGAAAAAAGAAAGTTGAAAAGGATGAAAAAGAAAAAGTGAAAGTATGTGGGTCCAGGGGAGGTCGAGCCGTATTATGGACCACGATCTAGCTGTGCCTCCGTCTATGCCCATGGTATTTTGAGTGCGTAGTTATGTACGCGCGGTACGAACGCCGCTGTTTGTTCGGGACTGGGATGGGGGCCAAAGTGCTAGTCAAGATCTTGACGAGCTGGACTGTCCTTCTGCAGAGTAGTTTGGACTCATTTAACAGTGTCCGGGTGCTTGGCCGCCGAATTAAGGTTCTGCTTGAAAAGGCCGATCTGTGCTTCTGCTGCGAGAGCAGCGGTGTGCTCCTCGGTACAGAGGGAGTGTTCCGTGTTTCCATTGACTGTTATGACACCGCGTGGTCCGGGCATCTTGAGCTTGAGATAAGCGTAGTGTGGCACCTCATTGAATAGAGTGAATGCGGTTCGTTCGAGCAGTGCGTGATAACCACTGCAGAAGGGGACGATATCGAAGATCAACTCTTCACTTCGGAAGTTCTCCAGGGATCTGAAGACCACCTCCAGTGTGATTGAGCCCGTACAGCGGGCCTCTACACCTGGTATGACTCCCTTAAAGGTGGGTTTTCTGGGATTGATCCTTGAGGGATCGATACCCATTTTGCACACTGTATCCTGATAGAGCAGGTTCAGGCCGCTGCCACCGTCCATGAGGACTCACGTAAGATTGAATCCATCAATGATTGGGTCGGGGACCAGTGCGGCTGAACTGCCATGGCAGATACTGGTCGGATGGTCCCGCGATCGAAGGTGATCGGGCAGGACCACCATCGGTTGAACTTTGGGGCGACTGGCTCCATCGCGTAGACGTCCCTGAGCGCGCACTTGCGCTCTCTCTTGGGGATATGGGTAGCGTATATCATGTTCACTGTTTTAACTTGGGGAGGACTTCTTCCGTCCCTGTTTGGGTGGCGGGGCTCTCGTCATCGCCCTCGCTTATGCAACCCTTCTCCTTGTTCTCGCATTTACACTACAAAAAATACACTTCCGTGATGATACACGTTTGTCACAAGAGGTCGCGTTTTTGTCATGCATGTACATCCATGACGATTTTATGACGTAATCAAGATAGTCATACCGTCTTTGTCGTAGAAGTGTTCCATGACATTACCAAAATTATCATCACGAAGTGTCCACTTCCATGACGATAAATCGCGTCCGTAAGTGCTTTCGTCAAGGGTGACCGACACGTGGCATCCACCGTAACGGAACACCGTTAAGCTATCGGGTCGGGTTTTGGATCCGATAACCCGTTAACAGCCCCGACCAATGGGAAATTTCCACGTGTAAAATTCTTATTGGCCGGATGAAACATGTGTCAGGTCGTTAGTGGGTCAGATAGGCACCTATGATATGTCGACACGTGCCACGGCCCACCACTGTCCCATTTAGCTTACAAAGCCGACCCGTTTGACTTGGTAAAAAGTTAACGGGCTGGCCCATGAAAAGCCTGTTAACGGTTTCTTCGCAAATAGCCCATTTTACGGCCCGTTAACTCACAGCCCGTTAGGCCCTAAAGGAAATCGGCCCAACAACGTCATGTGGGCCGTCGAATATAACACCAGCCCATTTCACTTTCGCCCATGTATGGCCCACGACGCCTTTTCGCCCATATGAGGCCTTCAGATCTTTCGCCCTTTACAGCCCACGGTAACTCTAGCCCATAATGAACAGTAATTTTCTTTGTACTGTTAACGCCCGTGATTTACATGGGCCGCTTATAGTCCGTGTTAGCTTTCGCCTATTGACGGCCCATACGCTCTTGGGCTCCTTTCGCCTCGATTATTTCCGCCCGTTCATCGCTCGTTCCCCTAATGGCCAAATTCGCCCATGGCAAGAGTCGCCCATTCTCGCATGTTCCCAAATGTGCCAAATTCGCCCATGGCAAGAGTCGGCCCACATCGGCTGGTACCCTAATGGGCCAAATTCGGCCCATGGCAAGAGTCGGCTCGTTTCTGGCCTGTTAACCCATTGCGCCGTTTCCAGCCCATCCTATATTCTGGCCCATTAACGACCCGTTATGCCTGTGACAGAATTAAGCCTTTACAGTCCTACGGCCTGTTAACAGCCCGTTACCATGCTGGAACGATACCAGTTACGCCCGATTACGGACCATGTAGACCCATTTATCTGACGGCCCGAGGCCCACCATTTACAGGCCCATTTATCGACGGCCCGAGGCCCACCGATTACAGGCCCATTTATCGGCGACCCGTAGGAGACCCATGGATCCTACGGCCCGTATATGGCCCATGGCGATTCGCCACTAGCAAACTAGGGAAAAGAAGACTAGGAAATAAATAAGGCGAAACTAACGCTAGGCTATTAAGGCGATTGCACAGATTACATCCACTCGGCATCAAAGATCGCCACCAAAGGCAAATATAGGGAACACCCTACACTATACAAAAATGGCTTGCTGTTTTCTTCAGCCGGTGGCTGCACGTTAAGAATAAATTTTGTATCGCACCAAAACAAATTACAACTATATAACAAAAGGAAGGTTGGCATAAAACTTAATACCTAGCGATAAATGCACCACCAGAAGTTCAGAAGCTCAGTTCATTTGACCTGACTATTACATTTTCATGTTGTATTGTCCGATGGAGCACCATAACCCTCACCTTCATTTCCCCTAGGCTCCTGAACAACATAGCAAATGTCTGATAGTCTGGTTTCAAAACCATGCATATCTTGACGACATTGAGCAATGTTTCTCCTTGTTTCACAAAGGGCCTCTATTAGGGAATGGGCTTGTGTCTGGAGCGCAGATACAACATTGCTTTGAGCTTGCATATCTTGATCATGAGGCAGTTTGGATGATATTGCCTTAACAACCAACCCAGTATTACGCAGGAACGTGCTTTTGGCACTGTTAGTGGACAAATACTGACCCACTGCAGCAAGAGCTGACATTGTGGTTATAGTTGCCTCGCCACCTTCAGAAGGTGGCGGTTCCACCATTTTTTCCACAGCTCGCTGAAAAGTTGAGATTTTACATTAGTAGTACCAAAACAGAAGATATTAAGGAGGCAGCAAAACCAAACAAAATAGCTTTGGTCTATATATAGAACTTATTCTGGTGAACCCATGTAAAATATTAGTTGTATTTTATTGCAAAGTACATAGTAAAACCAGGTTCCAAAATCTGACCATGTACCATCGCTAATGTATTGTCTATTTCTTCACATTGTATTGAGGGCTAAGGATAAAGAGACGAAGTTTATAATACGGTAAGCATAGTATGACATCATTCATATCACAAAAAAACTGAGAACAGACAAACAGGCAATTGTAACGTTGTGTGGGAAAGTCCAGCACGGAACTAGATTATGGGTCAAGGTCAAAGGAACATCACTCCTCTCTTTTAAACCTTGTAAGGTGCAATGATACACTAAGACAATTGTGTATAAAATTGAAAAGAGTAATAGACATTGGCTGCGAACCATGCAGTTCAAGGCACAAGTCAGAGTAAGTAGTAGTTAAAAGGCATGAGGATTAAGGACTTACAACAGCAACTTTGACTGGTGTAGTCATGCCCTTCTTCTTGCTGGTGTGACAGTCCTTGAAGATTTCCACAGCATTTGGTTCAGGTACTTTTTGGTCCTTGCGGGCTTTCCTCGGCATTTCGAACAAGTCAATATAGATCTGATAATATGGTACAACGAAAAGAGTGAAACAACAACTAATTACAAGAGCCTCGCAGTGTGCAATATAGCTACGAGATCCTATCGTCTGCATTGAATTTCACTTTAAATGCGGTTGGCCTTGTTCTTTGAACAGTTCACCTACAAGAAGATAGATTTGTGTGACACATGCGTAAATAGGACTTCAACATGTGATCTGATCACATATATATATATGTACCCGATACTTGGATCGCACCGGTGTTTAACAAGGCCCTCCGGTCTTCATCCGATATATTTTCCATCGGAGATGTTTGGGAAAGTTCATTTATTAGCCTTGCCTTCAATGTGAGTTTTCCTCAAGTTATACCGACTCGTCATGAGCAGACTTGAAAACTTGGGTGCAAGCTTGTTTGGTTGCATCATCTTGGCTATCCAACTTGAACCTCATCTGTTGAAAATTATGGGAGTCTCATTATCAGCAACCTAGAAAGTATGGGACATAGCCAGACGATATTACTAGTTTCCATACATAACCATACTTACAGATAAATGGTCGAGGAAGGTGTTGAACTGGGTTTCGTCTTTGTCATTCGTGTACTGAATCCATGTTGGGAGATAACGTACATGACACCTAACGGCAACCGCTGCCTCTGATACTAACTTGGCTGACTCTGTAGCATCACGTGGCCTTTTTAAACCTGCCTCAAAATGGATCTCCATACTTCCTCCTCTAGATTTAGTTAACCTATCGAGCATTATCCTTGATGTTTGTTTCCTCTTGCGCCTAGGTGCTAGTCCAACAACGAACATAGGAAGTGTTAGTGTACATCAAACTGTGAGACTACATATAAAGAAGCATGGAACTGTAACTTGACTCCAGCAACTACCTTCTTGTTGTTGAAGCTCACAAGGTTCATCTGATATTGCCAACTCGTCTTGTGTCAAGAGTGCTTGGGAAGTAGTGTCAGGTGGCAAGGGATCTTGGGAACGTGCTGCTAGCTCAGTTGACACACGAGTATGTCGTGCAGCTGGTAGTACTGTGGTAGGTGTTGCAAGAACTAGGGCTGTCTCTGCTTGTTTGGTGGCAACTATTTGTTTCTGTTTGGCCTTTTTTGCAGCTCGTGTAGCTTGGGATGCCATGTTTGTAGAATTTTCCGCTGGACTTTGTCCTTCTATTGCACCAATAGTACCAGCAGAATCTGCAGGATTCATCCGCTTCTCATTCCCTGCCATTCTGTGTTTCTTCCTCTTTCTTTGTGCCATGTTAAGTCAAGCCGACAAGAAAAACGAATAACAATTTAGTTCTTCAGAACAAATTGATGCGTGATGCATTTAACTGAACTTTGATGTTAGACAACCACATGATAGGAGGATGTAATATGTATGAAAAACAGACGGAAGAGATAACTGTAACTATGATGTGTAAACTAAGAAGAAGATATTTCACCAAATTAGAAGCAATGCAATGGAAGGTAGACACCATATGAAAGATGCTACAAATATCGCTCCGCCAAGTTAATGTTGTCTCATCATAAATGGCGTTTAAACAAATGTGAAGCAAGACAAGAAATAAATCATATGCAAGATGCAAACAACATCTAACTACCATGTTAGAGGTCTCTCGTCATTAGTGCCATTGCATATTCACAGCTTATGATGTGTAAACTAAGGAGAAGGCATTTCAACAAATTAGAAGCAATGAAAGCTAGACACCATATGAAAGATGCAACGAATATCACTCTACCAAGTTAAAACTGTCTCGTCATAAGTGCCATTTCAACAAATTAGTAGTACAAGCTTGAAAAGAATGTGAGATGTAACCTATATCACACTCTGAAGTCAAATGTGTCTTATGATAAGTGATTGTTGCAGGTTACACAACAGTAGTAATTTGATGTAAGAACATGGTGTGATAGAAAGATATTGTATGTTCTAGAAACAGGAACACATGTCTTATTCAAGTATAATGTGTAAAGTAAGCAGATGGAATTCAACAAAATTAGAAGCAATATAAGCTAGACATCACACATAACATGCAACCACATATAACAGTGCCAAGTTAGAGGGAGCACCAGTGATGCTGCACTAGGGGAGACGTGCTTATCATAAACACAACTTTGTTGAGTGTCTATGCATGAGTTGTCTTGGAAATCATCTTGGGGGTGTGGAGGATTAGAAACTGTAGAGGGCCTCTGTTCGGAAGGAGCACCTTTATCCGCTGCCTTGCTAACTTCCTTCCGCTTTATTGATTTTGAATTGTCAAGTAAAACCGACAAGAAAAAACAATAAAATTCTCTCTTCAGAACTCATTCATGCATGATACTGAAAATCACTACTTTGATGTAAAGAAAACACATGATACCAGGATGGAATATGTACGAAAAACAGGACGGCATGGCATGTTCAGAACTGTTTGTGTAAACTAAGCAGAAACCATTCCAGCAAATAAGAAGCAATGCAAGCTAGACACCACATGAAAGATGCAACCAATATGACTCTGCCAAGTTAAAAGCGTCCCATCGTAAATGGAATTTCAACAAATTAGAAGCAGCATATGCTATAAATCATATGAAAGATGCAACTAATATCGCACTGCATATACTAAAGGTGTCTCGTCATATTGATTGATGCGGGATACAAAAAAACAATAGTTTTATGTAAGGACATGCTTAATAGACAGATGTACTATGTACTAAATAGAGGAAGGCATGTCACATTAACAGGTATAATGTACTATAAGCTAAGCAGACTAGCACATGCAGTTTAACCAGATTGGAAGAATTACAATCTAGACACCATATGCAACATGCAACCACATATCACGCTGCCAAGTTAGAGCAAGCACCTACGATGCTAGTGTAGGGGAAATGCTATAATCAACTACATAGCTACGTTCACTATCTTCATCTAGCATTTCTGTTTCTTGAGAATCATGTCGGGAGGCTGACGCTGCATTCTTTAAATGAGTAGTCCCCTTGCCTGCCTGCCTCGTCATAAGTGATTGATGAGGGATACACAAGAACATTAGTTTGATGTAAGAACATGGTTAATACACAGATGTACTAGTATGTATTATCTTCATCTAGCATTTCTGTTTCTTGAGAATCATGTCGGGAGGCTGACACTGCATTCTTTAAATGAGTAGTCCCCTTGCCTGCCTGCCTCGTCATAAGTGATTGATGAGGGATACACAAGAACATTAGTTTGATGTAAGAACATGGTTAATACACAGATGTACTAGTATGTACCAAAAACAGAAAGGCATGTCATATTCAAAGGTATAATGTGTAAACTAAGCAGATGCAATTTAACCAAATTGGAAGCAATACAAGCTAGACATCCGGCTGGAGTAGTGAACATGATCATCTAGGACCTGAGAGCCTGGTGGGAGGCGGGCTGCTTCGTGATACGTCCATTTTGCATCATGCTTTTATATCAATATTTATTGCATTATGGGCTGTTATTACACGTTATATCTCAACACTTCTGGCTATTTTCTCTTATTTTACAAGGTTTACTATGAAGAAGGGGAATGCCGGCAGCTGGAATTCTGGCTGGAAAAGGAGCGAACATTGGAAACCTATTCTACACAGCTCCAAAAGTCCTAAAACTCCACGAAACAACTTTTTGGAATTAATAAGAATTTCTGAGCGAAAGAAATATGCCAGGGGGCCCACACCCGGTCAAGGAGACAGGGGGGCGCCCCTATCTCCTGGGCCCCCTGGTGGGCCTCCAGCGTCCATCTTCTGCTATATCATCACTTTTACCTGAAAAATCATGGGCAAGTTTACGGACGAAACTCCGCCGCCACGAGGCGGAACCTTGGCGAAATCAATCTAGGGCTCTGCGGAGCTGTTCGCCGGGACAATTCCCTCGGGGGAAATCATCACCAACGCTATCACCAACGATCCTCTCATCGGGAGGAGGTCAATCTCCATCAACATCTTCACCAGCACCATCTCCTCTCAAAACCCTAGTTCATCTCTTGTATCCAATCTTGTATCAAAACCACAAATTGGTACCTGTGGGTTGCTAGTAGTGTTGATTACTCCTTGTAGTTGATGCTAATTGGTTTACTTGGTGGAAGATCATATGTTCAGATCCTTTATGTATATTATTAATCCTCTGATTATGAACATGAATATGCTTTGTGAGTAGTTATGTCTGTTCCTGAGGACATGGGTGAAGTCTTGCTATTAGTAGTCATGTGAATTTGGTATTCGTTCGATATTTTGATGAGATGTATGTTGTCTTTTCCTCTAGTGGTGTTATGTGAACGTCGACTACATGACACTTCACCATTATTTGGGCCTAGAGGAAGGCATGGGGAAGTAATAAGTAGATGATGGGTTGCTAGAGTGACATAAGATTAAACCCTAGTTTATGCGTTGCTTCGTTAGGGGCTGATATGGATCCATATGTTTAATGATGTGGTTAGGTTTACCTTAATACTTCTTTTGTAGTCGCGGATGCTTGCAATAGGTGTTAATCATAAGTGGGATGATTGTCCAAGTTAGGGCAGTACCCAAGTACCGGTCCACCCACATATCAAATTATCAAAGTACCGAACGCGAATCATATGAACGTGATGAAAACTAGCTTGACGATAATTCCCAATGTGTCCTCGGGACCTCCTTCTTCATTATTAGAAATTTTCCAGGCTTATCCTTTGCTACATAAAGGATTGGGCCACCTTGCTGCACTTTATTTACTTTATTTATTTGTTGCTCGTTACTATTTATCTTATCACAAAACTATCTATTACCTACAATTTTAGTGCTTGCAGAGAAAACCATACTGAAAACCGTTTATCATTTCCTTCTGCTCCTCGTTGGGTTCGACACTCTTACTTATCGAAAGTACTACGATAGATCCCCTACACTTGTGGGTCATCAAGACTCTTTTCTGGCGCCATTGCCGGGGAGTGTAGCGCTTTTGGTGAGTGGAACTTGGTAAGGAAACATTTATATAGTGTGCTGAAATTTTCTGTTACTTGTCACTATGGAAACTAATCCTTTGAGGGGCTTGTTTGGGGTATCTTCACCCCAACCAGAAGAGCAAAGAGTTGCTCCTCAACCTACTGAACTTTATGAAAATATTTACTTTGAGATTCCTTCGGGTATGATAGAGAAACTGCTAGCTAATCCATTTGCAGGAGATGGAACATTGCATCCCGATTTACACCTTATCTTTGTGGATGAATTTTGTGGATTATTTAAGCTTGTAGGTATTCCCGATGATGTTGTCAAATGGAAGGTCTTCCCTTTATCTTTGAAGGGAGATGCATTGACATGGTATAGGCTATGTGATGATACGGTATCTTGAAATTATAATCGATTGAAGCTGGAATTTCACCAGAAGTTCTATCCTATGCATCTCGTTCATCGTGATCGCAATTACATATATAATTTCTATCCTCGCGAAGGAGAAAGCATCGCTCAAGCTTGGGGGAGGCTTAAGTCAATGTTATATTCATGCCCCTATCACGAGCTCTCTCGGGAAATGATTATTCAGAATTTTTAAGCTCGGCTTTCTCATGATAATCGCAACCTGCTCGATACTTCCTGTGCTGGTTCTTATATGCTGAAGACTATTGATTTCAAATGGGCCTTATTGGAAAGAATTAAACGCAACTCTGAAGATTGGGGTTCCGACGATGGTAAGGAGTCAGGTATGACACCTAAGTTTGATTGTATTAATCTTTTATGGATACCGATGCTTTTTGTGGATTTAGCGCTAAGTATGGACTTGACTCTGAGATAGTAGCTACTTTTTGTGAATCTTTTTCTACTCATGTTGATCTCCCTAAAGATAAGTGGTTTAAATATAATCCTCCTGTTGAAGTGAAAGTAGTTGCACCTATTACAGTCGAAGAAAAGACTATTACCTATAGTGATCCTATTGTTCCTACTGCTTATGTTGAAAAACCTCCTTTTCCTGTTAGGATAAAGGATCATGCTAAGGCTTTGACTGTTGTTTATAAGAGTAATACTAGGACTTATACACCTCCTAAGCAAATTAATGTTGAACCTAGTATTGCTATGGTTAAAGATCTCTTGGATGAGGACTTAGATGGTCATGTTATTTCTTTCTTGGGTGAGACTGCTAATATTGCTAGAACTGATACTACGACACGTAGACCTGTCGTAGGCATTCCTGTAATTTCTGTTAAAATAGGAGATCATTGCTATCATGGCTTATGTGATATGGGTGCTAGTGCTAGTGCGATACCTTATGATCTTTATAAAGAAATTATGCACGACATTGCACCTGTTGAATTAGAAGACATTGATGTTACTATTATGCTTGCTAATAGGGATACCATTAAACCTATTGGGATTGTTAGAGATGTTGAAGTTTTGTGTGGGAAGGTTAAATACCCTGTTGATTTTCTTGTTCTTGGTTCCCCACAAGATGATTTTTGTCCCATTATTTTTGGTAGACCCTTCTTGAATACTGCTAGTGCTAAGATTAACTGTGAAAAGAATATTGTCACTGTTGGCATAGATGGTATGTCTCATGAGTTTAATTTCGCTAAGTTTAGTAGACAACCTCGTGAAAGGGAATCACCTAGTAAGGATGAGATTATTGGTCTTGCTTCCATTGCTGTCGTGGAATTGTCACGGCAGATGTCCTCTTGCAAGGACTTAGTTGTGGAGCCATCGCAACTAGGAAGCTTAAAGGGGTTAATCGGGACAAAGGACACGAGAGAGTTATACTAGTTCGGCCCCTTACGGTGAAGATAAGGCCTACATCTAGTTGGGTTGATATTTCTAGGGTTTCGATGACCAGGGAGCGAGATACGCTATGCCCGGTTCTCGAGGAGTTGTTTCTTGCCCTAAGCCGCCAGCGGGTCGTCCCCTTATATACACGGGGACACGCCCTCGGACCTCTGAGTCCCGGCCGCTCATAGATGATGTCCGCTCGGTGACTAGTTAACTCTACCTTATGATACAAGTCATGCCATTACGGCGGTTTACTACTAAGGGCCTTAAGTCGCTTGTTGGATTTTAGACCCTTTATTGAACCGCCATTTTCATGCTTGGTCTTGGGCTTCTTCTGATGAATCCTTCTTTGCGTAACCCGGCCCCTTACGGGCGGCTTACGCAAATAGTTAAATCCCCAACATTAGGCCCCAGATTGATTTGAACCGGTTCATGTCAATCTTAAAACATCTTAAAAAACAAGCCTTTCTGTCTCTTGTTTGTGCAAAGGTTATAACCCGCTGTGACATCATCTTCTGGATCCATGATAACCCGCCGTGACGTCATCCTCCATTAAATTCTTATTTTATTCTGTCATATCTTGAACAGATCTATTTCTTTACTGACCATGCTGAAAACCGAGGCGTCGGAGCCGTTGGATAATGATACCTTGCCTCCTCGTTTCTCGCGCCTTCCCAGTCAACCTACCCTTATAAATAGGCACGACCTAGGTCTTTCCATTCTCCCCCCTTTGGTCGTATTCCTCCTTTCACTGTTTCACTACCGCACGAGCTCCGTCGCCGCCGCCGCCACCGAGCTCCTCGTCTTCTCCAACTCAGGTCGCTGCATCAACCTGTCTTGACCAGAGAAAAACGCGGCGAACCTCTGCTGCAGTTCTGCATCTGTAAGTCCCTTTCCTTTCCCGCCTTAGATCTGCATTACAGCTTCTTCGAGTTCGTCAGTGTTCGTCGCCGCCCGTTGCAAACCATTGATAGATTTCACCTCCGACGCCTTTTTCTGATCGTCAAATGGTGTAAAACTGCTGCGGTGACTGTTTCGCACCCATTTCAAATGAAAATAGGTCCCTTTTCCTTTGTTCCGGGGCTTCCTTCAAGCGTATGAGCTTCTCTGCACCAATTTAGGTCTTGAATTTTTTCTTTTCAGAGCGACCATTTGATCCAAAACAATAACTGCAGTTTGCGAAACCTGTTTGTTCCATAGTCAAAAAACTGCATCTGTTAGATCTGTTTTAACCACGGTAGTCTGTATAACCGGCTTAAAAAAACAACATTGATTGTTAGCCTTGCTCTCTTCCGGCGACTTAAGATAATTAAACTGCTTCTGATACCTGTAACGGTTTAAACATCACTGCACAATTAGCCATATGTCATTAGGCCCCATCTTAAGCCGGCATTTTGAATAGACTTAAAAATATTTTCTTCTGGGTTAAAGTTGAACCGGAAATTCTTATTTTGTCATAGGCTTCCACTTGCATAATGGCACCCAAGGCTCCCAAAGCTCCTGTGACCTGTAACTGGGTCAAGTCTACTATTACAGAAAGCACTTTGTCTGAGTTCGTTAAGACCGGCCATCTACCCGAGAAGGAGGTCATGTCTTATCGTGCTCCTGACCCGTCAGAGGAGAAACCTCAACCCATGTAAGGGGAAGTGATCATTTTTACTGATCATATGAACCGGGGATTTGCTCCACCCGGTTCAAAATTCTTCAGGGATGTTTTGCAATTTTTTGACCTCAGACCTCAAGACATCGGGCCCAATTCCGTGTCAAATATTTGCAACTTCCAAGTCTTCTGCGTGGTGTACCTTGGAGAAGAGCCCAACTTACTTTTGTTCAGAGAATTGTTTTACTTAAACCGGCAGAATAAACGCGCCAACGGGCCCAGTCTGGAACTTGGTGGCATCTCAATTCAGCGGCGGAGAGACTTTCTTTTCCCTTATGCTGAACTGCCAAGCCTGTTGGGGAACGTTGCAGAAAATTAAAATTTTTCCTACGGTTTCACCAAGATCCATCTATGAGTTCTACTAGGCAACGAGTTACTAGAGAGAGTTTGCATCTACATACCACTTGTAGATCGAGTACGGAAGCGTTCGAGGGAGTGGTGATGATGAAGACGTTCCCAACGTGATTCCGATCACCGATGACCAAAGTGCTGAAAGGACAGCACCTCCGTGTTCAACACACGACGGATTTATGGCGCCTCCTCCGCCTTGATCCAGCAAGAATGAAGGAGAGGTTGAAGAAGACAACTCCAATGGCAGCACGACGGCGTGGTGCAGGTTGGTACGGCAGTTCTCCGGCAGGCTTCGCCAAGCACGCGTGGAGAAAGAGAGGTGTTGGGAGGGAGGGCTGCGCCTTCAATGGTGTTGGCAGCCCTCCCCACCCCTCTATTTATAGGAGGAGAGGGCAAGGGGGCCGCCCTCTAGGGAAAACCCTAGGGGGCGGCGGCCAAGGGAGAGGAGGAAAGGGGTG
Organism: Aegilops longissima; assembly: GCA_021605205.1. Lineage (NCBI taxonomy): Eukaryota > Viridiplantae > Streptophyta > Magnoliopsida > Poales > Poaceae > Aegilops > Aegilops longissima. Next base: position 368,340,613 of record CM038680.1, on the reverse strand, counting down.
GCTTGCCCCCAAGCCAAGGGGGCGCCTTTTCCCCTTAGGGTTTCCCTTCCCAAACCCTAGCCATGGGCCTAGGTGGGAGGCGCCCAGCCCACCAGGGCTGGCTCCTCTCCCACTTAGCCCATGTGGCCCCCCGAGGGGTGGCCCCTCCCGTGGACCTCCGAACCTCCCGTGGCCCCTGCTTTTACCGATACCTCAAACTTTCCGAGTCCGCTTAACCACTTTCCATATATAAATCTTTACCTCCGGACCATTCCAGAACTCCTCGTGACGTCGGGATCTCATCCGGACTCAACAACATTCGTAATCACATACTTGTCTTCCTATTAATCCTAGCGCCACCGAACCTTAAGTGTGTAGACTCTACGGGTTCGGGAGACATGCGATATGACCGAGACTACCTCAAGTCAATAACCAACAGCGGATCTGGATACCCATGTTGGCTCCCACATGCTCCTCGATGTTGTCATCGGATGAACCACGATGTCAAGGGTTCAAGCAACCCGTATTCTATTCCCTTTGTCGACGGTATGTTACTTGCCCGAGACTCGATCATCGGTATCCCAATACCTCGCTTAGTCTCGTTATCGCAAGTCACTTTACTCATACCGCAATGCATGATCCCGTGACCGACACTTGATCACTTTGAGCTCATTATGATGATGCATTACCGAGTGGGCCCAAGGATACCTCTCCGTAACACGGAGTGACAAATCCCGCCTCGATCCGTGTCAACCCAATGGTCACTTTCGGAGATACCGTAGTGCACCTTTATAGTCACCCGATTCGCCAGGACGCTTGATACACCCAAAGCACTCCTACGGTATCCGGAATTGCACGATCTCATGGTCTAAGGAAGAGATACTTGACATTGGAAAAGCTCTAGCAAAACGAACTACACGATCTTTGTGCTATGCTTAGGATTGTCTTGTCCATCACGTCATTCTCCTAATGACGTGATCCCGTTATCAATGACATCCGATGTCCATAGTCGAAACCATGACTATCTGCTGACCAACGAGCTAGCCAACTAGAGGCTTACTAGGGACGATTGTAGTCTATGTATTCACACGCGTATTACGATTTCCGGATAATACGCTTATAGCATGAATAAAAGACAATTATCATGAACAAGGAAATATAATAATAATGCTTTTATTATTGCCTCTAGGGCATATTTCCAACAGTCTCCCACTTGCACTAGAGTCAATAATCTAGTTTACATTGTAATGAATCGAACACCCATAGAGTTCGGTGTTGATCATGTTTTGCCCATGAAGAGAAAGTTTAGTCAACGGATCTGCGACATTCAGATCCGTATGCACTTTACAAATTTCTATGTCTCCATCCTGAACATTTTCACGGATGGAGTTGAAGCGACGCTTGATGTGCTCTGGTCTTCTTGTGAAACCTGGCCCTTGGCAAGTGCAATAGCTCCAGTGTTGTCACAGAAGAGTTTGATCGGCCCCGACGCATTGGGTATGACTCCTAGGTCGGTGATGAACTCCTTCACCCAAATTGCTTCATGCGCTGCCTCCGAGGCTGCCATGTACTCCGCTTCACATGTAGATCCCGCCACGACGCTTCGCTTGCAGCTGCACCAGCCATCGCTCCACCATTCAACATATACACGTATCCGGTTTGTGACTTAGAGTCATCCAGATCTGTGTCGAAGCTTAGCGCCGACGTAACCCTTCTGACGAGCTCTTCGTCACCTCCATAAACGAGAAACATGTCCTTTGTCCTTTTCGTGTACTTTAGGATATTCTTGACCGCTGTCCAGTGTTCCTTGCGGGATTACTTTGGTACCTTCCTACCAAACTTACGGCAAGGTTTACATCAGGTCCGGTACACAGCATGGCATACATAATAGATCCTATGGCTGAGGCATAGGGATGACACTCATCTCTTCTTTATCTTTTGTCGTGGTCGGGCATTGAGCTGAGCTCAATCTCACACCTTGCAATACTGTGCAAGAACCCTTCTTGGACTGGTCCATTTTGAACTTCTTCAAAATCTTATCAAGGTATGTGCTTTGTGAAAGACCTATGAGGCGCCTCGATCTATCTCTATAGATCTTGATGCCTAATATATAAGCAGCTTCTCCAAGGTCCTTCATTGAAAAGCACTTATTCAAGTAGGCCTTAATGCTGTCCAAGAATTCTATATCATTTCCCATCAAGTATGTCATCTACATATAATATGAGAAATGCTCAGAGCTCCCACTCACTTTCTTGTAAACGCAGGCTTCTCCATAAGTCTCATAAACCCAAACGCTTTGATCATCTCATCAAAGCGAATGTTCCAACTCCGAGATGCTTGCACCAGCCCATAAATGGATCGCTGGAGCTTGCATACTTTGTCGACATTCTTAGGATCGACAAAACCTTCCGGCTGTATCATATACATCTCTTCCTTAAGATAGCCGTTAAGAACGCTGTTTTGACGTCCATCTGCCATATCTCATAATCATAGTATGCGCAATTGCTAACATGATTCGACGGACTTAAGCTTCGCTACGGAGAGAAAGTCTCATCGTAGTCAATCCCTTGAACTTGCCGATAACCCTTAGCGACAAGTCGAGCTTTATAGATGGTGACATTACCATCCGCGTCCGCCTTCTTCTTAAAGATCCATTTGTTTTCTATCGCCGCCGATCATCGGGCAAGTCACCAAAGTCCACACTTTGTTTTCATACATGGATTCTATCTCGACTTCATGGCTTCTAGCCATTTGTTGGAATCTGGGCCCGCCATCGCTTCTTCATAGTTCAAGGTTCACCGTTGTCTAACAACATGATTTCCGTGACAGGGTTGCCGCACCACTGTGCGGAACGTGTCCTAGTGGACCTCACGGTTCAAGAGCAACTTGATCCGGTACCTTGATCATCATCATGAATTTCCTCTTCACTGGTGTAGGCATCACAGAACATTTTCCTGAGCTGCACTACTTTCCTGCTCAAGAGGTAGTACTTCATCGAAGTTCTACTTTCCTCCCACTTACTCCTTTCGAGAGAAACTCCTTTTCCGTAAAGGTTCCGCTCTCGGCAACAAAGATCTTGCCTTCGGATCTAAGGTAGAAGGTATACCCAAAGGTTTCCTTAGGGTATCCTATGAAGACGATTTTTCCGACTTGGGTTCGAGCTTTTCAGGTTGAAGTTTCTTGACATAAGCATCGCATCCCCAAACTTTTAGAAACGATAGCTTAGGTTTCTTCCCAAACCATAATTCATACGGTGTCGCCTCAAGGATTTAGACGGTGCCCTATTTAAAGTGAATGTAGCTGTCTCTAGAGCGTATCCCCAAAATGATAGCGGCAAATCGGTAAGAGACATCATAGATCGCACCATATCCAATAGAGTGCGACATCGACGCTCGACACACCGTTACGCTGAGGTGTTCCAGCGGCGTTAGTTGTGAAACGATTCCACATTTTCTTAAGTGTGTACCAAAATCGTGACTTAAATATTCTCCTCCACGATCCGATCGTAAGAATTTTATCTTTCGTCACGTTGATTCTCTACTTCATTCTGAAATTCCTTGAACTTTTCAAAGGTCTCAGACTTGTGTTTCATCAAGTAGACATACCCATATCTACTCAAGTCATCTGTGAGAGTGAGAACATAACGATATCCTCCATGAGCCTCAACGCCATTGGACCGCATACATCGGTATGTATGATTTCCAACAAGTTGGTTGCTCGCCCATTGTTCCGAGAATGGAGTCTTGGTCATCTTGCCCATGAGGCATGGTTCGCATGTGTCAAATGATTCATAATCAAGAGACTCCAAAAGTCCATCAAGATGAAGCTTCTTCATGCGCTTGACACCAATGTGACCAAGGCGGCGATTGCCACAAGTATGTGGGACTATCGTTATCAACTTTACATCTTTTGGTATTCACGCTATGAACATGTGTAATACTACGCCGAGATTCATTAAGAATAAACCATTGACCATCGGAGCATGACCATAAAACATATCTCTCATATAAATAGAACAACCATTATTCTCGGATTTAAATGAGTAGCCATCTCGCATTAAACGAGATCCGGATACAATATTCATGCTCAAACTTGGCACCAAATAACAATTATTAAGGTTCATAACTAATCCTGTGGGTAAATGAAGAGGTAGCGTGCGACGGCGATCACATCGACTGAACCATTCCCGACGCCAAGATCGTCACCTCGCCCTTCGCCAGCCTCCGCTTATTCCGCAGCTCCTGCCGTGAGTTACAAATATGAGCAACGGCACCGTATCAAATACCTGTGAGTTACTACGACATCGGTAAGGTACACATCAATTACATGTATATCAAATATACCTTTGGTGTTGCCGGCCTTCTTATCCGCTAAGTACTTGGGGCAGTTCCGCTTCAAAGGACCCTTCCCTTGCAATAAAAGCACTCAGCCTCGTGCTTGGGTCCATTCTTTGACTTCTTCCCGCAACTTGCTTACGGGCGCGCAATCTCCTTGCCGCCCTTCTTGAAGTTTTTCTTACCCTTGCCCTTCTTGAACTTAGTGGTCTTATTGACCATCAACACTTGATGTTCTTTCTTGATTTCAACCTCGCTGACTTCAAGATAGAGAACACTTCAGAATGGTCTTTACCATCCCGCATGTTGTAGTTCATCACAAAGCTCTTGTAGCTTGGTGGGAGCGATCGAGGATTCTGTCAATGACCGCCTCATCATGGAGGTTAATATTCAGCTGGGTCATACGGTTGTGCAACCTGCACATCTTCGTAATGTGCTCACCGACGTAACTGTTTTCCTCCATCTTACAACTATAGAACTTGTCGGAGATGTCATATCTCTCGACCGGGCGTGAGCTTGGAAAACAAGTTTCAGCTCCTCGAACATCTCATATGCTCCGTGGTGCTCAAAACGCTTTTGGAGCCCCGGTTCTAAGCTGTAAAGCATGCCGCATCGAACGAGGGAGTAATCATCAAGACGAGACTGCCAAGCATTCATAATGTCTTGGTTCTTCGGACGGAGCGCCACCTAGCGGTCCTTCTAGGACGTATTGTTTCGGGCAGCTATGAGGATGATCTCGTGTTCCGGACCCAGTCCGTATAATTGCTGCCGCCATCTTTCAGCTTGGTTTTCTAGGAACGCGTTGAAGTTCAAGTTGACATGAGCGCTGGCCATTTGATCTACAAGACATATCATGTAAAAGATTTTAGACTATTGTTCATGATAATAAAGTTCATCTAATCAAATTATTAATGAACTCCCACTTAGATTAGACATCCTCTAGTCATCTAAGTGTTACACGATCCGAGTCGACTAGGCCGTGTCCGATCAACACGTGAGACGGACTAGTCTGCGTCGGTGAACATTCTCATGTTGATCGTATCTTCCATACGACTCGTGTTCGACCTTTCGGTCTCCGTGTTCCGAGGCCATGTCTGTACATGCTAGGCTCGCTGGTTAACCCTAAGTGTTTCTGCGTGTGTAAATCTTGCTTACACCCGTTGTATGTGAACGTAAGAATCCATCACACCCGATTAACACGTGGTGCTTAGAAGCGACTTAACTGTAGCAACGGTGCACGCTTAGGGGAGAACACTTCTTGAAATTGTTCTAAGGGATCATCTTATTTACTACCGTCGTTCTAAGTAAACAAGATGTATAATCATAATAAACATCACATGCAATTATAAAGTAGTGACATGATATGGCCAATATCATATAGCTCCTTGATCTTCATCTTCGGGCTCCATGATCATCCTGTCACCGCATGACACCATGATCTCCATCATCATGATCTCCATCATCGTGTCTTCATGAAGTTGTCACGCCAACGACTACTTCTACTTCTATGACTAACGCGTTTAGCAATAAAGTAAAGTAGATTACATGGCGTTCTTCAATGACACGCAGGTCATACAAAAATAAAGACAACTCCTATGGCTCCTGCCGTTGTCATACTCATCGACATGCAAGTCGTGATTCCTATTACAAGAACATGATCTCATACATCACAATATATCATCATTCATCACAACTTGGCCATATCACGTCACATGACAATTGCTGCAAAAACAAGTTAGACGCCCTCTAATTGTTGTTGCATCTTTTACGTGGCTGCAATTGGGTTCTAGCAAGAACGCTTTTCTTACCTACGAATAACCACAACGTGATCTTGTCAACTTATATTTACCCTTCATAAGGACCCTGTTCATCGAATCCGCTCCAACTAAAGTAGGAGAGACAGACACCCGCCAGCCACCTTATGCAACTAGTGCATGTTAGTCGGTGGAACCGGTCTCACGTGGAGAGCACGTAAGGTTGGTCCGGGCCGCTTCATCCCACAATACCGCGGAAGCAAGAAACGACTAGTAACGGCAAGTAAGTTGACAAGATCCACGCCCACAACAAAATTGTGTTCTACTCGTGCAAAGAGAACTACGATAGACCTAGCTCATGATGCCACCGTTGGGGAACGCTGCAGAAAATTAAAATTTTCCCACGGTTTCACCAAGATCCATCTATGAGTTCTACTAAGCAACGAGTTACTAGAGAGAGTTTGCATCTACATACCACTTGTAGATCGAGTACGGAAGCGCTCGAGGAGTGGTGATGATGAAGACGCTCCCAACGTGATTCCGATCACCGATGACCAAAGTGCTGAAAGGACAGCACCTCCGTGTTCAACACACGACGGGACGATGGCGCCTCCTCCGCCTTGATCCAGCAAGAATGAAGGAGAGGTTGAAGAAGACAACTCCAATGGCAGCACGACGGCGTGGTGCAGTTGGTACGGCAGTTCTCCGGCAGGGCTTCGCCAAGCACGCGTGGAGAAAGAGAGGTGTTGGGGAGGGGAGGGGCTGCGCCTTCAATGGTGTTGGCAGCCCTCCCCCCACCCCTCTATTTATAGGAGGAGAGGGCAAAGGGGGGCCGGCCCTCTAGGGAAAACCCTAGGGGGGGGGGCGGCGGCCAAGGGAGAGGAGGAAAGGGTGGCTTGCCCCCAAGCCAAGGGGCCTCTTTCCCCTTAGGGTTTCCCTTCCCAAACCCTAGCCAAGATGGGCCTAGGTGGGAGGCGCGCCCAGCCCACCAGGGGCTGGCTCCCTCCCACTTAGCCCATGTGGCCCCCGAGAGGTGGCCCCCCGTGGACCTCCGAACCTCCGGTGGCCCCTGTACTTTACCAGTATACCCCAAACTTTCCGAGTCCGCTTAACCACTTTCCATATATAAATCTTTACCTCCGACCATTCCGAACTCCTCGTGACGTCCGGGATCTCATCCGGACTCAACAACATTCGTAATCACATACTTGTCTTCCTATTAACCCTAGCGCCACCGAACCTTATGTGTAGACCCTACGGGTTCGGGAGACATGCGATATGACCGAGACTACCTCAAGTCAATAACCAACAGCGGATCTGGATACCCATGTTGGCTCCTACATGCTCCTCGATGTTGTCATCGGATGAACCACGATGTCAAGGGTTCAAGCAACCACGTATTCTATTCCCTTTGTCGACGGTATGTTACTTGCCCGAGACTCGATCGTCGGTATCCCAATACCTCGCTTAGTCTCGTTACGCAAGTCACTTTACTCGCATCGCAATGCATGATCCGTGACCGGACACTTGATCACTTTGAGCTCATTATGATGATGCATTACCGAGTGGGCCCAAGTGATACCTCTCCGTAACACGGAGTGACAAATCCCAGCCTCGATCCGTGTCAACCCAATGGTCACTTTCGAGATACCTGTAGTGCATCTTTATAGTCACCCGCCATTTTGTGACGCTTGATACACCCAAAGCACTCCTACGGTATCCGGAATTGCACAATCTCATGGTCTAAGGAAGAGATACTTGACATTGGAAAAGCTCTAGCAAAACGAACTACACGATCTTTGTGCTATGCTTAGATTGGGTCTTGTCCATCACATCATTCTCCTAATGACGTGATCCCGTTGTCAATGACATCCGATGTCCATAGTCGAAACCATGACTATCTGTTGACCAACGAGCTAGTCAACTAGAGGCTTACTAGGGACGATTGTAGTCTATGTATTCACACGTGTATTACGATTTCCGGATAATACAGTTATAGCATGAATAAAAGACAATTATCATGAACAAGGAAATATAATAATAATGCTTTTATTATTGCC